>JAWWMP010000081.1:42110308-42154935 GCA_035047865.1 Dendrocincla tyrannina
TACTGGTCTGGATTTTTCTCTTACATGTTGTTCTCAATAGCGTGATTTGTTTTAACATACTGTGTTGGAGCCATGAAGTGTAAGTCTTTCAGAGAATTGCTGTTATTCAAAAATATATTGTTGATTAAATAGTATGTTTCAGGCACTCACTAATTAAAATCTGTGCTTGCATTGAAGGTCTTGATGCACTTCTATTAGTTGGCCTGGACAATACACAGAACTTGACTGAATTTTGGGAAATAGAGTTTGGCAGAGGGTTTGGATACAATGAACCTCTGAGTGTTGGGTTTGCAGAGATTGCAAGCGTCATGCAGAGAAACCTTGTAAGTCCTTCTGTGGTATAAACAAAAGGCAGAAAAAAACAGTCTTTGTTTTATGATTAATGTACATAAATGAAATGTTTCTTATAATTTTTCAGGATACTGTTGCAGAAAGGAAATGCTGTAACATTTTCTGTAAGTGCCTTGGAGAAAATGGTGATCGTGGTGTTCGGGGAAGCCCTGGAAGGAAGGTAGGAGGTCTAAGATAGACATTACTTAAGAATTACTGTACTTTTCAAAGTGTTTCTGTTTTTTGTAGTATTTCAGAGCGTGCATGCATGTGCCCATGACCTTTACTGTTAGGACAGATGAAGGAGAAACAAAAAATGTGATCATATCTCTGCTGCCTGCTTCTATGCAAAAATATTTTTGTAATGAAAATGATTTGTACATATAAAAGTCATTAAACAATCTCCTTCACCAACTCAGCAGAAAATAGAGAGGGTTTAAAAACATTAAGTCTGATTAACCAGCAGGCTTATTAGCTATTGGGAATGAGAAGCTTCCAGCTGACAAGCTGAGAGTAGAAAATAATCCTTCATTACTAGGTGTGTGCCTTATCCTTTTGTGTCTCTGGTTATTCCAAATATCCTCTTATGTGAGTTTCTTTTATAAAAAAAAAATTACCTCTTTTAAGATTTTAAATTGTTTGTTTCAAGCCTTTTTGAGTATTACAGACTTCACTGCTACAGCATGCTCGTATTCTTCATTGTTAAGGTTTTTAGGATATGTAGTCTCCATTTGACTGCTATTCCTTCCATTATTTCTACTTATTCCAGTAGCATGCCAGGTAAATTATATCTGTAGTTCACACCCTTCAGTGTGATTGCAGTTAAAGGCAGTTTTGGTTAGCTCTTTATGAAAGTATAGTCTTCTAATATTTATTCATGAACTAGTTTACCAATTTCTTCCATTAGTCTTGTTGATTTTCTTAGACCTTTCTCTTTTACTAAAAGGCTAGATTAAGATGCTTGGACAAACAGTGTTCAGAATGTAAACATAGTTGTTTTGTAACTAGCAATTCCCTTTGTTCCACTTCCTCTCTGCTCATGTTTTGCCCAAGGGTATGATATTTGCATAACTTCAAATACAAAGTTACAGTATTCCTATGTCTTTGCAAGGCATTGTAATAACTTTGTTCTAACAAATTTCCAACTCCGTGTATTTTTCATTTCACCTAAGGATTTCATTACTGTGTAATGCTTCCTTTTTCAAATCACTAGAAAGATACTTAATTTGATCAAGTATCCCAATGAGCTTTGTTAAGATATCAGACAGTTTCCAGAAATAACATACTGAAATTTTATATTAAACAGTGTTATTTTCTTGGGCTTGTGTTTGTTTGTTCATATCCATGTCAAACACATAGGAAGGAGTGTACTGTGTCAGTACAAAGTGTCAGTGTAAATGTAGTTGATGGAACCTGCCTTCCTCAGCACATTCAGGTCTAATTTTCAGGAAATGTTTTCCTTCCCTATGTGCAGAATAACCTGATGGAAATTAATCCAGTGTGCTTGGAGAACAGTGATACTTACCTTTTAAATTCTCATTTTTCAGGGAAGTACAGGTTACAGAGGATCTCCTGGCCATCCTGGTGAGGAAGGTGGGATTGTAAGTAAATATATTTCTTCCTGCTATGATGCTGTTGGTTGGTGCCTGAACCTGCTTCCACTTACTCACTGTTAACTACACTGCTAACCTGAAATGTGTTTAAGCAACGTCTATCTGCAGGTAAATATACAGATTTGATTCTCTGTGCTTCTACATGCCACCATAGTTAGTTGTTGAATAAAACAACAACCCACCAAAAGTGAGTTTAGTTATTCAGTTAAAAAAAAAGAAAACCCACCAAAAGACCTGCCTTCAAGAACAAAGATTTCAGTTGGAGGTCGGTAATGCAGTCTGAAACACGGCATAACAGTGAGAGAGAGAGAACCAGGTGCAACTCAAATTAGTAATGGACTGCTCTCTTATGGCCAGTAGGAAAATTTCCAGGTGAATTGCATTTGTGCCCTTAGTGTGGTGAGTGGTGATAACTGTGTCTTTCTTTAGTCTTATGTGATGAATTAACCAGTAACCATTGTAGTATGGATGAGATAGCAGAGTTTGTTTTGTTTCTTAGGGGGACAGGGGCCCAGCTGGTTTTGCTGGGACTCAAGGAGACAGAGGATGTCCAGGTGCTAGAGGCCATAAGGCAAGTATGCAACTTTGTAACATTTCTTAATTTTTTTTTGTGCAAACCTGTTTTCTGTACTGGGGACAAATCCCTGTGCTGTCTTACTGAAGTATGGATGGAGAGCTGGACCCAGCTGAAGAACGGCAGCCAGTTTTTGCTATCTCATTTTGAGAGGTATTTTGAGTAACTGAGGTGTGGTCAAATAGCTAAGGATTTTGCTAACTAAGCAAATTGACAGTGACTTTTTCACCACCTGCTTCAGACTGGCCTTAGTTAAAGCTATAAAGCTTTGTGGAACTGGAATGAAAGTGAAGGCTGTCCGGTCTCCCCAGAGGAAAAGGGTAAATCCCATAAGTGGCAGTAGAGGATTTTACAGTAGGGACTTACCAATACTGAGCCCAGAATGCCCCTGCACAGCAAGCTATTGTGCCCTGCTTTTCAAGCTCAATAAGTACTTTCACCAAATTTCATCTGTGTTTATTTTTAATTTCAGGGGGCCAGAGGCTACAGAGGAATTCAGGTATGTGTGTTCCTGTGTGATCAATTTTCTTTGAGAACATTGTTCTGCTTTCTTTTAAGTTCACGTTACCTTGTAAGATGAAAATATCAGCAAGAAAGGAAAACAGTATAAAAACTTCAGAGCATTTAATGTTCTTTTGCTATGATTGTCTTAAGAATGGATTTAAGATACCTATCATGTTAATCAAAATGAGCAGTCATAATTGTATTTTCATATGATTGCAGTCATAGTTGATTGATTCCAACTGACAGGAAAGGGATTTATTTATCGACTAATTTGATAATCTGTTAAGGTGGTAATTCTGGTCAGCTGAATGTCGTATTCTAATTGTTGAGGAAGCAGAGCAGAGGGGGGAAAAAAAGATTGTGAGTAATATTTGTTGCAGGTTTGGGCAGCATTTTCACTAGGTCATTGTTGATACTACTGACATTATTCAATATCCAAACTCCTCTTTATGCTGTTGTTGTCATCCATTGTTATTGCAAGTCTGCTTGTTTAACCTTTCAAACATACCTGTACATCAAAGAGATATTGTCACCAATTCATTAATAAAATGTGAAGCCTGGAAGACAATGATCTATAATGGCAATTTTAGTTCCCATGCTACAGTAATTAAAATGGTATTAACTTGTATTGAACGCTTGGATACAAAACCACTTTCTAAGGCAGGCTTGGGAGCCTCAAAGACTCAAAAGATATTCACCTCCATAACTGAGCAGCTGTAAGAAAGTTCAGAGTGTGTTTCTGATACCTCAGCTCTGTTTAAAGTACTGCTCCATGCTAACTTTCTAATCCTCTCACGTTTCTCTTTCGTTTTCCATTTCCTGCTCTGTTCTCTGAAGTAATCTATCTCCTTTACATACTGAAAATGTTGGAGTACAGAAGAAGGAGAGTGCTTGCTGATGATTTTAATTTGTCCAAGTTGAATAGTGCAGTAGGAATTCCTAGGTGCACACACCCTACTGGAATCCAATGAATATGTGAATATCTTCATTATGTTGTGTCATTATATCCACTAGTCTTATTTTAACTAAAAATATGAACTTCAGCACATAAAAAATGTGATTCAATTTTGCTAACTTAGTAAGGTTGAGGCAGTTTATTGAAGTCTGCAAAGCATTTTAATATAGCTATTTGGAGGAAAAAAGGCAATGCTGAGTATTTAGTAGTATGAAGTTTAGCTCAGGTTTTCTGAGTTTCTGAAGTAGGAAATGTGTGATGGAAAAAATAACACTTGAACGAAAATCATGATTACTTAGTGCTCAAAATTATTCTGGAATACTTATTTAAAAATTCTTGTTTGTGACATATTAATCTCATCAAAATGTACAGCCAGCTATTTTTTCTTGTTGCACATGCAGAATTGTTATAAATGAAAGAAATTTTTCCTCAGGAACTTTAACCAGGTGATTTTGCAAAGTCAATTTAGCATCAAAACCTACAAAGCAGTTGTATCTGTGGTCTCTATCAGAATAAGTCTCCTGATGGTTTTAAGTTATTCTTGTGCTGCTTTCAGTGATTTGTTGCATATCATTTCAGCTTTCAGAGTAGTGGTCTCTGCTAATTTAATTTCTTGCTAAAAATTAAAACACTATAGTTAATTCCTTCATTTTTATCCAAGTAAAGAAAGATGTAAGAAGCTTCAAAATATCCTTTAAAAATGAAGTGTGTTATTTGGTGAGGTCTGAAACATTGTGGAGCTTGCATAAATGAAATAAGGTTCTTACAATTATAAGTCTATTCAGGCACCTCACACAAGTTAACATTGCAAATTCCTTAAAGGTGAGATGGGTGTTTTGGGGGAAAATGCCTTCCAAAAATGGTTGCAATATGGTGAATAATTTTTGCAGACAAAGGGAAAAGAAAAGCAATTGGTGTTTTGTAAAGGAAGATGACTGCTATTTATGTAACAAGCATCACATTGCTGAAAGAATTACGAAGTTCCTTTAACAAGTCCTAAAGCCAAAGATCAATCTGCTGTAATTTTTTTTAATCATGGTTATTTTTTCTACCTTTTCAATACGCTGTTCGTGGTATAGAGCTATGTAAAAAAAAAAGAAGAGCGCAATTCAAACACATGATGGTTGACATCAGAATAACAAAGTTATCAGCATGATAGATAAAATAGTAGTAGTTACAATTTGGAATATATCTAGATTTTGAAGGTGCTGCAGTTGTGAAAAGATTTGAAAACTAAAAGAAGGAAAGGCAGAATTCAAATCCTGAAGAAAATCTATAGTTTTAATAACTGTTGTTCTTATTAACTGTTCTTAACAAATAATTGCTTAATATGTTCTTAATACATTAAAATATTAATTATTAATTCCAATTTATAATTATGACTCCTAATTACTCTCACTGAATTTTCACAATGTACATTGAACAGTTCTTTTGCTCAGAGACAAGAGGACTGATGCTAAAAGGGTTTTTTTTTTTTGTTATTGCTGCAGGGTGAATATGGTGAGAGTGGATTTGATGGCACTGATGGAGAGCAGGTAATGATTAAATGTGTAGTGTTACTAAAGAACCTACCTAAGTATTAAAAAGTACAGGTTTTGTGCCTTGAATGGGCTTTAATCCTGAGCAGAAATTCCATTGCTTGCTGTTTAGAGTTGCATATCTGATTGAAGTTGGATTCTGCCAGACAAGCCCTGAGAACCACATTTGTCAGAAAGAGCAACCATTATTTTTTTTCTTCTTTCTTCTCCCTCTTGTGAGTCTAGGGAGAACATGGATTTCCTGGACCTTCTGGAGAGAAAGGCAACAGAGGAAAATGGGTGAGGTACCCTTTACAGTAATGTTTAGATTTTATGGAAACATTTTTCCAAAGTGTAATGCTGTCTGTAATGCCTGTGAGTTGTTTTAAATAGCTGCCTGTTCTCTAATATGATGGGACTCCTGCTGTAAATCAGTGCAGCTCCACTGACTTCAACAGATCTGTGTTCTCTTATCTGCCCTTCCTCTACCACAGATACTATTTATACTTGCACCTGAATTGTTTGTGCTCTTTTTGTGAATTTAGGGCAGAAAAGGCCCCAGAGGAGAACCAGGTGAACAAGGAGAACCTGGTCTAAGAGGAGATCATGTAAGTGTATTCCTTTATTTTTGTTTTGTTGCACTGATTTGCAGCTGGATTTTGTGATAGAGACGTCTGAAATGTATGTGATTTGAAGGGTTTCTCCCAGTCCTAGATGATGCAGTACTCTGCAAGAAGCACAGCATATTCCAGGAGTCCTAAACTATTTAGATGTAGATGGACTGATGTGTTCTGATATGTTGCTTGGAAGCAGGTGTTTAAGCCTCAGGCCTGCTGCTTGTTCGTTGCATTTTTGTTTTGTTTGTTTTTACCATGGACAGCATAACTCCTTTTGGAGCCACTTATCACTGAGTTGTAGAATGATTTGGGTTGAAAGGGACTTTAAAGATCATCCAGTTTCACTACCCCTGCCATGGCCAGGTACACCTCCCACTAGACCAGATGGTCTAATGGAAAGATCAGGTGGACTAGACCAGTCTTCCTGGTGGTTGCCATCCTACAGAGGAATTCTAGATCACTTGAAAACCCTGTGCACTGACTCTTGGTTAGCAATTTAAAATGATGCAAAGGCGGGTTACTTCTTCACGCTCACATTTTTTCCTTGCATCCTCCAGTGCCCTATATAAACATGCTCCCTGAGGACTGAAATTTCAGTGGAGACACTACACTTTTTGTATCACAGCTTTATGTCTTGTCACTAATATTTAAAAGACTTTGTTCCAAATGTTCAAATACAGTGTTGACTCCTGTCTTCTAATGATTGTATTAAAAAAAGAGAAAGAAATCCAGGTGTCATGGTAATTTGCCTCTGTGAGAGATCAAGATTTCACCTGTGTCTAGCATTAAGCAGCTAAATGGAACTCCACTGTATTGTAACCCCCCCATCTGAGACTCACTGACAAGTTGTGATCCTAACTCAAATACTTACACTAGATAACCAGAACAGCTTCATGTTTTCGGGGCTTAATTTGTTGCTGCTAGTAATTTTCCTTTTAATCTCTTTGGAAAAGAACTTTATGGCCTTTGCACAACTGCCTATATAGTACTCTTACAAGCATTTTCATTTAAAATACCCCTTTCTTTGGTAGTTGTCTGCAAAGACAAGTCTAATTAGTTCTATTTCTATATCCTGCCTCTATAATCAAAGTAATAACGGTGAGGTCACTGAAAATGCTGAGTTCTCCATTTAACTTTTTCAAGGAGATCCTGGAGCTAACAATAATATTACTGGCCCTAAGGGTGAAAAAGGAAACATAGCACCACAGGTAAGCAAGTACTTCTATCTTATGGAGAGAAGATTTGCATAATTGCTAAGTTCTATTGGCTGTCCCATACCAAGCAGCTCTTTTTTTGATTGTGTTTTTTTGGTGTTTTGTTTTATATTTTGCCTTTAGTGTTTGCAACATAGAAAATTTTGAGAAATGCTTGATACAGTATAAAAGAAAAAAAAATTAAAAATGTTTACAGAGACTGTGGAAATATTGTCATAATATAGAGCTAAGGGAAGATACGGATTTAATATAAATACATTATCACAAATGTATCTCAGCAACCTGAGATGGTTCTAGTAGTGGATTGTAAGGATACTGCTAATATTGTGCTGGGAAAAATGTATTTGATATCAACAGTCTAAATGCATTTTTCTGTGGAGCTACTATTTCTCAGGACGGTGGATAAACACTGTTTTGACCTGTATCAAGAATATGAGCTGGGATATGTGCTTATATAGCAATGTCTGAGTTTTTAAGAGGTCTTTGAGCAATACTGTAAGAAAAGAAACATCACAGAAAAGCACAGCCCATTTTTTCATTGCACTTTGTTTGGAAAGAAAAAGCAAAGATGATAAGCAGTTGGACAGTAGTATATAAATGATGGTGAATAAAAGCTTAAGAGGGTGAGAACTAGCAACATGTGAGAAAAATCCACTATTTTAGAAGTTTAATTCTATCTGAATAAGTAGAGTTGTGTGCTTGTGTTTAGATGTGTGTGCATGTCTATGTAGAGTGTGATGAAAAATGGTAGAAAAACTGTGAGGTTTACTTTTTGGAGAATAATTGGGTTTTGGTGACTTCTTGGAAGGAAATCTCATCAAACGTTTTCATCTTAAGAAGTCCAGCTGAAAAGCTGAAGTCAACATTAAATCAAGAAGCCTTGACCAAGTATCACCTGTTTGTAACTGTTGGATTGGAAATCCAAAGCAAGCCTGATCTGTCTGGTTTACAATTTTTGATTGTAAATTGTTCGCAGAAAGCAAGAATCAACATTTATCATGACACAACTGATTGCACTGAAAATACTTAGAAGAAGAAACAAAGCAGGAACGTATAAAGAAGAATGTGTAAGTACAGGAAAAAGGAGAGAGTGTTTAAGAACTTGGTCATTATTTTGTTTTACAGGGAGACCCAGGCCCACAAGGACTCCAAGGAGAGCAGGGTGATGCTGGCCCTGATGTAAGAACAATAATCAATATGGGATGGATGTAATTGATAAAAGATACAGTGGGGTTCTGTTGAGTAAACCCATTCTTCTTCCTGTTATCTCACACTTCAAACTCCTACAAGGAGAGGGAACACAACTCTTCTAGAATTTTCCTAGTGAAACCTATTTGGCTTAAAATTTAATAACTTATGTACATTGTAATGTGTTTTGTTTTCTTTAAGATCAGGAATTTGCTGTCCAGTTAATTTCAGGTCTGATTCATGTGAAATCTCAAGCCTTAAACCCAATGCACCCTTTTCTTTGAGCCTTAATTGTTTTATCATTTCACTGCAGGTAAATCTCCCTCTTCTTCTTCCCCATGACGACAAGTTTTGTATGGCTGTTCAAGCCTATATATAAACTCACTGGCAGTTGAGCTGCTCTTTTTAGTTCAGTGGAGACTGGAAATCATGGAGGCACCTCTTCTAGTCTGTGAGAATGGTGCCTAATGCCAAAGCCTGGAATGATGATCACTCCTCAGTCAGGCTGCAGACACGTTCTAAAGGCCTCTGGTGATGAGAGGTTTAACAGTAGCATTCACTAGTGCTGCTGAACTGTGCGCAGCAGGAAGTGGTGCAGACCTCTTAGTGGGAGAGAAGAGAGCTTTTGTTCTCTTATTTTAGCCCAGGGGCAGCTGACTGGGAAGATGTTTTCCGGAACTTTGTTGAAATGTCTTCCCTCTGCACTCACTAAGGATCTAAAGCATTTTTTCTTTTTGGTAAAGCTTACTAGCATCATAATTTCTGTCCCAAATCCTCTCTATTCTCTTTTTTTTTTTTTTTTATACCTTAAATCTTTCTTTAGAAATAATCTCTGGTTTCTATAAGCTGCATGTGATATGACTGTATATATAAAGTCTTTTATTATAAACCATTGTTCCATGTGTTGCTCAGTGTTCTGGATGTGATCTCTCATGCCACTCCTTCCTAGGGTGCAGCAGGTCGAAGAGGCCCTCCAGGTATAAAGGTGAGTGGTTGACACTGTTACTACCTATATATAGGCACCTACATTTCCAGCTTCAGTGTTTGCTCCTCTGAAAAGTTTCGTTGTGATCCAAGGCACAAATGTTTATAAATCAAAAGTCTATTTCAAGCCAGGGCAGCCTTTAGGGCTCAGGTGGGTGTTCTAGAGGTCCTTCTGACTTGAAGGATCTAGAATTGGAAAAGAGTTTTCGTCAAAATAAAACGACAGTTACTTTTATTATTAGGGCAAATGTGGGAATGTAAGTAGAGAAAAGACTGTCACTAAAGATGAAAGGAAGGAGTGGTCAGGCTGCAAAGTCTGACAGTTTATTCCTCTTTTGCTGCAAGCACACAGATACATGCATGATGCACACATGCAGCCCAGATAAAATTAAGGCAAGTTCTACATGATGCCATACTAAAAATAAACATAATACTGTTCACTGGAGCTCTGAATATTGGCTCAAAGCATATAAAATAATCAAGGTTTTGGAAACAATTTAATTACCCAAGTCAATATCTAAAAGAATGTAGTGTGGTTTGAATGTTGATATAGGCTGTAAGGAATAGGTCAACCCTAGTGCATTCTTCATTCTGGGAAGATCCTCTGGTGGAAAATTCTCTCATGTCATTGTTAGGTGGTAGCCCTGGGTTTCCTAGACCTGTATTCCATAGAGCATGGATCTCAGGAAACTTTCCTGAGATGTACTTGGTAAGACATCACTGCCATTCTCTTCAATCGTGATTCAGACAATGTTCTTGGAAAAGAAAGCTTATTTGTCTCTGGATATAAATTGCAAAATACAGTTATCAAAGCAAATCTAAAAGCAAATGCATTTGAGAGTGGGTTAGTGCAAGTAAAAATTAAATTATAGAAATTCTGAAGTATAGGTTCTATGATCATTCCAGGAAACACTGCTTTAGCACAAGTGGTCACATTTGACCCAACGTCTCTGCAAAGTTGCTAACACAGATGGTATATGCCTTGGTATAGCATTTCCCAAACCAGGATTTTGAGTAGAGTTTGTTCTATGCACTCTTCACTCACAAGCACAGTCAGGGCAAAATTCAGACTAGCTTTACACCATCTCTTCTTTCCAAGTCACACTCATACAATACTAGTACCAAAGAGGAGACAGGATGAAGTGCAGGAACTTAAGTCCTTGTCAAAGCTGTTTCCTTTATCAAAGTTCACAATATGAGGTGTTTGGCCTGTACAAAACTTGCTATTAGAGAAGACCCGGTAAAAGTTTGGTTAGTTTGCTAAATTTGTCATATTTTTATTTGAGGGTGCAACATGTAAATTGGAGTTCTTGCTGTGTTCTTAATTTGGCAAAAGGTTAATGGTTTTTTCATGAAATTTTTGCATGGATTGAGTAGGAGTTTTTTTGCAATAGCAACAAGCATTTAAACTGAAAGCCAAGTGTAAAATGTTAATAAATAACAGTGAGAATAACCATAGTGATGCAATATAGAAGATAAATTTCAGCAAAGGAAAAAGGCTACTGGGAGGGGGTAGTGTCTTTTAAGACAGTAATATTTCTTCCGCAGCACAGTGTTTGATTTTTCCTTGATTTATGGACTTCCTGTCCCTCTCCTGTTGAGAGGAGCAGTTTTGCTATACCTTAATTACTGCCCTCCTGTGTGCTGCAGCCAGGTAACACAGCTTTTTTACATTGAAAGTGATTCAAATTAATAATTGACTGGAAAATGACAATCAGAAGTGAGAGGCCTGTAAGTTTCCCGTACTACAGTCCAGTCACATCCCAGCTTTATGCAATACACAGGTATGCTTTGTGCTGAAACGGCTTTGGCTATTCACAGGGATCAGCATAATTTGAAAGAAAATGAGTATTTTATAGTTAGTTTCCTATATCTGTTTCAGAAATTCTTTATAGGGTTTAGGAAGACACTTTTGATTAAAATATTGAAGAATATTCATCAAATCTGCCTCTTAATTATTCTAATTATTGCTTAATCACTCAGAAATCAATTTCTTAGGTAATTATGAAACTTTGTGCTTGCTTTCCCCCCCATTTGATTACTGTTGAGCTCTGAAAATCTTGTTTGCATTTTTTTGTCAGATACCAGCAAAAAGAAAGAATCCAAGTAATATATGGGGACATGAAGAAGCACAGCTAGCCATCCTTGACAATCAGAAGTATTCAGTGGGCAGAAGGAACAGAAGGGGTGGTGCAGTGTCAGGGAGGTGTTTGTCACAGACAAGAACACCACTGCAGTCTGCGTGCTGAAAACAAAGCAAAATATTAAAAATATTGAAGATGGAAAGGAGAATAAACTAAAGGAAGGCATGAAAAGAGGAATAGTTGGGGGGAAGAAAAAAGAGCAACCACTTTTCTGGGTTTGATTAAAAGTAAATTTAAGTAGCTGAAAACTTTATTTGTTTTGGATTCTAATAGAGTGTGCCTAAGAAATTTGTCCATTTTCATTATAGTAAAAACAATTTTTGTGGAAATCTATTTCTATATAATTTTTTGACATCTGGCAATAACATATACTTACTGATGTTCCATTTTACAGTATTGTTATTCTGACTAGAAATTAACTTTGGGGTTTCTTGACTTTTTTCATCTTTCATTTCATTCATGTGGTGAAGAATGGAAGTTCAACCTTTTAAATGCAGTTTTCCTCAGGAGGTTCTTTCCAGAACCATCTATTTTCCTAAGAATCTCCAGACATATGTGTACGATTTCTTCAGTGAAAGGGAATATGCAAGGCCTGGAATATCTTGTTGGTAGTTGTCATCATTCTACTCAATCCAACAGAGAATATTTCTTATGGATGTCAGCTAAACTGACTCATCCTCAAATGGCAGCTTTATGGAGATGGGAGCCAGAAAAGTTTTTTATCCATGATCAAGGAAGATTTGACTTGCCTCACTGAATAACCAGAGTGAAAGATGTGGAGTATAAAAACCTCAAATTCTAGTGTGGTTATGAAGTCATGGTTCTTCCTCCTCAGAGTTGTTTTTCGTGGTCCTGGCTTTATGGCTTCTCATGGTCTTTGCAATGGACAAGGGTAATGAAGGAGTATTGCTGAGACATGGTGTAAAATGTACTGTGGAAAATGCAAAGAAAATAGAACTGACCTCTTGTGCTGCGACTTTTATATTCATCACACTCCCTAAACAGAAAGGAAAAACTATTCTTACTTTTTGACTGAATTTCTTCAACAGGATTCTGAAGCTGCTTGAAAGCTGTTTGGGAGCATTGAAAAATATTCTATCAACTCTATACAGATATGAAGTTGTCATCTTTTGATGTACAGATGATGTGCTAATTTGTTTGGGTTTGTTGTTGTTTCCTTGGGTTTTATTCTGGCAGGGTGAGCAAGGAGATCTGGGGGAAGCAGGTTATCCAGGAGAGACTGGTCTTCCAGGCCCACAGGTAACTATCAGAACTTCTGAGTTGGTTTTATGTTAGCTGTGGAGAAGATGAATTGTCAGTCTTGTTCTTTTGTTTTTCTTTTGGAAAGCTTGGTTAATTCAACTTATGAATATTATAAGTAAGATTCTTCTTTGACAAATCTCTTCTGTAACCTTGAGGAATTAAATGTGGCTAGTTATGTGGGTGCAGCTTCTAGTGAAATTAAAAGAGGAAAATGAATAGCAAAAATAAGTAATTTTGCCAACACATCTCCAACTTACAGGATATTATCAAGCAGATAGCTTCAAAATGAATTCATTACAAATTGCTAACAATAAGTACATAAAATCTATTGCATTGACAAAACCAATGTGGGAACCTGTGTGTTTTAAAAATTTGCTACGTGGAGTAATTTTGAAGAGAATTATCATGGTAAGCTACTTACAGTAGCTTCCAGTTTTAAGATGCTCTTAGATGCTCTAAAAATGCTCTTAACTGAAGTTTTAGGATGTGGACAAAGTGTGCCTTTCTCCAGATAAGCAGTCTGCTTATGTCTCCTTTGGTATCTTAGACACCTCAGAGAATCTCTAAATCAGGCTGTCAGGCAGTGACCATCTCAGCTGCTTCACACAGACAAATCCTTAGAACCAAACAGCCAGAGGTTTCACCTGTGCATTAAGGCTTGCAAAACAGGCTCTTGTATTCTGGTCACTGCAGCAATCTGATCTTCATTAAAAGACTGTCAACACTGAACTGACTTTTTTTTTTCCCATGGCTTTTTTCCATTAGGGCCCAAGAGGACCACAAGGGATCAGAGGACCTCCAGGACCACAAGGCATGCCAGGCCCTCTGGTTAGCTTTAAATAATATATTCCTGCTGTACACCTGAGGTCTTTTCATTCTCAGTGTTGATATTATTCTTATAAAGAGTTTTTTAAAAGCTTTTAGAAGGTATAAACTGAGGGGATTTCAGTGTACTACTTAAGTAAACTGATTTGCAGCTTCTTATGATAAAAAAACAGCCTTGAAAATAAGTTTGGGTGGGTGAATAGGAAGTGAATGTCAGTATTACCAAGCTTTTGCATGACTGCACTGAAGAGCCTTAACTCTAGATTCTACTCTCAGTTTTCTGGTATCAGGACAGCTTGCAGCATGTACAAATACAGAGGCGCAGTGGAGGAGTTGAGAGCAAAGAAAATGATCAGTAGTTTCATTAAAGTATGGCCTGTGAGATTTAATGCTAGAGTATGATGAGTTTGTAACATTGGAGCACTGTCTCCTGATCTTCTCCCCTGTGTGAAGCTGTTGATTTTGGGGTTTCTTGTTCTGTAATTACATCAGTGTAAATCAGCACTGGAATGTCCTGCGCTGTCAGCCCTGGTGATCTGCTTCAGTCATGTAGCGATGTTCGTGATTACGCACCCAATTATACGTGTGCATTTTTGGTTTTGTGCACATATGCATGTATTCATTAGATATCTTTGTAGCCAGAAAATAACATTCATTTCATACTTAAAAGCATTTTGAAGCTTATAGAGCAGTTGTACAGAATACGGGAAATAAATGGAAAGATAGCTTGACCAGTAACTCTTACTGTGGTCCTCCAAAGCCTGTAAATGCACTAATATTTATCCTGGTTCTGTAGAAGTTTCAAGTGGGAGTTGTGCACCTTTTAACTGATACTTCTTATTGCAGGGTAATCTGGGGACCCCAGGTTCACCTGGCTCTGTTGGAAAGTTAGGAGCAAGAGGAGCAAAGGTAAAGATTTTAAAGGTACCCAATTGCAGCAATATAACAGTATCACTCATTCAGGAGTCTGACTGAAGAAGCATGTTCTAACACTTTGTTAGTCCGGGGGAACAGGGATGGAATGTTATGTTTTATAGACAGTTTTAGACTTCATGGGAAGACAAGTGATATATTCAAGGCAATCTTACAGGTGTCAGAGCTATAGTAAGAAGTTTTTAGTTTTGCCATGACCATTCCTGTAATTGCTGTTGTGGTAAGGGTTCTCAGTGGGGCCTGGCTTCTCACAAAATGCAGCAGGGGTAAGGTATTGCTGACCCTTGAGCTCATTTTGTGATTCTTAGAATCTGTCCAATCCATTGAAAATACATTCCAGTGAATTACAGAATATCGCAAGTTGCGAGGGACCCATGAGGATCATCAAGAACAACTCCCTGCTTCTCTCAGGACAACTAAACTCTGTCATCCAGACTCTTCTTGAACTCTGAAAGGCTTGGTTCCATGACCGCTTCCCTGAAAAGCCTTTCCAGTGACCAACCACCCTCTTAGTGAAAATCTTTTTCCTAATGTCCAATCTGACCTTACCGGTTCAAAGAAGCATAGTTGCTTATTTTAACCTTGTT
Source organism: Dendrocincla tyrannina (assembly GCA_035047865.1). Taxonomy (NCBI): domain Eukaryota; kingdom Metazoa; phylum Chordata; class Aves; order Passeriformes; family Dendrocolaptidae; genus Dendrocincla; species Dendrocincla tyrannina. The sequence goes on from JAWWMP010000081.1 coordinate 42,125,557, forward strand.
TTTCTAAAGCTTCCTGACAAGTCCAAGGAGCCTTGACTATTACAATGTCTATCATGGAGGAATGAATATGTTGAGAACAACTAAATCAACGTGAACTTAAACAGAAAGGCTTAGGATTCACTTATAATAAATGTTACCCCTTACTTTCCATTCATTTATGTGTGTTGATATGAGAGTGTAGCTTTATTTAATAAAAATAGCTTGTTTTAGATGTTGTTTAGTCTTTTAATCTAAAAGTCATAAGCCATAGCAATTATCTAAGCCTTTAAGTCTGTTTGAAGGTTTGTAACATTCAGTGATGGAGAGGTATCAGAAGGCCCAAGTGGTACTATGAAAATAGGCACTGTGTGAAAACATACAATGAAACTGTGACAAAAATTGGGAAAATACTTAGGAGTTTTCATCATACATGCTTTTTTCTATGACTGATTTTTTGTGTGTGATTTTGGTTAATGTTGGGGTCCTTGTTAGAAGAGAGTTCAAGTGGAAAGTGTAAACATAAAAGGAGCTAAAGAATAGAAACCCTGCAAGAGGACTAAGAGCACAGTGCAGACAGGCTGCCTGAGAAATATCAGCAAGTGCCTCAGGCTGGTAGAATTCCAGGATATATCCTGCTACCACTAATGTAAATTTTTTCAAACCCCACTTTTTTTCACTGATACTACTGTATAAGAATGGCAGTTTTATTGAACAAAGGCTTTGGGGTTTGCCTCCATGAATGCTCGGCATATTCGGATTTGCCAAGTCCTTTCCAGTTCCACCACAAGAACATTCCATGAAACATGGTCTATAGTAGAATGCTTTTGCAATTATAGGCACACTTCAGACTAACAGACAACTTTGCATTTCAGAAAGAAGAATTCTCTGAATGAGTCCAATTTATGGCTTCTATATTTCAATTATAACAGGGTGAACCTGGTGATCCTGGAGAGAAGGGCCCAGTTGGACCACCTGGACAGAGAGGCGTGCCTGTGAGTCTTTCTTCCCTAACTCAGGGCCCCTGTATTTTAGTACCAATTCAACTGAAACACTGCAGTTCATTCCCTTCTATTTTCTCCATTTGATACAATTAAAACTATTTCACATTTGATTCTCACTATGCTTATGGACACCAGGTTCCTTGTGGCTTAGAGGGAATATCCTTCCTCTCAAATTCTGTAGAGGAAAGAATCTACTAAAGGTAGGGCACACAGTGGAAAGGAACTGTGGCCTTAACCCTTGTTTTCTCTGGTTTTTGCCACCATTTGCTAAAGTCTTTTAGATTGTATTGTGAGAGCTTGCCCTCCTTCATTAGTCTTAACAGAATGAGCACCTCATTGTAATGGGACATCTTTATTCCAAAGTAAAATTGGATATAAATCTAACCCTCTATTAAAAACTAACTCATAGTATGCTCAACCTGTGCAGGGCATGGATGGCAGAGATGCCTACGGTCCTGAAGGAAGCAAAGGAGCAAAGGTGAGTGCTTTGAGTCAGAGTGTGTCTCAGTCTTCTGCAGTGTCAAACAAAACAGCCATATTAAATTAAAAAGAAATGTAGGACATGGCCACAGGGCGTTTCTGAGCTTCAGTAAGAGCTTCAGGATTCCCATGGTCCTTGTGAGAATTTCTTCAATAGGACATTTTTTTGAGGACCACTCTTTCTTACTCTTTCCCTTGATATAGTATATGGATATGAAGGATTGTACTTCTTGGAGTACACAGTGCTTTCTCCCCACTTCAGTCTGCATGACTAGACACTCTTGTTGGTAAGTGGTGGTGGGCCAGCCACTTGGTGCTTTTTTCATTTTTCTTCTTTCAGAAGAGGGATTCCTCAACTACTAAGGTGAAGACAATATTCTCCAAAGATCTTTACTGTTTTAATGTGGACTATTCTTCCTTGTGCTCCTACAGTCAGCAGTAAGATCTGGGAATCAACCAAATTTCTAAGAAATTCTTATAATTTCCTTCAAAATGCTGAATAAACACCCCCCCCAAGTGCTGAATAAAAAAAAAAAACCCACCAATGGAATTCCTACTTCTTTAAAAACATAGAGAATCCAGCTAAAATAAAAAGTATACAGAAATTAAGAAGTCAAAATCATGGCACCAATGGGTCAATCTGCTAGCAAAGTGGTCAGGGTGTTGGAAACAGCTGCAGTCCCTCTTTCAAGGAATTTGTGTAGTGTTGCAGCATTAGTCCTTTCTTGCTGCTTGTGAAACAGAGGTGCCCCAGTGGATCTCACTGTTTCACTCTCTCTTTTGGTGGGAGAAGCAGTGTTGCAGGAACCTGCAGAAAAGATATGAAAGGCTTCCTGGGAGTCTCTCCGACTGATGAGCTCCATTCACTAAAATGGCTCTTGATGCTTCTTATTTTCCAATCTCTTTTCTCACCTTCTTAGCTCTGACAATTTCTTTTGGTGGGAGAGTTTCATAGGTTACACATACATTGTGTACAAGACTAGTTCTTTTAATCTCTTGGAATCTCCCTGTTATTCACCTCTGTGTTAGAAGAAATGAGGGGAAAAAAATGTTCTGCTAAATCTCTTTGTCATTATTCATTGTTTTAAAGGATTACTTTAAAGCCTCTCTTATACACCTAAGTGTCTACCCAAGGTTTGACAGAGCTTGGATTAAAACAGTTAATAAAAACAATCAAAAACCAATTTACCATAGAATAGTGATTCAGAAAGAGTTGTTTTTCCCTGATAGCTAAGAGAATAACCTCTGCTATATATTTTACTTAAGGTTGCTGTTAATTATGCAGATTCTCAGTCACATCACACTGTCTGTCATGTAGTGTGGGACGTGTGTGCACCGAATTTTCTGAAAATAGTAGGATAAAGTCATGATGTTTTACAACCACATCCACTTACATAGAAAGGAACTCTTAAAACAAGGACATACATAATTGGTGTGAATTCTGATGTTAAGGAAAGATACACTTCACTTCTGATTGGTTTATGTGAGAGTTTCAGTATTTCTCATATACAGACAAGAACACACCAGAAACTGAAGGAACTGAAAACAATTAATGAATTGACTTTTAATATGTCAACAAAACATTTTGAAACTACATTCAAACACTCAGTTCTGAATGTTGTACTTTACTCAGAATTGCTATACATGAATTCCACTGTATGTCATTATAAATAAGTTTTGATAAAACACTTATTTGAGAAATGAAATGTTCTTGAAAACTCAGAAACTGTTGGAAATTTTTAATATGCTCTTCCTTTAGATGAACAAAATGTTAACGAAAGGTTAAATGTTAACCTAAAATGCTGTAATTTGAGACCAGAGTAGTAATCACTATTACTTGAATGAACTGGAAAGCTAAGAATAATTTTGAAATTATTTTCAGTTTAAACACTAGGTAGAGTACAAAATTCTAGATTCTTATGAAGTCTTTGTCCTTTCTTTTGGTAGGGAGAATCTGGATTGATAGGATATCCTGGTCCTGAGGTATGACTAAATGGGCAGGTTTGCTTTCTTTGTGCCTTGTTTTACATGATTGTTATTTGAAAGTGGTTATCTGTGTTTCTGTTTGTCTCCTCCTTTCCAATAAAACCTGGATTTCATTAATTTTCAGGGAGAAGAAGGAGATCCAGGCACTCCAGGAGCCGAAGGACCCAAAGGAGTTAGGGGCAGAAGAGTAAGAATGACAAATCTGCTAAATCTGTGAAGAATCTCTAAGTAAAGCCCTAGTGTCCTAATTTTTTTCTCATCAAACAATTTTTGATTTTTTTTATTGGTCTTTTATTGAAATATCTTTGGCAAGAGGTCTTGAGAGTATGCAGATCTGAGTCTTCAGAGATATTAGTTGCTAATAATTCTTAGGTAGTCTGTGTAAATGCAGGAACCAACTCACAATATGGTTATAGAGGGGGTTTTTTCTTATGAAATCTGGTACCTATGTGTGCGTTTATGAAGAATAAAACTTGTATTTCTATTTTTAGGGTAATGCTGGCACACCAGGTTCCCTGGGAGATCCAGGGGACCAAGGGCCATCAGGACCTATGGTAATATATTTTTATTTTTTAAAATGGCTCTTAGATTGCTCTTAATATTAGATTAATTATTTAATAACATTTCATATGCTTAATGGGCCTGGCAGTTATACAGGGTTATGTCTTGCCTGTGGATATGTTTGTACAGGAGCACCTGCTGTTGTAACTGCAACAATACAATGCAGTACAAGATTTCTTGCACAGTATTTGCTATTGTCTTTAGGTTGGGTAGATATCTAATTAAATAAGCAGAGAGGACTAAAATACAGAACTGAATTGATGTGCTGAAAGCCAATGTATTTTTTCATTTAAAAAGAAAAGCCATTTAAAATCAGATTTGCAGTTAAAGGCATGCACTTAAAGCTTAAAGTGACTGTAGCCTGTTAATCCTTATATACAAGTAGATGTCTTGATGTACTTTTCCAGTGTCTGTGTTCTGCATTTTATACAACAAAATGTATTATTCTCTATCTAAGCAGATGAAAGGATTGTGGATTTGAATAGGATTTAGGCCTAACCTTGTAGGTAGCTAGGAAAATCCCTGTATGTGTCTGTCTTTATTCTGCAGCAATTCTGAAAATCAGCTCCATCATGACAAGAAACAATCCCTACTGACAATGATTTTCTACTTAAACTTCCTTAAGCTTACTCTTAATTTAAACGTGGAACATTGTTGATAACAGTATCTTTACCTGTATAACATGGCCCACAGGATGTGTGCAACTTGGAAAACTTTTTTTCCCTTCTCGTTACCCTGTGCTGGTGAATGAATGTACGTGTCCCACTTTACTTTATAATGCTGGGCACAAGAATGGCTAAGAATGCATTGCCCTCCCTGCTGCTTGGCCACTCATGTTACAGTAGACCTTGTGAGCTGATGAGCCACAGCTGTTGGCCTTGCCAGGCCATGGTCTGAGAAGTCTTCAGAGAGATTTCAGGCTCATGATACTCTCTTGAGATCCTGAGAGAGAGTTTAAGGTAAAAGTTGCAGGATGTGGAATTGAAATTTTTGTGGTGTATCTCACTGCAGCCCCCTGCGAGTAAGTGAAAATTTTCAGCAGTCTTCCTACACATCTGAATGTACACACAATGAGAACTCTCAAGCTCCTTTGGAGAAAAAAAAAGTTCCTTTGCCTGTATTTTATTCCTGTTATGAAGATTAAACAGCACTTTTATTTTGAAAAAAGGTGCTTGAAGTGCTAGCATTTTTCCACAGCTCCCAAGGAGAAGGCTGCAAAGTAGGCTGAGCAGTTATGATGTGTGTGTTCTGCAAGGTCTTTCAAGGTAGAACTGTGGGGTTTGTATCCTGCAAGAGGAGAGGGCAAGCTTGTCACACATCAGATGTTGGAAAGTATGTAAAGTTCAAATAACTGAACACAGCACAGGAACTGCTGTTTATAAAGAAAATCCAATTCTGAATTGTACTGGTCCTCATGGGCAACAAGTATTGAACATTTTAAAGGCATTAACAAAAATGGACTGGGGAAAAAAGTCTGGGAAGTCTGCAACTCTGGAACAGGTCCACAGAAATCTGTGCTGGGAACTGATGTCTTCTCATATTTCAAATTCATAAATGGTTGTTGGGAAATACTGTATGCCTGCATTTTCTTTGGGCTGCAGAGTAATAGGTGGAAATACATTATCAGGGCCTGACTTTTTGGACCTGTGTGTATTTTGTTTCAGGGTGCCAAGGGACCAATGGGCACCATTTTAATGGAAGTAAGTGATCACCTTACAGCTGACTGTATACTGAATGGAACTATCTGTTTTAGTCTTCCATTTTTAAGCACTAACAGGAGTGTGCAAAATTAGCTGCTATAAAACAGTATCCTTTTCACATGCTTGTCAGAACGCAGTAGGTTCTTCTGTTCTGCAAATGATCAAAGAAAGAGAACAGTTACGCATATGGATTAATACTATGTCCAAACTTTTACCAATTGTTGGATTATTAATATTCATTTATGTTTCTTCAGTTTACACACCAGCTCGTGTTTAGGGTTACTTTTCCCCCTCTTGTAAAGGATGGCATTTCTACAGTAACAGTTATTTTCACTGGGAATAGAAGTGCAGGATTTCTTCAGAATCCTAATCCCATTGCAAAATGAACACTTCTGAATAAAGCTCCATCTAACCCGTGCATGGATGACTACCTGCAGGCAATACTGTTGCAGGTGTGTTCTATGTCCAGAGAGGGTCCTCTCCTCCTTCATGGACCTCTCTTCCTATGTGAGTCACTATTGAAATGCCGATTCTTTTGTGGAAGTGCCATTGACTGATGACATTCTAAATCAGTTTATTACACAGAATAAATAATGGATAAATGGTTGCTTAATAGTCCAGAATATCATTAAATGCCAAAAGAGCAGATCTAAAAAAGCTGTCTAGTTTCTACAGCAATGGGAGAGAGTTCCTGTATTGTTTGGAATAAAGAGGAACTGGATTGTGTGCTTCTGGATTTACTGTAATGAGAGTTAGTTCTGGATATGACCTTCAGCTCAAACCAATAGTAAGATTCCCAGTCTGGGATGGTCTGGGATTTGCCATTAATTCCTTTTTTATTTTGAAACTGCAGCCTTGTGAACTTGTGAATTTTACACGAAAAAACTGCCGTAAGTAGGGAACCATCTTATTTTACCTCTGATTCCACCTAGTCACTCTCTTAGTTGGAATAGCCAGCACTGGAAAACCTATAAACTGGTAGTTTTTATCTGGGTTCAGTATGGCTGGTAGTTGTTAATTGTGAGGGGTCTTCAGCAGGTCTATAAAGCAGACTTATGCCATTTGCTTATCTTTCTTATCTGTTAATTACAAAAACTATAACAAATATCCCTTTTCCTCATAAAAAAATAAATTATTTCTTTGACATTGTGACAATACCCTTTGGGGAGTTCTGAGAGAAGGCAGTATTTGGATATTAGCTGACCTTCATATTAGGTCCTCCATATTCATTCTCTCTCAGACGTGTGTGCTCAGCAGAACCCAGAACAGTTTTTTTTAATTCTCATCAGTAAAATGGCACTTTTTTGAATATTTGACTGTAGAAGAGGAGTGTTGTCTTGCACTGACAGATTCTGTCAGTTTTACGAGCTTTGAGTCAGGCTCTTTAGTGAAAGCAAGTGAATATGTCACTATAGTAATGAATATGAGCCCAAAATAATTCATTTACTCTCCCTCTCTTCCTTCCAGCTTGCTCATCAGGTAGGTCCATCTGGCTGCTGCATATCCATTCTTTTATAGACTTGAAGAAAAAACTAACAATGTTTGAGTTGTGGAAAGGTTCTCACCCATATTTTCTACTTCAATGTACAGACACATGTCCAGCTTATCCAACTGAAGTGGTGTTTGCCTTTGATATGTCTAACGATGTCACACCAGCTGCGTTTGAAAGAATGAGGAACATTGTGATGTCCTTGCTGAAGACCATTAAGATCAGTGAAAGCAATTGCCCAACAGGCGCTCGTGTCTCTGTTGTTTCTTTTAACACCAATATGCGCTATCTCATCCGGTTCCCAGAATTCCAAAAAAGCAACTTGCTGCTGCAGGCAGTCCAGAGAATACCTCTGGAGAGATCCACTGGAAAGCGAAACATTGGGGCCGCCATGAGATTTGTTGCAAGAAATGTCTTCAAACGTGTCCGTCAGGGCATCCTCGCAAGGAAAGTTGCCCTGTTTTTTGCCAATGGTCCATCACAGGATGGTGTTTCCATCAGCACAGCTGTGCTTGAGTTGAGTGCCTTGGATATCACTCCGGTGGTTATTGCCTTCAGTGAAGTGCCAAATGTCAGACGTGCCTTCTCAGTAAGTAGACAGACAGTAGAAAATTGAGTCAGTCACCCATTTGTTCAGTATCTGTTAGTGTTTGATTAAATCTTGCTCTCAAGCCAGTAAGTTCTACAGGAACTGGCCAATCCCTTATTAGAAAGGGTTATATTAAAGAATTCTACTTTAAAAAAGAGTGATTTACTTGACCGTAATGATCACCATCTGTTGTTGCTGTGCACATGAATTATTAATCACTTGTGCTTTTAGGCCAAATCACAGAATTTCCATAACATTGTGTTAATTTCACTTAGTTACCTATGCCATTACTCTTCTGAAATTGTGACATGTTCTAACCATTTAACTAACACACTCTGGCCCTAGTTTCTAGAAAAAGTGGTAGAAGTCTTCAAGTACACCAGGTTTTTTTCAAAAGAAAATGAAATTAAGCAAAACCCCTTTTGATATCTGTATTGCTATTAGCATGGGAGAAAGTTATGAAATTTTGATTTAAAATATGACTTCATATAAAAGATAGTAAATAAAAATAAACAGTCCATTTTACAAGGTACAAAAGGAAAACAATTCTAAATTTGTTTAAGGTTTTATAATATAGATTCCACATTCTCTGTCTTTCTAATTTGTTTTAGTATCATCTATTCTCAGTTTTAACTTTTTCTAAATAAAATTCTTTCGAGCTGCTGTTTCTTCAAAATTGTCCTTCTAAAAGGAAACACATTCACTTACACGTGGCAAAAAGTGCAAAACTTGGAGTCTATGTTCTGATCTAGTAGCCATTTAATCTTCTTATTATATTTATTCTCATGCACCCTCATATCTGTCCATCTTTTCATGTATTTTTCTGACCAAATGTTAATTTAGCAGAATGAAGAAATTCTGCTGACATATGAGAAGGAAGCTTATAGTTTATTGACTGGGTTGCTCCACAGGATAAACAGGAGCAGCCATCAGGAGTTTGTTTACTTAGTATAAGCAGGTTACAAATTTGAATGTGTGTAATGATGTCTGATATTGTGCCAATTATCCATAAATCAGTCTTCAGAGCAGGAAAGTTTAAAAGACCTGCTTGGCATGGGGATAGACAAAAAATTCATGGCAGCAGCTCTCCTTTAGGTTTACAATGATGGGAAGGCAACCAACCTCACCACCAACCTCCAAGTCCCTTTTTCTTTCAGATGGACTTCTGTCCTTGCAGCTGAGAGGTGGTTGAATCTTTATGATCGTACTAACCTATAGCCACAGATCTTACTGACTTTGGTTACTTTGTTTTAGGAGTTTCAGTTTAGTGATCACTCAGTCATTGCTAATTCTAATTCCTTTGAAGAGTTCTATCTATAACATTCTTTACAGTGTAACACACAAAGCTGATTAGTGCAAAGAAGTAATTATTTCTTTCCTCACCGTTATACCTTACAATATATACAATATATATTGTTCATTTCCTGCAGTACTATATATTTTGGGGTTGGGTGGTTAGTGAAATTGTATTGGAGCTTCTTCAGAGTTCCTCAAGCATTTCTGTGGTCAAATCTTCTACTGGAGAAAATTGTCTTTCTTCAGCTGATCACAGGCAACACATAGGTGGTTCTAATGCTGGAATTTTCTCTCCCAGGAAAACGTCTTCACTCTTTGTCCCAGACATAGGAGATTCTGTCCTTTTCTCTGTAGAAAAATAGCACCCTATTAAGAAAAGGAAAAGTCTTAATATATTTTACCTGTCTCTTTAATGTTAGTTTTGTGTCTCCTTGAAAACCTAGATTGATGACACTAGAAGATTTCAATTATTTGTTTGGGAAAGACAACAGGATGAAAGTTTGGAGGGCATCACATATTGTATACTTTGCTTTGGTAAGACATTTTACAGATTCTATCTGTTGGATTGTTTTGTTTACCCTTTTGTAACAAATTATCTTTTTTTTTTTGTAGTGTGGTGTTGGGGAATTTTTATGGTACACCTTAAACATGTTTGTGCTTAAATAGAAAAGTAAAATATTAGTGAATAATACATTGGGCAGAAACCTACTGCCATAAAAGGTTCTACAAGGAGTTTGCAGGAATGTGTGAAGAGCTGATTCCTTATATACGCTTGCACCAGCACCAATCCCAGGAGTGCTTGCATGGAGCAACTCAGCCCAGCTCGGCTGCCCAGAGGTGGCTCTGAGTGCTCTCCTTGCAGAATGGCTACAAGACAATGCTTGCAGCTGTTTCTTGTCACCAGCAAGAGAAACTTCACTCCCCTACAGGGTTTTTTTCTGTCTCTGACGTTGCTGCTTTCAGCCAGTTTAACCCCTCCTGCAGTTGGGCCTTCTTGCCCTCTGTGACAAATCATTTCTTAGTTACAGATTACCACTGCTGAGGAGTTACAATTTTAACTTCCTCTTCAGTGGATGGTAAGAATTAGAATCTCAAAACCACAAAAGCTGTTTAATTACTTGCTGTCTCAGCCATGTGAGATGAATTACTGTGTTTAGCATTTCCTTTTTAACAGAAATGCTCTTAAAAGAGCATTCTCGTTCTGGGAAACCAGTCTCATTTGCTGTGGATTCTACACTGTGTGAGGGGAGGAGAAGCTACTAAATGATAATATTTCAGAATGTTGAACAGTTATCTGAGATGAAAAATAGTTTGTTTCTGTGTTCTTTAGAATGTTTAGGCTTCAACAGAAGAAAATTTCTCAAGGGAACTCTTATCTGTGAATTTTTACCTTATGAATGGCTTTTTGTTCTTATGCCTGAATGATTTCCCATGGTGTCTCAAATCCTTCTTCAGCAAGACTCATCTGTTGTACCTTACTAGAATAAAAAGATATCAAGTTCCCCAATTTATTTTTTTTAAATCAAAATTTAAGAAAACTAAAATAGACACTATGATTTTTTTTTTCCTAAACTATTGCTTTTGTTGTACTGCCAAAAACTTTGCTGGCTTTTCCTCTCCAGATAAATGCAAACCAAGAACCAACTGCGAGGTGCCATTTTCTCCCCCGGTTCTGATGGATATGGATATCACTTACATCATGGACAGCTCTCGCAGCGTCAGCAGGGAAGAGTTTCAGAGAGCCAAAGACTTTGTGACCAACATGCTAGATCAGTTTGTCGTTTCCTCACAGCCAAATGAATCTTATGGAGGCATCAGAGTGGCACTGGTGCAGCAAGCTCCCAGGGGCTTCCTGCCTAGCAGAAACCAGACACCTGTGGCCTTGGAGTTTGATCTAGTCACATACAGCAGTAAAGATTTGATGAAGAAGCACATCCAAGAGTCTGTTCACCAACTGGAAGGGCCATCAGCTATTGCTTCTGCTCTACAGTGGACAGTCGAAAATGTATTCTTTAAAGCTCCCAGACAAAGAAAGCACAGGGTCATATTTACAATAGTTGGAAGCAAAACAAGCGTGTGGGACAGAGAGAGGCTGAAAGAGATTTCACTTGAAGCCAAGTGCCAAGGATTCACCTTGTTCACTCTTGCTCTTGGCAGTGATGTGAGTGACAATGAGCTGATGGAGCTGGCAAGCTCCCCCACGGAGCAGCACTTACTGACACTGGGCAGGGTTTCAACAGCCGAGATAGTGTATGCTCAGAGGTTCAGCAGGGCATTTCTCAATCTTCTGCAACGTAAGTATCACACAATGGCCTTTGCTTAAGTTATGGAAAGAAAGAGAAATGCTGTGGAGAAAAAGGTGGTGAGTATATATGTGCTGTTATTCTGAGTGATAACTGCCAATCTTTCATCTTTAGTTTGCTGGACATTAATGGAAGTGCCAGTAATGACATAACAGTATTGTATTCTAGTCTTAAGCAGGGTTTTTCTCTGAATTTTTCAGTTAATGTGTGGTTTTGTAGACTCCACTTTCACTAAACATAGGCCATTCTCAGCTAAGAGAACATAGTCCTGATTCCTCATTAGGCCCACATTTTTCCTCAGACCATTGGCAGGTCCAGATTTACTGAGCTGTTTATGCCTATTCAGTCTTTAGGAGAGGTAGATATTTAGCACATTTTCTCTTTTCTGCAGTTATTCCTTCTGTGTAGAACAGAGGAAGTACTTCTTCACTTTTCAAGACACATTCATGCAGATTAGCAGATCTTAGGTGCTTTGAAATACAAACAAGAGAATATCAAGAAGGAAATTGTCACTGATTTAAAATCCTCCTCAGAAGCATGTACTCAAGTTTCTTTGGAACCATAAATAGGATATTACAGAACAAGCCAAAAGTATATAAGATTGGTTCAGGAATCATTGTTATCTAGCTGACCTCTATCATAGTTTATATTTTCCTGGACATACTGCTAGTCACTCCAGATACGGTGTGTTACTTATTGAAAGATGCAAACTCCAGTTCACAACAAAAAAAGTCACATAGTGTTTTATTAAACATCCTGGGATTTGGAGGACTTCAAAACTCAGCTGTGGTATTTGGGCTTTCCCCACAGAAGAAATGAACAGTTATCCTTCACCTGAACTTCAAGAAGAGTGTGAAAACTTAGATCGGGGAGACACACAACAGCAAGTGTCTGTGACTGAAAGGTTTGGAATTGCCTATTTAACTCTTTGAATGTGTATCTCTGAATATAAGGTTTTCCCCTTTCTGCTAGTAGTTTTATTCAAAGTAGTAACAGAAATGGGATCAGTATGCATTTTTCGAGATCATACTGGTGGTTAAATCTTTTTTTATTTTTTTTTCCCCCCTCTTCTTGGAAGGATGCCTTTTCCTGGAATGGCTGAACTTGGTTCCAGTTATGGTTTAGAAGACATTGAAAAAACTGAAAACAGAGTCACAAAGAGTATTAAAGAGAAGACCAAAGAACTTGTATACACAATGCCAGAAATGAGATATGATTATGAGGAGAAGAATGAATATTTCAAGGAGAGAGATGCTGAAGGAGAAAAGCCACAGGAGTGCAGAGAAGCTCAGGAGGAGAACAAGGGAAAGTTAGATGCAACAGTAGAAAATAGAGCTGCCTGTAATGATCATGGTATGATTTTGGAATATGAAAATCTTTTTTTAATTCAGTAAAAACCTCTAAATTGTGAAGGGCTTGGTTAAATATTTACTCAAGATGAAGTATTTTCCTTAATTACGCTTTTCCGAAGCATTTGGTCACCATATGTTTGCATTCAATCCAAATCTATACAGTAAGTCTATAATTAAAGACTGAACTACAGGTATCATTGTGACTTCAGTTTTGATTTGTAACGTTTTTTGATAGTACTACATGAAGTTGTAATCTCCTTTACTAAAACAGATGATCATTTTAAATCCCAAGTTGCCCTGTAATTCCTGAGTTACTTCCAGTGTTAACTTAGCTCAACATGGAGGAACTAAATATATCTCTGATACAGTCTGTTCCTGTAGAAATAACAGGATCCCTCAGCAGAGGTCTCAAAATACATATTCTTCATGTTCTTAACTTTGATTCCTAGTTATGCATTCTTCTTTGCAGATTTGACATTTGATACAGTTATGCGAAGCTGATTGTGAGAGTATTTGTCATCAACATTCTTTTAACACTATGGAGTGTTTTTATTGTTTAAACTACAATTAGAGAGAATTTATGTGAAAAAAAATGTAAAGGTGTCTGCACAGTTTGGAGTGTGGTAGTTTATTTCTACAGCTGCCATCCCTTTGTTTTTCATCCCTCTGCACTCAGAAATGATTCTGCAATGTCTGGTAGCCCCATCCCTGATGAGAGAAGACCAATGCCTTTGCAATGGTGTTTTAATATTGGATCTTTAATTAAGAGCTAGAATGCCATACAACCATAGTGCATGACACACTCATCAGCAAAGGAGCTGGTCCCATTGCCTAACTGCATGTGTACACTCTTCTTCATCTCTTATTAAACAGTTCATGAACTCTGTGGTCACACAGGAAATTCAGTAACAGGAAGATATGTTACTGTTTATGCTTTAGAAATAAAATATTTCCCTTGAGGAAGTAGTCAGGGTCATTGCACCTATGTGAGAAGTGACCAAAGACACTTATAGGAGATTTATGAACTGCCTATCCCAATCCTGTGTTGTAACTAGTGACCCGACAGTTTATTTCTAAAAACATGAGCTTGTCTTTTGAGTGATATACTTTGTACTGATCTATTGCTTGAGATTATTGCTCTTCAGTTGATTAGTAGGAAGTAATGTCATTTTAAATCTTTAAGCTGGATGGTTTTATCAGTATTTTGCTTTACTTCTCGGTTCTTCCCCTTCAATGTTGTACAGGCACCAAAGTCTAGAGCTGCCCTTCTGTCTTCTTTTGAATAACTCTGTATTTACATTGGCAAAAGATGATTAGGTCTGTTCATACTGACTGCCAGATTGCTACAAAGTATGCTACACTTTCCTACTTTGCCAATTTATGCAATTTACATCTATATTATTATTGGATTGGGCTAAGAGACTATCATGGGTAGTTTAACAACCCATGTATGCTTGTTTATGAAATTTTATTGATGGATGCCAGTATAACAAGTTGGAATAAAGAAGAGGAAAATTATTAAAAGGTTTACTTACTTAATCCCTATGGACCAGATATAGTAATTTTACAATCATTTTAATAATAAGTCTATATTAAAAGACTAAAAACCTTTTAGTATTCCTTCTGTTTATGCCACTGGAAATCTCTCAGACGTTCTTTCTGGTTAAAGCAACCATAAGAAGAGGGTCTTCAAACTGCACTGGCACTGTGGGTTTGTGGATGAATCCTTAATGAATCTTTTTAAGACCGTGAACATTGGCTGCTTCTTTTGTCTGATAGTTTGCACTGAGTGTTACTTTTCCCTGAATTTACAGTGCTAAGAAGGGCTGAGCATTCTTTCATTAAATCTGTCTCTTATTCCCCTTTTCCAGATGCATGTGACCTTGTTCAAGATAGTGGAGAATGTCAGAATTACGTTTTGAAGTGGTACTACGACAAAGAGCAGAAAAGGTGTGGTCAGTTCTGGTATGGGGGCTGTGGAGGCAATAGAAATAGATTTGAAACACAAGAAGAATGTGGATTCTTGTGTATAGAGTCTTCGTAGTGCAGAGACACTTAAATTACTTCAATTCTTCAGTTAGATTATTGGGGTGATGTGGAAAAGGGATTCAAAGAGAAGACTTTACATGGCCACTTGGCTCCCACATTTCAGTTGAAAAAAATACTTTATAAATAAAGTTATTACCTGACAACTTAGTTGTGAAAATGAAATTTAAGCTATTACTCTATTGATCTGATGTAACATGCTGAGTATTGAGAAATTGATATTAGCGAACAGCATATTGTTTAAAAGGCATAAAAATATTGAAATGTGACTTTATTCCATAAATACAAAAATGTGCACTTTCTAAATATACTCCATTAAAAAAAATACCTCAGAGATTTCTGTGAAATAACTTTGGATGCAAAACATTAATGTCAAAATGTTTTGATGTCTTTTCTTACATTTACCCTGTTTATAAAAAATACCAAAAATCGTTTAGATCTCAAATAACAGATTTTCTAGCACTTACTTCATTTTGATTTAAAGGATTTTCTACTACAGAGTCATTCTTGGCTTCTTAATTTTTTCCCTGAATAATACAACATGTGAATAAAATCAATCAATCTCAAATATTATACTTCTGCTCCTAGTTTCTGAAACAGCTGTAATCGTATTCTCATGGTGTGGCATCTAATTTATAAATAAGCATTGGTCCCCTTTCCTTGTCACAAGATATTAGAAAAATGCATTTCTTCTAGAACAGTAGATTTTCATGGTTGCTCTTGAGTGAAGGAAAGATCCTGAAGACATCTTCTGATTAAAGATAGTATATGTAATGCTGTGCAGGAGGGTGGGACTTAGCTGAACTTTCACACTCTGCTGACTTACCCAAACTTTGCTGTTGCCCATTTTATGTCTGTAGAAGTCATGGTGCATTTAACTTCGTCACTCTTTGGGCCACTCTGTAGAGGTGGCTGTGCTGACCTGGAATTTTGGTCTTCTCTGTATTCATCTACAACAAGATACAAGATTAGATCTAGCAGCAGCTTTCTTTATGCTTCTTTGAAGAAAAGAAAAAGTTTAAATTGGAAGAAGCTGTAAAAGTGATACAGAAAATGTTTCCTACTGAAGAAATAAAGTGAAAAAATACATATATTCTATGTATGAGGATGGATGCTGCTGGATACAGAGCAATATGTATCAGCTCCCCTTAAATAAAATCTAAAATTTCTCTTTCAAAATACAGGCTTTCCTCTGATTCACAGGAACCATACACACAATAGTGAGCTCTTCCTAGCAGAAGAGCTCTTCCCTGTGTTGGGTTGGCTGTTCCAAGGGAGGGTCCCCTCTACAAATCATCATATAACTAATGCTACATGAAGTGGGTTGCACTGATCACACAGTGAGCTTGGATGTGAAACCCAAATCATCCAGGAATATTAAAAGTGATCACAGACTGGCCAGGAGGCAAAGATTTTGGAATGTCACCAGAGGAGGAAATAACAAGTGCTGAAGAGTCCCCACTATATAGTTAATAACCAGAAGGTGAGAAGCAATTGCCTTGTTTACTGATGAATCCTGCCATCCTGTGGGAAAGCATCAGGGAGGGAAAGGAGCTGTATGGAGTTCCCTATCACAAGTCACAGCAACTGCTGAAGGATAAGGTGAATTGAGTCAGTTTGCAGAGGTGAAAGCCATCCAGTTGGCCTTAGACAGTGCTGAATGAGAGAAATAGCCAGTACTTTATGCCAGTTCCTGGATGGCAAATGCCCTGTGGGGCTGGTTGCAGTAATGGAAGCAGAATACTGAGAAGAACCACCATCATGGGCTGGACGCATATCCTGTGCCTCATGCCACTGCTTGAAACACTATCCTGGGCATTGAAAAGCAAGTCTTATGGTGACAAGGTACTGCAGAAAGAAACAACAAAAGTCATTGCCAAAACAACCTCACAGACACTTGGGCCAAAGGACATGGCATTTGAGTGAGTGTATCACATTCCTTATCATGCACCAGCCTCTGGAAAGATTGAACAGTGTACCAGACTGTTAAACACTACACTGAGAGCAGTGGGTGGTGGGACCTTCAAACATTGGGATACACATTTAGCAAAGACCACACAGTTAGTCTGCATTAGGGAATCTCCCAAATGGACTGGCCCTGATAAATCAAAAGTTTCACATGCTGTAGAAGGGAATAGAATTCCTATATTGCATATTAAAAATGTACTGGGGGAAGCTGTCTGGGTTATTCCTACCTCAGGCAAAGGCAAACCCATTCTATGCTCGCTCCAGCAGCTAGAAAGGCCTGTCGTGTTTTAACCCCAGCCAGTAACTAAGCCCCAGGCAGCTGGGAAAGAGGATTGGAAGAGTAAAAGGGAGAAAACTCAAACGGTGAGACAAGGACAGTAAAGCAAAAGCTGTGCATGCAAGGAAAGCAAAACAAGGAATTCATTCACCATGTCCCATTGGCAGGCAGGTGTTCAGCCATGCCCAGGAAAGCAGGACTACATCCCACATAATGGTTACTTAGGAAGATGAATGTCATCACTCTGAACATCTACCCCTTTGTTCTTCCCCAGCTTTAGATGCTGAGCATGATGCCATGCAGTATGGAATATCCCTTGAGTCACTGGGTGGCAGATGTCCCATCTGTGCCTGCCCAACTTCTTGTGCCCCTCCAGCTTTCTTGGTCGTGTGGTGGGGTGAGAGATAGAAAAAGCCTTGACTCTGCAAGCACTGCTCAGCAATAATGAAAACATCCCATAATTATCAACACTGTTTCCAGCACAAAACCAAAACAGACCCCTATATCATTTATTATAAAGAAAATTAACTTTACCTCAGCCAACACCAATTCCAGCACATTCTCTACCCCTTCAGGCAGTGGGTTGACCATGGCTGGATGCCAGGTACCCATTAAAGCCATTCCTTTACTCCCCTCCTCAGCTGGACGTGGCAGAGAAAATAGAAGAAAAGGTTTGTGGGTCAAGATAAGGACAGGGAGAGATCACTCAGTAATTACCATCACAGGCAAAACTGGCTTGATTTGGGGAAATTATTTGAATTTATTACCAACCAAATCAGAGTAGGATAATGAAAACTAAAACCATCTCTTAAAACACCTTTTCCTCCCCCCTTCCTTCGTTTCAGGCTTAACTTTATTCTTGCGTTCTCTACCTCCTCCTTCCCCTGAGAGGCACAGGGCACCAGGGAATGGCAGTTTTGGTCTATTCATCACACACCGTCTCTGCTGCTCCTTTCTTTTCAGGGGAAGGACTCAGACTTTTTCCCTGCTCCAGTGTGGGTTCCCTTGCACAGGGTGTTTCCAAGTGCTTTGGGAACAGGCTGCTCCAGTGTGGGACTCCTACAGAGTCACAAGTACTGCCAGCAAACCTGCTTCAGCCTGGACTCCTTTCTCCCTGGGGCCACAGGTCCTGCCAGGAGCCTGCTCCAGCATAGGCTTCCCACAGGGTTACAGCCTCCCTTGGGCATCCACGTGCTCCACTGTGCAGTACTCAGGGGCTGCAAGGTCTATTGGCTATGGTATAGTTGCCATCAGCCATCCTTGCCTGGCTCTCTTCCCCTCAGCTAGACCAAATCTCTGAGCAAAGCCTGTGTTACTGTGGGAATCTAGTAACAGGCTGTGATAGAGTTCTGTAAAGGCTGATGATTTCATGTTTGGATAATCATAGTCCAGATCTTTGTCAGGCCTGGCAGGTGAAAGCACTGTCCAAGCCCCTGAAGATGGTGCTAATGTTGTATCAGGCTGTCCATCAATGACATATCCAAGAGTTTTCATGAACTGAGAAGCTGATTTGATAGAGTAACACCATGCTAAGGTCTTTAGTCAAAAGAGGTTCCTCTGCAGATTCAAGTTCATCCAGGTGTCACCTTCTGCTCTTTGGTATCACCTTTACTTTGTGCAAGGTCAACATTCCCTGTCTGTTTTACCTTCCCAGACTGACCTTTGTGCTCTTTTCTACATGGTAAGCTCTCTGCTCCTGGGACCTGCTCTTTCTTGTGAGACAGAAGAGAGAAGGAAGTATCCAAACAGTCTCTGAACCCATATAGCAAGTTTTTTGGCAGCACCCTGGTAGCACTCATCTCCAATAACTCTGCAGGACAGTCTGTTAGCAGGAGTATATCACTGGGTCTCTCACTTGAAGCCAAAGGAAAGATCCCAATGACTTTAGAGGCAGCTAGCCTGAGTCCAACTCACATCAAACCTCAATGCACCTGCTGTAAAACAGACACCTGTGTCATGTACATCCACTGCTTTCTGGAGTCAAGTAGTTAGTGAAGCATTTTGTATGACCCATTTCTGTCCGGACTGCTTTCCTTCTGCATGAATGCATGTTTCATCCTCCAGGAATGTCTGTCAGCAGTTTTTAAGATCTTAAGGAAAATCTAGGATTACTTCCTTATAGATCCCATTCCCTGCTTTGTGAAAAATTAGTAAATAAATAAAAAAATAAAAACCTTATTGCTGGCTCTAAAGTGTGTCTATTAGAAGATCATCTCAATTTCATTTGAGAAATACAGGGACAGTTTGATGTCTTTTTTGGAATTAAAACATTTGTTAGGTAGAAGTTGTGTATTAAACCTTTCCAGGTATTTATTGCCAGCCTGTACAAATAGCTGAGAACACCTGAAAAACCAATTAACTTAGATCTACGGCAAGGGAGGATAAGGCTTTACTGTAACAGTGATGTGAAAGAAAACGCCAAGTGTTCTCTAGAGGAATCTAAGGAGGAAATACCATGTAATTCCTCTTCTTTAATTAGTTTTTTTGCCTAATTTAGTCCACGGCTTCGAGTTCTGAGATTCTCTTATCGTTAGCTTTCAGTGACAAGAAGTCTGAGTTGCCACAGAATTCCCAAGGCAAGGCAGTTCTAGCAGCCACAGCCCCAAGAAAGGGCATGTCTGAGGGGCCATCTAGGCCACATCTAGATGATTCAGGACTGCCAGCACTGGCAAAAAAGCTGTTCTAATTGCAATTATCCTATCACTGTTCAGGTCCTGCCTTTCTATCTCAGCTGTGCCTGAATTAACCCCTGGTATCTGTAGTGGAGTGCAATAGACTCTGCCAGATCAGCAGAGCCTGAGCTCATGAGGAAATTAAGTACTTGTAAAGCTTGCTGTAGCCTTCCTGGGGTTTTAAAAGAGCTACTGACTTCAGGCCCAGAAATATTGCATTGCAGTAGTTTACACTGCCAATTGTTTCCTAATCACTTGTATACACATACATGTGTTTTTATACATAGATGTTTAGTAAATAGCATGCTAATAATCCTGAAAAAGAAATTAATTGTTGCAGTGAGTATTCTGTCATCAGTAGACTCATAGATTCTTCTTCTCAGCTAAAATAAGTTCACATAAACCAAACATCAGGATGCAGTCTTGCTCCCATAAAATTGGTGGAACTTGAATCATCTCTCAATATTTTGTGAAAGATTTTTCATGGCAGATTACTTTAAAAAACAGTATGAAAAGTCTTAATGGAAAATAGCGGTATATCAGTGTAAGAAATCCAGCCTTCCTGAAATCACAAACATGCCCATTCATTAAGGATTAATAGCTGTTCATAGCACATTTATTTTAAATAGTAACCATTTGATTAATAGATGGCTAGTTAAGTGCTTTCCACTTTACCCCAAAAAAGAAAAAAAAAAGCAGGATGCATCTGTACTTCAAGAATGCTGGGTCTTCCTGATACACACACATGGTTCAAAAACAGCATCTTCAACTTTCTGACTGTGACCGTTCTTTTCACCTCCCTCAGAGAGGATGCACAGAGCACTCTGCCTGGAGCTGAAGATACGACTGGCTTTGTTCTGCATTCTCTTTCAGATGCACACATCTGTTCCCCGGAATACTGGTATTTTAGCATCTCTTTTGAATGCAATTCTTACTGGGACAAAAGCCATTTTCTCATCATTTTTGCACTAAGTATTGACCAGTAGCTTGAGAGGTTAAAGAGAATTTTATACACCATAGCTGAAGCTGAGTTGGGTTGGCAACAGCACAAGTTTGAGGTGAGATTTGACGTGGGGGTAATAAGATGCAGTGCTCCAAAACCAGACCTGCAAATGTGTAATGACATCATCACATTGTATTTGCTTTGCTTTCATCATATCATGCAAGCAGAAACTTTTCATGGACCTCTTGTGAACCAGACACCAAATATTTGTTCTCCTCTGTGAGATCTCTGTAGTTGTATGTAGTTTTAAATCTAAGATCCACTAGTATAGTGACACTTTTTCACAGGAGACAGATTTGTCACAATTGTAGCTGTAGACTTTGGATTGTAAGAGTAATGTGAATATTAAGAGAACAATGCAGGCAGGTAAAGAAATCTCAAAATTACAGCAGGAGAGCTTTAAAATATTTTCATGTTTGCTAAGATACTGATGTATTTGATCTTTTAGTGGGAGGTCAGTGAATTTTGAGGGTCTTATAGTTGCACATTTCTCTATTGTAACCTCTTTAATGTGCAGGCAGTCACAGACTTTAGTTGAACCACAGTTTTTGAGAAGACTTTCTGGGACTATGGGGCCAGATCTCTCTAACGTAAATTAGCTGCTATCTTGTGTAAACATCATAAATTTAAACAACTAGATTCCTCTTTTCTCCCTTTCAAGGCCTAAGAGGACCACCTGTACCACAAGAAAGACAAGACAACATGGGATGTCCAGGTAAAAGAGGTTTAAAGATTACAGAAAAATTCTGAAAATACTGTTTAATTGTGATTTAGAATAATTCTTAATTTTTTTATTATGTGTTTTTCTATCTTTTGCCATCTTTTTTCTCTTCAGGGACTCCAGGGATTTGTTGGGAAAATGGTACAGTATTACTCTGGGCAGTCTGAATTTGTGAGTGCAGTATTCTTTAGGGCTTTGTCGTTCACTAAATGAAGATTTGAGTGTTTTTCAGAGATGTCAGTGAGTGTTAAAGTCTATGTTACTTTTTTTAGGTTGCATTGCAGATGACTGCTGCGGTGCCCAGTTTGTGGTTGTGCCTAGGAAACATATAAGAAATTAAACTTCAAACATTGATTCCTATGTTTAGGTTTTATAGTTGGTTTTCTTTTCCTTCTGTGTTTTATTCTTTTCTTTTTTTTTTTGGTTGATTGGATGTTTATGTGAAAAAATCATGCACATTTTTATTATTTCAGGGATAATGAGGAAAATGGGAGTGATGGAATTAGAGGAGAAGAGGTACATTATTTTCCTTCTTTAGCCTTCTTGATCTCAAAGTTACTGAGTGATAAAAATGAAATAATGTACCATATTTGTCTTTAAGAGGTCTCCCAGGCTTGCTGGAAAGAAAGTAGAAAAGGGTGACATTGGGTGCCAGTAACATTCTGTCATTTTTTATTGGTCAGAGTTTGGATTTAAGAACAAT
Organism: Dendrocincla tyrannina; assembly: GCA_035047865.1. Classification (NCBI taxonomy): domain Eukaryota; kingdom Metazoa; phylum Chordata; class Aves; order Passeriformes; family Dendrocolaptidae; genus Dendrocincla; species Dendrocincla tyrannina. The sequence goes on from JAWWMP010000081.1 coordinate 42,147,683, forward strand.
AGTTTGGCTATTTCATGAAACTGTCCCTGTGAGAAATGTCTTTAATAAACTCTCAAGCACAGGGTATAGCCCTTATACCACAAAGTTATTAGCACTTTTCTGTTGTTTGAATTCCTATTAGGAGAGATATTACAGGACTTACAATATTTTTTGCTTTTCTGAAAAAGAGCAAATTACTGATGAATAGCCAGTGGGTATTTTTCAAAATAGGGTATATACACAGAAAATAGTTTCCTGTAGGATGTTTCTATTTAAAAAAGCATTTGAAGAATAATTAGATTTGTACCTTACCATGTTCTAGGTGGACATTTTCTCAGATTTATTGAGGGATCAGTAATTTCTACATATACCTAATTTTCATTTGGTTAAAGATAGATATGAAGCTTCCTACCTCTGTAGCACCGTGGCAGGGTTGCATACAAGAGGCAAGAGTGTTTTTTATTACCTGTGTTGCACATATCAGACAACTTGTTTTTATAAAGCATGGAGCAGCCCTGTGATCAGTTATAGTTCAGCCTCCACAATTCCATGCCTGCTCTTAGGGATGGCAGGTTGAGGGCTAGCCATCACGCAGGTCTGTGCAAGAACAATTTGAGCGTTCAGGAAGCAGCCATTGGATACCTGTTTCAACTGTGGAAAACAATACTCTCAAATAACTTCTTGGTCTTCACTTCCAGAGGAAAGTGTCTTACCCTTTCTGTCCTTATACAGGTGACCAAGGAGGGACAGAGCTGCTTGCTACTCAGAAAACTCTGGTTATTCACAGATAAGGCACTATTACATTCAAAACATGAAATCTGTGTTAGCATATACCTTTCAATGATATATATAGCCTACAGGCTAAGTTCTTTGATGTCTGGAATATTTTGTTTCCTTGCAATAGGTATTTTGAATTTATTCTTTAGTAAAAAACAAACAAAAAACCACAACAGCAACAACAACAAAACATGAAACAAAACATAGGGCACAGTGCCTGTGTCTGTATTTCTCCCTGTCCAAGAACCTTCTGGTTTTTCTGGGAGAGAAACTGGGAAATTGAGAAAGAAACTTTTATGTGTATGCTTCATGCTATTGCATTGACCACCTGCAGGAGTGTGTTCCAAATAATGCACAGAAAAAACCTGCAAATTTTAGGTATTTATAGCTTGCATGTAAGTATTGTTAGACATGTAAAATTTATTTTATCATTTGTTTGTATCAGCTTACACCACTAGGCTTAGTGCTCAGCAAGCCTTTCCCAGTGACTACAATACTAAACAATTTTTAGTGTCCACACACAAGACTTCATTTCAAGAACATTAGCCCTGTATGGTTGCAGGAGTCCTGTCTTTGAATTGGTTTTGCTGTGTTGATTGCTGGTTCATTCTGCGTCTGCAGTGCTCAGAGTTCAAATCAGACTGGTCAGATAGATCCTCTGGAATCTTTGTTGGCACCTGGAAACGCAATGAAATATGTTATACATGGCAGGAAGATGTAAAGAAAAACACAGACCTTTCCAATGCAGTGAATCCCAACATGTTACTGCCTGTTAGGTCACCAGGACATACGGGTTTGCCAGTGATATACTGAAATCATACCATGTCATTTGTTTGTAAGGTACTGGATGTGTAACCAACTGAGGGCAGAAGTGTGAATTTTTTTATAATACTGATTTTTCAAGTTTCTCATCAGTACATGGTTTTGACCAGAAAATGAGACACATATTGCTAAGAGACAAAAGAAATAAGAAAAAAATCCATAAAATGGAGTTATTACCAACAAAGTATCACATTTTTAATAATACCACCTTCCTAGAAATAATGCAGAAAAAAAGTGATAGTGTAAGGCACTTCTCCTGCATCAGTACTTTTTACAAGCTGTGATAAATTCTGCAATTATAACTAATACATTGCTGTCATTACCTATAACAAGCTATTAACAAAGGACTTGACAGTTTTATTATAGTAAGCTAAGACAGAAAACAAGAAGAAAGGTCATAGATTTGATCATGCAGAAACTATCAAGTATGAATTGATGTTATTAATCTAACAATTGCCATACTTTTAGTTCATAGGAATTCTAGTTCTTTCATTAGCAAAAAACTCTCAGGTTTTCTGCATTTGCTCCTTAGTCTCCTTTCTAAGGTTTTTGTAAGGTCTTTCTTTCAAGAGCAGTGATGGTATGGATGTTTTGTTAGATGTATATTAACCTTTTCGTTGTTCATGCTCACACTTCATACAACCTCCTGAGCATTATCAACTATCCTGTATAACTAGTTTAATGCTATAATTCAAAAGCAGAGTAAATAGACTTAGTTTCACAATCCAGTGGAATAGTTTGGCCAGAAAAATACTGGAACTTTTTTCCAAGCTGAATGTGAAGTATGGTGCCTGAACCAGTTCTGAAAACAAGGAAAATCACATAAATAGGACTGAACTGTGAAACTGGTGTTACACTTTTGGCTTCAGCTAATAAGGCTGGTTAACATTTATACTGTGTGTGGATGCAGAGCTATTGCCACATCAAAAACAGAGTCACTCTGCTCAACATCAGGGCTTGAAGACCTTGGGGACAAGTATTGTGCCAGATCTCTGACCCAAACCTTTTTGGTAAATTGTCATTTGTATATGGAGAAAGGAAGAGGAAGGAGTGCCCCATGTTCCTGAGTAATGCAGAGTAAGGAGTACCTTATGTTCCCACAGTTGGGTGACTGATACATATTCCCTCACAGATGTAGAAAATCTGACAGAGGCTTTTTCTTGCTGATACCAATGGACATTTTCAATGTTCTGTGCACAGAAATTGTTGCCTGATAATATTTTCTCCCATATTTTTACTTACACAGCAATTAGGGAGCAATTAGAAGTTCTGTTAAATAAATTGAACTGCCAGCTCTTCACTGTTCTCATGGGAAATCAGTGTGTGCTTCAGTAAACAAGTAGATAAATCACATTTTGGAAGCAGCACACTTCTGCCATAGAAGGCATCACTTGGAGAGAATACACTACAGTCAACAGTATAGTTTTGACAGATGAGAGGGAGAAGTGCTTTCACTTGTGTGAAAAAGATGTTGCATGTTTTTTGTCATCTTACAGTGCCATGTTAAGGTGACAGGGCATCTTTTTCTTTTCCCCCAGTAAAAACAATTATTGGCTGGTCATTGTGCGGGTTTCGTCTGGTTTTTTTGCATGAATCCATGACTAATATTTTGTGGTTTATATCCCTGTGTTTCAGGAGGGAAAAGCTATTGTAATTTCTTGAGAAGTTTGCATTTTTATCAGAAGAGCCTTTTGTCACCTTTTAATTGCATGTTTTCCCAATTAACTAGGAAACATGCTAGAAACAAGGGAATTGCAGGAGACAGTGGCCTAAGAAAATATAGAGACAGAACAACAAGCACATCATCATTGATATTCTTTAATGGATTTTTTTAATAGGATCTTCCTTGATGTGGCTGATTGCACGCTTGTATCTATTGTTGAATGTCATGTCTCTCATTTGCAAAGGCTGCTAATGGTGACAATGCTGTGCCCCTGTGTATATCACACCAAACAGCAGCAATGGCCATCTCTGAATATCCTACCTGCTGTTCCAGTTCGCTTTTCTTTTGTGCCTTTTAGATAAAAATCTGCTGTAGAAGAAATTAGCTGGTTTAAGAGCAGCGTGATGATCTCATTTATTCCCCATTAACTTCTTTGTCCTGATTTTTCTGAATTCTTGTGTGTTTCTTTCTTCCTCATGAGCTTTTCTATGCCTGAATAGTAACTTCAGATCTCCTTTCCAGTGACAGGGGCTGAAAAGGGCTGGCTGCTCCCTGCTGAAGCATGTGCTAATTTTATTTTAGGGATTGCATTTTTAAATGGACTTTGAACATATTGGATGAATAATACAGTTCACAAAAATGAACTTAACTACTAGAAGAAAATTGGTGCTTTGATGCTGTCTGTCCAAGTTATTAATCTCTTAAAAGTGAAAATGATGTCAGACCTGATGCTCCTCCTTCTTACTTCTCATTTACAATTCCTAGAATCACAGAATCACAGATTATGCTGATTTGGAAGGGACCCATGAGGATCACTGAGTCCAACTCCTGGCCCTGTGCAAGATACCCCAAGAATCACACCATGTGCCTGAGAGTGTTGTTCAAATGCTTCTTGAACTCTGACAAGCTTGGTGCTGTGACCACTTCCCTGGGGAGCCTGTTAAATCAATAGAACTTAAGCATGGAGCAAATAAAGGAACAATGAAGGAAATCTATTGATTTCCAATAGAAAAGAAAAATGTTATGTCACCTCTATATTTTCTTTGAACACCACATATGTAAAATGCTACTATTCATAGGGCTATTCCAGGACCTTGAAGACAGTTCAGATGAGAGGGGATCTCTTGGATGCAGAGCAATACCTAGACTCCATATATTTTGCCGTTACTGGATAATTAATGTGTTCTTTCTAATTTCTAAGGGATGAAACAGAACATTTTCTTCCTGTTCTGGTGGTCTGGAATGGTTGTATGCGCAATGTTCTGATGACTGCCAGTGATGTGCTGTGCATATATTGTAAATTGCATGATTGCATTGCTGTGAACTTTGAGATGTTATTAAATAAAGAAGACTGTGAATCTCTCTGTTTCTAAACACAAACCAGGTACTTATGCAAATGGCTAATTGTATACCTATAAATGTCATTTTCCAAAGTTACCATCTAAATGTGTACTTTGTGCGTGTTTGAAAAGTGTCCCTGACTCATCCTCTGAGCATCTCCTTTTAACCAATGCAAAGGAGAATGCTTGCTGTACCTTTTGGTTGTCAGGACACAGTAAATTTTGTAATTATGTGCTCCTACCAAACTCTTTAGAAGTACCATTGTGGGAGTTCAGTGTATGTATGTTAAGTCTGAAGTGAGAGAGGCCCACTTTAGAAATATTTATTTCCTCTTTGGCTTTCAGCTTTGCAAGTTCAACATGGTATGAAAGACAGATTGGATTCATTTTTTTCTCATTAGTTGTTACCACTGTTAAGAAGTCTGCAGCTCATGCTAAGCTGGTATTTTTCCTGTATGTCTCTGTCACGTATGAAATGATACAACATAGATTTCTTGCAGCTTAAAAATAGGATTACAGCTGAAATGAATTGCAACAGCCATGTTCAAAAATTCCTCAAACTACTAGTGGTCTGTCCTTCCAAACAAAAATACTTGTATTTTCTCACCCTAAATGGAATAAAAATGTACAGAGATAGTGGAGCCTTCAAGTCTACTGCAGAATTTCAATATCCCTAAATTATAGTAGACATTAAATAAATTATATATAAATATGTAATGCAATCAGCCCTTGGCTTTGATTAATTTTTTCTCAGGTAATTAGTAAAATCTCTGAACAATCACACTTGATAAAGAGAACATTACCGTAATGTTGTTTTGGGTTTCTTTTCATTTTTATTTTTACAGGGGAGTGAATGAGTTGAAGGACAAGGCTTATTTTCTGTACATATCTCAGGAAAAGTCCATGTTAAAAACACACACAATGCACTATCTCACTAAGTAGTCATGTACTCATCTGTGTCTTTTTTGTTCTTGTCCACAGCCATGTCAGCTCATTAACTACATCCACAAGCACAGATGTAAGTGTTCAATCTCATTTTGATATTGTAAGCCTGAGTATCACCACTTGCCTGATCCCTGATTTATTAATATCACATTAGTTCTGTGTTCAACATGCCTGTGAACTTATGGTCTTAGCAGGCGGGTGCTTGAGAAACAGTGTTAGGGCTCAGAATACAAAAATATTTTTTTGCTTGTTTAGATTATTTTGCTAAAGTTACTGTAATATAATTTATTAGAAATGCAAGTGCCTTGGTATTCAATGGTTCCAGTTACCATGAAGTAAGTTTGCATTATGTTTTCCTAGTCTGTCTCTCCTAATTCCTTAGAAAGTGACTGTGCCAAATAGTGTGATTTTCTACAGTCAATAGTATATTTATATCTCTAAGCTCTGGTAGGAACCCATCAGTGAAAATGTTTGGTGTAGAGCAGGCCCAGGTCCTGCTTCTTTCACTCCACCAAAATCAAAAGGAGTTTAGCAGGCATCCATAGTAGTGGAAGACAATACTGCGTCTTAAGTCACCGAAAGTCTAAAAATCTGTAGAACTAGGGAAACTAAATTCAGTGTATGCTTCAACACTGATTTCAGCCTTTATTTTAAAAACTCTTCAGACGCAATACTTTTTAACTTTCTTTTTCTCATTCTTTAGCTTTCTGGGATGGCCCGTACTGCTTATTCCTGCGTTACTGTTACTAAAGGTATTGTTCATTTGTCAAACTGACCTAGCAGAGATCCCATAAGCTGTGACCTACTTTGCCTATGTAGTATTAGGCTCCACTCAGACATTCTGAGTGGTGTGTTCCCTTCACAGGGGTTAAGTTCTGCATTGAGTCAGCTGTTTGTGTACTGGAGCTTGAGTTTGCTAATCCGTGAGTAGGTAGGGGAAACTGAACTGGAAAAGAGCATTTAAAACTGCATGTAGTTTCTTCAAATCATTTATATACCACAGGTTTCTATTTACAATAAAAGTTCACAGGTCTTCTTAGAGTCTTGAATCATTTGGTTTCGGTGGTATTTGATTTAATCCCATCGCTAGGAGTATTGTTGGCAATATCAAAATAGCATGAGTTCCTCCTTTGCAATCTCCCCATATTTTCTGTGTTCTTGGGCATATGACTTTTTGTTATTTCTTTCTACCCTGGGAGATACAGCTAGCATTATTCTTCTCTGACCTTTCATAATTCTAATTGTCTTGCAGCTTCAGCACTGCAGACTGTCTTCCTTGTCCCTTCTCTAACCTTCTTTTTTAACTTCACTCCCAACACTTCCTTCACTGCCTTACACTGAGCTGCCAAATAATTTTATCACACCTATTAAGTCAAAACTTTCTCCTCTTTACTTGTTGTGATTTCAATACTGCTCTCCTTCATTTTGCTTTGAGGGTTGTTTTTTGGGTTTTTTCATTTATTTCTAACTGTCCTCAGTACTTTCTGTGTTCCATGCCCAAATGGATCGGATACCAGTTACATATAGAAAATTATAATGGAATTTGCGTCCTACTGAATTTGGCTGGAATGGTGAGTAGTAATCTGCTCCCTTCATGAGTGCTAGATAAATGATCCTTTTATTACTTATGCTACCCACCATATGCTACATTAGTTATGCTACCCACCATAGCCTGTGATTTTTTAAATTACATTTTTCTTCAAGATGCAGCAGATTATTTTCTTCAA
>JAWWMP010000081.1:42155035-42210976 GCA_035047865.1 Dendrocincla tyrannina
CCTACTGAATTTGGCTGGAATGGTGAGTAGTAATCTGCTCCCTTCATGAGTGCTAGATAAATGATCCTTTTATTACTGTAGTTATGCTACCCACCATAGCCTGTGATTTTTTAAATTACATTTTTCTTCAAGATGCAGCAGATTATTTTCTTCAACACAGTTTCTGATTTTAGATATAATAATGGCTGGAGTAATTACAAGATGAAATGTGTTTTACTACAGAAATGTCACATGCATTATTAAAATCTGAACAGTTCTCCTAGTAATAATATAGTAATAACAGCATCAAATGAGTATCTGAGCCACACAGCAGTACCTGAGTAAGTGTAGGCACACACTGTGCCCCAGAGGAGCTTTGAAAGGGAATACTGTGTGCTGAAATTACAGGGTACTTCTCTACAACCAATGCAGACTGCTGCAAGTTCACCCTGAGGTCGGGGGTATAGGCTGTGTCTCTGCAGGCACAGCCAGCAAAGGGGTCACAGACTTCAGCAGGCTTGCATGCCACAGGTTCAGAGTGCAGCTAAATGTGGAGCCTGCCAGAATTTTGACAAAACCCAAGACCATTTCTGCTCCTGGCTTGGGTGATGCTGGAAAGGCCACTTTCACTCTGTGCTGCAGCTTCTCCATCTGTAATGCAGTGCTAGGGTAATTTAGCACCATTTTCCAAATGTCTTTGTAAAACCTCATCATAAGAACAAGCAGTTTTTACTCTTCTATGCCTCACTTCAGTATACACTGGGCAGATTTTTGTCCAGCTCTCCATTTTATTTTGTGTTTGTCTGCAGTGCAGGGTGAAGTTTAGCTTTGTGTGATATGATTTTTATGTGAATTACTCTCCATGTCTGAAATGTAAGAGAAATAATTTGGGGGTGTTCTTTGTTTTCTGTGACTTGGTTACCACCACCTCATCTGCTTCTCAGGATTTCACCACAAGAATAAGCTACTCAGTGGGCTAAAAAATATTTCTCACCAGAGATACTCCAGTGAACAGGACACTGGAAGTGTGGTGAGATTCATTGCTGAAAGCGTTTTCAAGAGAACTCTACAAGGTCCTAATGTGAGAAAAAAAAGCTGTGGTTTTCAGTCATGGACCAGCATGGTTGCATCTTCAGTTAAACATGCTGTTATGGAGATGAGTGCAGTAGTTACTGCTTCTGAAAACACATCCCATATCTCCCAAACTTTCCTGGTAAGAAATCTACTAAACTTTTCTTTATGCTCAGTAATGTTAGTTCAAAATAAGAAATCTTAAATGTATTAGGTCATGCTTTTTCAATATGTGACGTTCCTGAGCACAGTGACTCACCTGTATCAAGCTTTGATCTAAATGCTGCACATATTTATCTTTAGTTATGCTAATTATTTTATTATTATTATCAGCATAATTATTATTTTCTTCCTCTTCTGTCCCATTAAACTGTCTTTATACCAACCCATGGGTTTTCTCCCTTTTACTGTTGTGATTCTCTCCCCATTCCTGCTGGGGGGGAGTGAGCCAACAGCTGCAGGGGGCACAATTGCAGGCTGGGATTAAACCAGAACACCAACACCTGCTAAAGACCCGGCGGTGGATGTTTAAATACTGACTGTAATATCCTCTCATAGGTAGGTGTGTTTTCCTACTTGTATCTATGAGTGAATGCAAATTGACTTAATAAGTTCTCAGGACTGTGAATAGCACTTTGCCACCTGTTGTGCTTTCTTCTTATGATCTTATTTCCTTTTCTCTGTCATTTTCTTTTAAAGAAAATGGGTGAGGGACTGATAACTGAGTGTCTTCCATCTTGCTTTAGTAGCATAGTGGAGGGGAGGTACACTGTGAAAAGGCATCCTGTGATGAAGTGTGACTGGCATGGGTTGTGCACTGTTATCATAAAGGAGAAACTGTGAAACAGAAGGAGCAGAGGAAGGCTTTGGAGCTGGAAGACGTGGTCCAGCCTGGCTGCTTAGCTGGACGATGTGGCCCACATTGCTACTCTCTACTCTCTTCTATATATTGTTGCAAAAACTGCATTAGATATGTTACTAAGGTAGATGGTCCTTATCACTGATAACTTCAAAGTCATCAGGCCAACAAATTGTTTCTCTTGCAAAGTTTGGGGTGAATCAATAGTGCCCACAGAGCAGGTAATGAAAATACAAAGCTTGTTCTGAGGTGATTTCTGCCTTTTTCTTATATTTTAAGTAATAAAGCTCAAACTAATTAGTAGTTACATTGCTCTTAATAGAGCATTTTGTAGAATTACTGTATGTAGACAGCCTCTAAAATAAATTGCTTTATGCTGTCAGCTCACTAAAGTATGGATTCATTTTTATTATTCTGCTGTTTAGTTTCTGAAAAGATGTTATACTTTGTCACTTGCTGTAAATAAAAAAAAACGGAGTTCATAACTGTAATGGTTCATTTAATACTGCCAAGTGGCCCTGTAGGGAAATGTGATTTGTGTGTTATAAATGTCCTAGGAAATCATGTAACTTCATTTCAGACAGAAGAGACCAAATTTAATTACATATACTTGGCATTAAAAACATGTTGTGGAGTAGGGGTGTATTTCTATGAAAGAATGTACAAAAATATTATATTGAGGATAAATTATTTTTTGTCTGATGAGAAATGAGAGAAAGGATATATATATATACTTGGAGAAAGACATGGAAGATTTTTATGTTAAGAAAACTGAGTTATTGATTTAGCTTCTGTTAATGCTCACCAAAAATAATATGTGACCTTGCAGAAATTATAATAATATGGCTACATAGGAAGGATTTTATGAATTTTAAGGATGTATTTCTTCCTTTCCTACATTATAAAGAAAAACTCTTGCTTAAAAACTGATTAGGTTGTGTTTCACTAACACACAGCTGAAACTCATGAAACAATGTCCAAGGTCATTTAGGCTGTTAGGTTTTCATACTGACTTGCATAATTAAATAATGTTACCTGGGAAAAAGATTTCCTTTTCATGCTTAGCCTGTAAAGAGACAAGAGACTCTATTAGATACAGTGGAACACATGTACAAAAACCCCAAAGAGAACTGTAATTACTCAGCTGGTTAAAGCAAGGTGCTGGTAACACCAAGGTCATGGCTTTGATCCCTGCATGGGCCATTCACTTCAGAGCTGGACTCGATGACTCTTGTGGGTTCCTTCCCACTCCAAATATTCTGTGATTCCCATTTAGACTGAATTATTTAGTCCCATTCTGGTGGTTTCTACTGCAGGTGAGTTATTTGAGGTGGAAACCCTTTGGTTTTCCTCCAGTGTCACGCTCAGCTTAGAGGTTAACAGATGAGAAGCTGAAGGTTACTGACTATCTCTGTTCTTGTTCATGTGCCTCAGGCCTCCTCATGAGGGCAAGTCCAGCAGGATCTGATCTGCCCCTTCTTTCACATTCACTAGATTTTACTTGGTCCTGAAAACAGGTCATTCTGTAAGGATAAACAATAGTTGTCTGGGGACGAAGTTCATAAGAAAGGATGGAAGTTGATATCAAAAGAGCTGGATCAAAAAAGCTGATACCAAGTGACTTGGAAGCTTCCCAGGAGTTTTGGCCCAGACAGATGATAATTCTGGTCATTACACTCCCTGAATATATGATAGTGGACCAAAAAAAGCCTGCTTTTTTTTATTCTGAAGAGAAATGTTGTTGGAGTAATTCCTGAAAGTTGTCCAGATAAGGAAGGGAGGCAGGCAGGCTTTCTCCCATTGCCTTTAAATTCTAACATCACACTGACTTGTGGCCTCTAATAGGATAGAAAATCCTCAGTGTAGTTTTTTGAGTGACACTATTATTGTATATTTATCCTGTGGCTAGAGAGGAAATTCAGACATTATCAGGGTTGTTTAAATACAGGTCAATGGGGAATGCAAATGAGGACTGAGTTCAGAATTCAATTTATAATGTGTATATGGAAATTCTGCTACACTGCTGGGAATTAGAGGGAAAAAATGATGGTGGGCTGAAATGCTCTATATTAGGGTGAAATATAGACAAGTGACCTGCTCTCATTAAAGATCAACTCCAGCTGACCTGCAGTGGGATCTAGGTACTTCTGCCTCATCCCTCAGCTTTGGAAGTCTAACACCCAACTTCTTTTGCTACTGTAAAATATAAAATCTGTCTGTCACATGAAAATGAGAACAGTTAAATGATTGCCTGTATCCTCTAGGAAGTGTGCTAAATCGTGAATATAGACCATATAAAAAGACATTGAGCATTATGTTATTCATAGACCTTGTTATTGGCTTTTAGCTGGAGAGTCAGAACACTTTACTAAGGAAATAAAGAAGTAAGGTATAAATATAGTCCTCACATTCATCTAAACTTAAGTTTATTTAGGTCCTTCAGTTTTTCATTAAAGTTTTCATAATCAGACCACCATAGCATTCATCTCTCTATATAGTGTTTGTTATACATGTATAAAATTAGTGAAGTTACTTTATTTGCATCTATTCTTGGATAAAAAGCAAGAGTGCCAAAATCTTCTAAATCACACAAAACTAATAAATTTTATTATTATGTTTTGAATAGGTGAGGACAGCTACACAGCAGAAGACCTCAAGGGAAAGTGTAATAGACTCCACATTTGGAGCCAAAGACATGTAAGTTCATTAAATACTTATTTGAATATCAGAGATTAATGGCAAATAAGGTTTGCTTTCAGAGCACTCTCCTTATTGGGTATTTTCAATAAGATTTTTGCCTGATTAGTTGAATTCTGCTTCATTTGCAAAGATCAAGAAGAGTGGAACTGGACTGTAATAAACACATTAAAAATTGATGTAGTATGTTTAAAGAAAGGCCTAAAATAGTTGTACATAATTAATCATATCCCTTGTATTATTTTCGTGTTTTAAACATACCTCTGCAGTCACCCAAAACTAGGCATTGTGCCCTTATGAAAATTTCAAAGTGCCATACCACATTTCCATATTAAAATGCTACTTTTTTTCCCCTTGTTATATGAAGGCTTAAATATATAATGAGAAAAAAGAAGTGAAAACTGAGGAAATCAGTCACTGATGGCAGCCAGTTTTGTGATTCCTCCTGCCAAAGGCATTGGTTGATTCTAAAACTGAATCAAAGTGCAAAGGGCTCACTTTGAATGCAGAGACTCATTAGGGAGATGCCCAGGAAGGGACACTGCAAGGCCAGAGCTCAGGTCAGTGAAAGAGAAATGAAGGCCTTATGAAGTCTCCAAGCCATTGTCATTGAGGTTACTTCCCCAAAGCATAACCACAACTAAGAATAGTGCAAAAGTTCCTATCTTTTTCCTGGTTTCCATTGCAACAGTATAGAAAGGTCTCTGTTATGTAGGCAAGGCACATTGTCAGCTTAGAGCTACTTGTTAGGGTGGCTCTACCGTGAATGTGGAGAAGAATATAAATTCTTGCATGAGGAAAAAAATGGTGATAATAATGAGCAAACTTTAAGGTTTTGAAAGCCTTTTCTCCTGCCCTTGGAGGAAAATAGCTAGAGCAGCTGGTTGAGACTTCTTGTTTCTGTTTCCTCATGTTTAGAAACACCATCTCCTAATTGCAGTCACCTTGTTCTGAGTTCTCTCCAGCAGCAGTTCACGTATACATTACTGTGGCTCATGGCTGATAACAGCAGTATTATTGACTTGTAACAATTAACTTTGTTTTTTGCCCCCGCTTCAAGCTGTTCTTTTCATTACTTTTCTCCTTCTCTACTTGTAAATGAATGTTTCATATAAACCTCCATCCATTTTCTGAGTAAATCCTCTCTAAGGGAGACAAACCCCCTGATGTTTTTCCACTCCCCTGCAGTGTCTCCCCAGCTAGCCTTTTAAAGCACAGGGTTGTATTTTGGTTTCTCTCAGCTTCATGCTGTTTCCACGATATAGGTGAATAAAAACTGACTGCAGAGTAGGTATCAGAACAGTCAGTAGGTATTTGGCTAAAAGGAACAGGTCTTGTTCTGGGAAAAGTCCAGCAAATCACTCTTAACTTTTTTTGTTAATTGAGTTTCCTGAGAATGCAGTTTGGGATTTTGCAATCAAATGTGAAGATGTGCTTCATACCTTTTTTTTTTCTGAATTCTTTCTGGTTTTCATGCCTTTCCCAAGATGTGAATTCCAACTACAGATGATATGTTGTAAGAAGAAAATTGTCAGTACCATAAAGAGAGGAAATGGCTTTTCCTTGCAATTTTCTGCTGTTCATCATCCCTTAAGAATGCATTAGCACTGTTTGCTGAAATCACAATCTGATGATGGCTCTTTTAAAAAGTGGTAGATGGAAGGTCATATTTAGCAGTTCTACTATGAAAAAGGATGATGAATGCAGAAAGACACATGGTGTGGGAGGCTAGAAAGCAAGGATTTCACGTGCTTCCAAGAGTTAGAGAGAGCGTATCAGATGAATTGCAGATGGAGTACAGGGATTTTCTTCTTTCCATATCTTAGTGTTTTCATTTTTCCTTTTCTCCCTCATACCCAGAGGATAAAGTGGGTTATGTTTTGTTGCTGGGGCTGCAAAGCTCCACAGTGATGAGAGGTGTTTTATTCCCATCTATTTCCATCATGGAGTCCTGCAGGAGCACTCACCAAGTTTGTGATCCCTATCAAGCATGTGAATTGGGAAGGTTTCCTCAATGAAATACTTGCCATTCTAAATACAAACAGGATGCAGGTGATGGGGAGAAATAAACGAAGCAATAAAAATTTCTGTTTTCGTAAGGAGATGTTTTTGTTGGTTTTGCTTGTAAGATATCTGGGAAGGAGAAAAGGGATGCAGTTCCCTTAAAAGGCACACAGTAACATGAAGACAGACTGAAGCAGTTTGGGATTGTACTCTGGAAGTACACTGCATTCCAGAGAGGTGTCCATCTCCCTTTCAGGGTTTCCAAGAGTTACAGAGACCAAGACCACTAGAAAGATAGTCCTTAATGGATTGGTTTTTGCTCTGAATTTATATAAGTATTATGTGAATACAGGCAAACCCTTGTGTTTGCAACAGCCCAAAACAGTGAGCTTCATCACTTAATTACATGCCTGATTAAATAGGATCTTCTATTGTACATGTTGAGCTCATCTTTTATTTGATACTCTGTAGATCTCCCGTTACAAGCATGAGCAAACAGTTATTGTCTGTTCAGTTTTTCCTGTCACTGCTTATTTACAGATCTGTTATCCCTTTCTTCAGGCATGTTTTCTACATGCTGACTTCTAGTCTAGTTCATAGGACAAAATCATTCATAGGACAATTTATTTCAGATGAGAGAACTGCCATGTGAAAATCCTAATTATCTGACATGGGTGAGGTTAAGGTGCTGGATCAGCCTAGTCTTGTCTTGCTGAAGCTTGCTGTTGATTCTTGCTTTACATGTCTTAATGTGCCTAGCACTGAACTACTTGAACTTTCATGGTGATGATTGCACTGTAAAATGTAAGGAAACTCTAAAATCAAATGGATGCCTGTAATCACCCACTGCCATGGCTAGGTGTATGTGATGTGTCCCAGACAGCTCAGGTTGCAGCTGAGCTCACACCCTGCTTTTCCTCTCAGTAGAGCACTACCGTTGTCTCTAACCTCTGTACTGCTGGTTATCTTTGTAAAGTCTGCAGGAACTTCATGATTTTGAGACCTCTACCTGCCTGTCACATTTAGTTGAAACTGGCCAACATGTTCACAGTTCTACTGTGGCAAGATAAAGAGACTGACACTGTAACAATATTAACCTTACCTTCATTGGAAAGGAGGCTAGAAACAACTGTAGAAAACCAGGATTGGTACACTCCTTTCCTTCTAGAAATGGACAAATTTTCATTGCACATAGGAGAAACTTTCTTTTTAAAACTAATCCAGGTCATCAGATTCTGAAGTCTTTTACAGGATGTCATATTTTTAAACTGAAAATGAATCGTGGGTTGAAGCAAGAAGTGGATTTCCTGCTAATCTTCTCTGACTAAATTGTCCAATAAAAGCTGGCCCAGAAATTTATTTCATCCTTTATGTCGTACATGACAAAACTTGTGGGTTTGGATCCTGAGTCCTTTGTGTTTGCGGTGAAGGTGACCGCAGCACATACTTGTATGATTTCCTGTGGCTGGTTTGTACTGACTCATTCACTCTACCTCACTCCAGCATTTTTTGGTGGGTTGGTTGGGTTTTTTTCTCTTTTGAGAACACATTCACAGAACACAATGCAGCATGAAATGCTCATTTTCTCCAAACCAAATGGGAAAATCAATAGGTGTTCCAGCATAGCCTGTGGTGTAGTCTGATACACTGATACACATGGACTTCTGACGTTACTTTTCAGTCTGAGGAGTGAACTGGGCTTGTGTGTGATGGAGAAGTGTCATTGAATGCCAGGGGCTCTTTCTTTCACTTGGTCTTTTTACAGCTTAAGACACAATGGCCCTTTCCTGCTTCAGTCTTAGATTAAAATTTTGGCTTGTGCTGGTTAATACAAAGCTATACATTTATGCATGTTACATTTTTGTTGTGAGACGAGGATTTATGAATTTTAAAAGTCAAGTGTTCTGTCTCCCTTGGCAATTCCCTTTTCATTCTGCCATGCATAATTAACTAAGCTGGCATTTAGAAATAGATTATTTTCAAAATTTGCTTTACATCCAGGAGAATTTCCTCATTTTATTATCTTTATTTCCAGTTTTACTTCTGCTATTCTTTTTTGTTTGTTGGTTGGGTTTTATTTCTTTTCTTTTTTAT
This sequence comes from Dendrocincla tyrannina, assembly GCA_035047865.1. NCBI lineage: Eukaryota > Metazoa > Chordata > Aves > Passeriformes > Dendrocolaptidae > Dendrocincla > Dendrocincla tyrannina. The sequence continues at coordinate 42,163,740 of JAWWMP010000081.1, forward strand.
TTTCTTTTCAGATGCTAAGGCACTCTTGCAATTTTTGTTTGAGAAATTATTCTTTTAAAACCATGCACAAACAAAATACCAAAAAGAAGGATTTTAAAAATGTTGTTTGAAAGATGTCTTTGCTTATGTACCCCAAAATTGCCAGACTGGGTATGTCTAAACCTGGTTAGCAGTATAGTCAGTAAACTGCATTCTGGTGCCTGCTGCTGGCAGTAAACCAGATGGTTGGGGCTCAACTTTCATTTCCAGCCTTTTCCTAAGCATTCTGCCTTCTTTGGCACAATCACAGAGTCCCCTGAGATCATGAAAACTGTGTCAGGGGCAGAGCTCCCAAACTGCATCTCCCTGGCCCGTGTGATATTTACACTGAACTGCCAGGGTAAATCTCATCTCAAGGAGATTAGTGGGAAGCCCAAGCTCCTGTTCATAATGAAAAATTTTGACATACTCAAGACAATAGAAGGTGGCTTTGCCCTTGACATCACCACTCCTGAATATGGCAAATTCTACAATTTACTGTAACTCATGTTGAGTTATATATTTATGAACTCATTTCAGATTCAGTGGTCAGTATTTTAATGAGGTAAATAACAAAATGTGTTTTCTTGCAATGCCACCTTTTCACACAGTGAGTACATGAATGAAGTTAATTTCATTGGCAGTTTAGCCCATCTGACCCAGTTGCCTTCAAAGATGTAATATTTTCCTTGTGATCTCCTGCAACAGTAACAACAACCATCCTTGATTTGAGCTCTGACAGCAAAGTTATGTCTGTAACTCAGCTTGTATCATTCCCAGATCTTTGTCTCCCCTGTGACTTTTAGACTTACCCTTGTCCTTGCCTTCCATGGATCCTTGAAGGACCACTTTCTTTGGCAGTCCCTTTCTTCCCTGTGTGCCTAAGAATATTAGCTTCTTTCTTCTTAATTATGCTAGCTAAGTCTCTTGTGATATAGTCTATTCCCAAGAGACTATACTTGATATCTCTTATCAAATAATTTCTAGTTAATACCAATGTAATACATTGTAATAATATTCCATTTCAGTTTCTCCTAGTCTCTGATTCACTCCTTCAGAACCCAGTTTTTACAGATATATGTAGATGATGGGTTTATGGATAATTATCTCCTTTGAAGCTGACTCTTTGGAGAAATCAATGAGCAGTGGAAATCATAAGGTGAGAAAACAGGCTTCATTTCAGTCATTACTCCTACCCTGCATTCCAGAGGATAAGTGCAAAGTGGTGTCAGCCAGAATAGCTCTCCCGGAGGTTCCAGCCAGCACAGCACAACCTCATCACAGTGGAGGATGAAACCCGGTGACTTTTAGCGCTTTACTTTCCCCCTGCCTGGTAGGAGAAGAAAGGTAAAAATAGAACTTGTGCTTCTACTCTCAGAGCTGTTGTCAGCTTTACTTTACTTGTAGTGCTAATGGTTTCCTCTCTTCCAGAATCGATGGCAGCTGGTCTCCTTCTGACAAGAAGTAAATTACCTGAGCAAAGCTATGCCTTTGCTTTTTCCATGGCCAGGATATGCTCCTTTGTGAGTGTTTAAAGCTGGAAGGCAAGGGAATTTGTGCTGCTCGATGGATTTTTTTAAATCTCAGAGTAGTCAGGTAATTCATAACAGTCTTGTTAACAGCAAAACACTTCTGTTTTGTTGGAAACTGAATTCCTTCCAGGAAGTTGTTTAAATAAAAATAAAATTTTCTTTCCCATTTTATGGAAACCTATGCACACAAATAAAAATTTAGTAGTTTTTTACAAGCCATCCCTGTCAGAAAATATATGCTAGTTATTACAAAATCACAACTTTAATTTTCAACATGCTACTTTTTTATATAGTATTTTTGTGGTTAATAGTCCTTAATGCATTGGGTTTTGCTCTGAATTTATATAAGTATTGTGTGAATACAGGCAAACGCCTGTGTTTGCAACAGCCCAAAACAGTGAGTTTCATCACTTAATTACATGCCTGATGAAACAGGACCTTCTTTTGTACGTGTTGAGCTCATCTTTTATTTGATACTCTGTAGGTCTCCCATTACAAGCATGAGCAAACAGTTACTGTCTCTTCAGTTTTTCCTGTCACTGCTTATTTACAGATCTGTTATCTCTTTCTTCAGGTGTCTGTTTTCTACGTTCTGCCTCCTGGTCTAGTTAACTGCTCTTTATATGGAAACCATTCTTTACCCACAATAGACTTGCCTGTGCCTCCCACAGTTGTATTGTATGTATTTTCCTTATTAAGGAGAAGTACTGCATGCATTATTCACAGTAAGAGGGCACTGTGGATTTGTTTGTTGGTGTATTATTCTATTCTTTCCCTGCTAATGTCTAACATTCATTTTAACTTCTGAATCAATACTGTCTGTTATAACTCCAGCTTTTTCCCCTCTGAGTAGGACTAAACTATTCAGGACTGCTCATTATAAACACAAAGTGAAGACTGGGCTGTGTTTATCATGTACACCATTTTTACCTGCAAATAATTTTATTTGACATGGGATCATTTAGTTACCCACTCTCGTGAAATCCCCCTGTAAAATGTTTGCAGTCAGTTTTCATTCCTACTGCCCCAAGCAGCTTCCTGTCTTTAGCCCCTTTGGGCATCACTGTTTCTTCTCTTTTCTAAGTCACTGATAAACATTATGAACAACACAGGTCAAAGTACAAATCCACATCTGTACTAATACCTTTCCTCCACTGGGAAAACAGATCTATTCCTGGAATCACTTACTGTGTTTTAACTAGCATTAAATAACGTTTCATTTAATAACCAAATTTAACAATGTTCATCTGTGAGAAGATTCTGTATCATGTGATGGCGTTAATTATTTTGGGAAGGCTTTCATTGGGGAACTTGTCAAAACCTTTCTGGAAATGCAAGACAATCAAAAGACAAGATGAGAATTTTCTGCTCCTGGCAAATTACTGCTGACTCAAACCTCTCCTAGAAATTTGGCAGATGTTTCAGGCAGAGAGATCCTGTGGTACATCATGTCCACGTGCAGAAAAGGGACAGGATTCTAGCACAGCAACCTCCCCCAGCTCCTCCATGGTGAACCCAGAGGCAAAGTACCCATTTAATTATCTGCCATGGCATTGTTTTGTTTGAATTATTGGTCCCACAGACACTGTAAGATTCTCATTCCTGATATATTTGGAAAAGGGTTTATTATTTGTTTTTATGTCTTGCAGGCTTTTTTCCTTAGAATATATTTTGCCTTCCTATACAATATTTTGTATATGGTTTTCAAAGTTTATTTTTCTCCATTTTCTATTTTGCTGTAACTTATGCCTTTTGAAAGGTTTCCTTGACTTCATAATAGTCTTCAATATGCTAGTGTGAATGTGTTGTCTGAAAATATTATCATTGTTTAAATGTCACACAGCACTAGGATGTCATCGTCATCAAATAAAGTCTTTCATTGCTGGGCTTTCCACCTTTGCAGTCTCTGTAATTTCCTTTAAGACAGCACAGATGGAACTGTCTTGCTGGTAAGAAAATCTATGCCTTCTTTTGATGGGATTCTGCCTCCTCAGGCTCCCTTTTGACTTTTGCCAAGTTCTGCTCCAGGCTTAATCTGAGGATACAAAGCTTCTATTGACATCAAAGCAGAGGAAACGTCAGTGCAAATATCATGCTCTTTCACATCCATTCTCCACTCCCCTTGTCTTTCCTTTAAATACTCTGCCAAAACTTGTCTGATTTTAACTGTCAACAATGTGGTATCATTTTAGTTTAAGTGAAGACCATCTTTCCTAAAGGAGCTCCAAAAGATTGCCCTGCACTCACTTGGTTGTTCCTCCTTACACCATTTCCCCATCCAGACATCATGGCTTTCTGGCAGTGTACGTAATTCTGGGAAACTATTTTGGAAAGTAATATGGTGACAGTGCTGGCCTTCCACCTCCTTGATAAGAGCTCAATATTTGACTCCTCAACGTGTTTCCCATTGTTTCATCTGCAATACCTAATTCAGCTACTAGGCCACCTCCAAATTTCCCAAGAGCCCATCTGGATACCTTTTACCTGACTCACTGTACACCTTACCTGAACCATAGGAATGTTCTGGCTCCCACATTTACCTGTATGGTGGGACTCCTATAGCAAAGATAATCTAGCAAGGCTGCTTTCCTTGACAAGCCATTGGCTGCTTTTATTTAGTTAAGGCTGGTTCATTTGGCTGTCACAATGTCCAGCATCTTTGTGCAAAATTCCCAAGACAGTTTTGTACTTCAGGGTTTGGGATTGGTTTAGGCAGCTGCTTGAAATGTTTGAACTGCAGGTGAAATACCAAACCCCTGGGCTCTAAGATGCTTTTGATGAAATATTGATGAGATCTCCTGAGTTTTATCTGCTGTTTCTCTAGGCTTGGGAAGGAAAACTGAGCCCCTTGGGATGGGACTGAACCAATGTTGCTACTCTAAAATGACAGATTAAAATTAAAGACAGGTGCTGAATTACCGGGTAAATCAGCACTTTTGCTGTAGCCAGAAGCCTTCCTTGTTAGAGGGAATATAGTGAGTTAGTAGGTGACAAATCCTTGCTCTTAATAGAGTAGTATTAGATGTAAGAGTTTTGATAAATACTATTGAACAATACTTTTGTTTTCTTCTTTTGGTTAGCTTGTTGGAAAACTGAGTCTCACTTAGGACAATTTGATGTTGCTTTGTTGACATTGTAACATGTTTTAATCAAAGCTAAACATGCAATCTCCCACTAGCTAAATCCTGCCTTTGTCTGAGCTGATTCCTGGGTTTCACCAGCTTCTGACAGCTCCACTTCAACTAGTCTGTGAAAGGCAGAGCTCAGTGGCAGAGGTTGCAGTGTGAGATACATTATGATGCTCCTTGTCTGTCATCTCACAGTTTGTTAATTTATTAAACTTTTCTGCCAAGAGCTAGCCTGTATTTCCCATTTCATGACCTCTCCACAACCTCTCTTGTTACTGCTGTAAGTTTTAGTATAGCTGCTGTTCTTGCTTTACCTTTGTTAATGAAGGCTTCTTTTAAATACACACTTTGTCTGCTTCTGTCATCCTTTTCTTCCAGGCTGCTTAGAGAAACACAGATTGATGATTTGTTTTCTTCCACACTCTGATTCTGCTTTCCTCTTGGCCTTTTGCAGTTCCCTATTCTGAAGGTGCAACACAATTTAGTTTTTCCAGTAAATCAAGGACATTTAAAGAAGTTGAACACAGGTCACTACTCTCCTCAGGGAGAAACTGCACGAATGAAGATGAATAGCAGCAGCAATATAGAAGGGTTTGGTTGCTTCAGCAGTCAGGAAGCAAATCTCAACAGTACAACGTGATGAAAGCCCCAGATCTCACCCTGCTGTGCACTGACTAGACTGTTGTAGATAAGACCCAAGAAGGTGCTTTGTACACTTGGAGCACAGTGACAAGTGTTTGTTAGGTGTCATGTACCATGGAAAATGTAGACAGAATGCAATGAATGACAGTGAGTGGCATTTTGCAGGAAGTGCCATAAAGAAGGGGTGGAAAATGTGAGTTCACTGAGCCTAAAGGTGAAGGTGATAGCCAGGTATAGCGGCAGCCATGGTAATGTTCTTCCTGGTGGTATCTTAAAGAAGAAAGCAAAGCAAGAAGAAATCTGCATGATTTACAGCAAAGAAGGTGTAAATCAGACGTAAAAGGGGAGTGGGAAGGGTCATCAGCAGGGGAGGCTGCAGAGTTTCCTTTTCTGGTGACTCATGAGAACATATTACACAAATGTCTCTCAGGGATAGTATATTGATCCTGCTTCCAGCAAAAGCACAAATGGGATAGGTTCTTTCCTTCTTCTTTTATGGTTCTTGCTCTCCATGACTTTCCTTAAGCTGCCTTATTCTCTGTCCTGCCTTTCCTGCCAATTTGGCCAGTCATTAATGCTAACCTGGTTCTTTCTTTCAGGATGCTGTAACCACAGTCACTGGAAACACTGGTATGGATTTGGGCAAGCAAAGGATGTGTACACCTTGAAAGCTTCTTTGCTGGGAACAGAACAAGTGTTATATGCTGATAAGCACAGCTCTGTGAAGTGAGTAATGTTGCTGTTTAAGAAGCTGTGGTGTCTCCAGAAAATTGTCCTTCCCTGAACTCTCAGAAACGAAGTGCTGCAGACTTTCTCCTTTACGTCTGTCTATAGCACAGCAGTGCAGTGGGGTTGTCTTTTCCTTACCTTGATCTGAGGGTGCTCCTGAGCTCAAATAAGCCAGCTTTGATTTTAGAAGTTCAGGACTACAAGTAAACCTAGTCAACAGAGAACACCTTACTGTCTTCCTGGAGCACAGCCCAGTGTGCAGCAACTTTTTCCAGGTGATGAATCCTTAGTGCAGGATATTGTGGGTCTGTGGATCAAAATGGTACTAAACATGTGAGAAAAATCCCTAGTTTTATTAATCCTTGTGATTTGTGACTCTCTGCTCTTGATTTAGGTGTGCCAGCATGCCCTGTGCCTCCAACTGATGTGGTGTTTACTTTGGACTTTCATTCATAAGTTACACCTCAGGTATTTGAAATGAGAGGAATTGTAACTGTAATCGTCAATGTCACCAACGTCGGAGACTGTCTTTCTTGTATGAGCCAGTCGTTGTTGTCTCCTACACCCTGGCTGTCCACAGGCTTATCTGCTTGTCAGAGTCCTGCAACAGGAATAAATATCTCAGAGGTGATAAAAATCTGAACTATCAGAGATCCTCAAGTGCACATAATATTGGCAATGCACTGAGGCCATTGCCAGAAACTTTTTCCAATGAATGAGGCAAGGTTCTGACAGAAGAAAGAGCTGTGTATTTCAGATCCCACCAAATAATACCATATTATACACTGCAGTCCTGAAGTACAGCAAATTGGACATTTTTGCTTTTAATAATATTCCGAGCAATGAGAAAGCATTTGAGGTAATAAATTTGCTTACTTCATTTGGTCTGGATTGATTGCAGGGGTTTTTTTGTGTTGTGGCTTTTTGGAAGGGGGAGTGTTGTTTTTTGGTCCTTTTTTGAAGTCAATTAAAAAAACCTACATGGGCTAAGAAAGAAGAGGACAGCTTGGCATTTTAATAAAACAATGTGGAAGGGAGAAGGGAGAGCGTACAAGCAGAACTGCAGGTTTCTATCCAGAATTTATTTTATTGCATTACAAGAATCAAAAATCTTGAATCTGAAAATTGGTAGTGAAGGAAACTTAAGGTGCCTGAGGGATCTGATGAAGAATAGCCTGAATGTGCTCATCTCCTTAGATGAGTTGAAACCATCAGTTGTTAACAAAGTTTTTATTTGAACAAAAAACCCCATGGGTTTCTCACAACTTCCTTTCATACTTGCCTCCCTGTCTCGCTATCTCTCCACAGCTGCCCAATTCTGGGCTATGTTAGTGGGTTACCAAGAGTGTTTATAAGGTGTTTTGCAAGCCAGGCCTTTAACAACTTCCTGCCAATTCTTACAGGGTTGTGTCCTCTGACTGCCTCTCCCAATCTGAACTGCACCCTTGAATTGCTGGCTGTGCCGAGTCCTGCAGAGATCCATGGCTTCTCACTGGGTGAGTGTATTTCTGACTTTCCCTACATTTGTTTCTCTTTCAACCTTGAGCACTTCTCGTATGGAGTAATTCCATGTTACTGCTTCCATTTCATTTGATATCCATGTATCCATGCTATCAATTTAAGATCCTGTGAAAGACTGTCTTAACATCTGGTGAGAATGCTTTATTCTAAAAGATCATTTATAAACTTTGGGGATTGTATTTATCCTAGATGCGACAAGGTAAACATGGAGCTGACCTAAAGATGAAATGGGTCCATAGTGTTGTGGGGTTCGGATCAGAATTTATTAGGTAAAAAATTGTATAAAATAAAACCCCAAATATGTGACTCACAGAGATTACCAAATAAGGTTGAAACTGAGCAGAATACTGTATTAGGATCTGTACTTGCACATAGTATTTTTCTACAAGACCCTGCAGAGTTTTTTGCAGAACTGAACTGTTCCAAGCTGCTATCAGCTGGAAGCTCTAGAATGTGGTCTCAAGCTGCACCAGGGGAGGTTTGGGTTGGACATTAGGAGGAATTTCTTCACAGGAAGGTGATTAGACATGGGAAAGGTCTGCACAGAGGCAGTGGAGTCACTGTCCCTGGAGCTGTTTAGGAAAGACCGGATGTGGCACTTATTATGTACAGGCAAAAGCCATACTCAGACATATAGTTTACTGATCATGATGCTTCATTGCTTATCCTGGTTTATGACCTTTTAATGATCACCAGAAATTATTTTAACATTTTAGAGGTAACATTATATTGCAAATCCTTTTTAATACTAGACCCACCATTCAAAGAGTTCTGTTTCTGTCAGTGGATTGCAATACCTGAAAATGAAACCTGATGTGTTTCTTTCATCAAACTATTTTCACCACTAGCAGCTCCTCTATACAAGCAAATAAAAAACTTTGTTCATCTTAACAGAGAGCAGAAATAACAAGGCCTGCAAAGAAATGCCACACTGTTCCTGAGCTCACTTCTTTCAAGTGTGTTACACTTGGGGCAAGGTCTACCTGCTACACTAAATTATCCAAGTAACGTGCTCTCTAACAAAAAGCAGGTGGAGTTTCTTCTGGTGAATTCTGAGACTCTTTGTAAACAAGTCGTTAGTTCATGTGTTGTCTCATCAAAGACCCCAGTTCATAAGTTAAGAGCATTCTTTGCTTTCATCAGACACTCTGTAGAGAAGTAGCTTCCATTTTTTTTCCAGCTACACTCAAGAAATGTATGTCAAATTGGTGCTGTTTGCTGTCAGTGACCTTCTGAGTCCATCCATGTAGAGGGGGTGAATCACCTGTTTCAGGGGGAAAAGCAGAATCTAGAACAGCAGGTAAGGAAGAAGTTAGTAAAGCTTTGGACACGGAGAGTGAAAAGGATCTGGAAATCTGGAAAACTGTATCAGACAGTGGAAGAGTGGTGAGAAAGTTTACTGCCCCTGTCTGACCACCAGAACTACCTGTCATATGAAAATTGCACAATGAAAAAGTAGTTCCTGCTGAAAGCTTGTGTTTTGGCTATTTTTGATATCCATACTGAGTGACAGAGAACACCATCCTGGTGGTGCCACGTTAGTTTCCCAGGACAGCAGAGCTTAGCATTAGACTCAAGTTTAACGCAAGGTGGATGCAAGGCACAGTTCAGGATCAAGGACAGAGTTGTCAAAGGACAGCTGAGGATCAGACACAAGGTTAAGATGATCTCAAATGACAATTAAAAGCCCATTGGCTCTGGCAGAGGAACCACAGATACAAAGAAATCCAAGTACCAAAGAGGGAAGCTCAAGTGGACTTTATTATGGCTATTAGAATGTACAGGGACATTAGTGCACTGGTTCTTATTTCGTTTCCCAGATTCAACACAGGAGCAGTGAGATACTGATGTACTTGTACCAGCTCTTCGTGCACATTTAGAATGTGTAACGTGGGATGTCTTTAAATAATTTTCTGAAAGATTCTTGAAGAACAATGTAGTCAAAACCAGGCTAAGTGATTTCTTCATAGATTGCTTGGTATCTCAAGGAAATGCTATTGATACCAAAAAACCTTAATATAAGGAGTGATTTAAGAAGTGTAACAGAGTGGTAGAATACAGGCAACTGAAATTATCATCATTTTTATAGTCTTTATAAGTCCATTTCATTCCATTAACTGGAAACAGTCCTTGAAAACTTCATTATAACACTATTTCTTTATTACAAATATTTACATACTATATATTAATACAGCTTTTATTTCCACACTTTAACAATTCCATCCCTTGATGCAGTTACTATGAACCCCTGTGTGGTCTGGAAAGTTGCGATGTCCGTGATAATGTCATGATGTCCCACTGGGAGAGACTCCGGACCCTTCCGAGGGGTCTCATCAGTAGGCCCCAGCTTTTGCTTGTTCTGAATTTCCTGTATAAAAGCAAAGCAAGAAATACTGTTACAGAAAGGCAAATTGTCACACATCAGGCTGTCAGTGTAAGAAGACCAAAAAACCTCTTCAAATAAACAATGCACAAACATAAAGTTACCTCACACCCTTTGACAGTTCTGTCAGGATTACTCCTTGGTTCATTTCTTTTCATCACACACAGCCTAATCTCAATCTGAACTGACATTACAGCTCTTTGATTAGGGGAAGAATGTTTTTTCCTCAGATTCATTTCATTTATGCTAAATTTTGATATTCCTATATGGGGAAAAAGGCTACAGCAACACACACATCTTGTTTTCCCATGTTTTTTATAAAAACTGGTTCAATAGCATGAATGCAATTGTTTAAGAACTTCATCTGAAACACTAAAATATCGTAGTGTATAGACTGCCTAGACTCCCACTGACTTTTTTTTAGTCACCTTTAAACGAGTATTGCTTTCATTGAACTGAAACAGAACATTGTACTAGTCAACAACTAGCAACACTGCCAGTTCCAAAAGTCACTTTGAAGGATATAATAAAAAAGTCAGCATTCAGTTACTGTAGTATTTTGGGCCCAGTACATCTGATATTGACTTGCTAAGGTCCTACACAAAAGACATCCAAACACTGATCAAAGCCAAAAGTGTTAAAACTCTGGATTTCAATATCCCAAAAGAAACATGATTCGGGCTTCTGCATGTAAGTAGTATTTGGTAAATCTGTCAAAAACAAATGATGTTTTGCCTTTAAAGTAAGTTCTTCCCAACTGCCTGAAAATGCAATGCTGACACCATCCATAAAAGGCAAGAGAGTTATAATTAAAGCCATCATGTAATTAATATAATCCATGGGGCCATCCAAAAGGCAAGCAGCATAGGTGTGTATCAAACAAAGCAAAATACCTGGACCACTTCTGTGCCCTCAATTATCTTCCTGTAGTAGGAAACAGATGGGCAATTAGAACTTCCAGCAACAACATATGATCTCTCAGGGTAGGCCAGATCCCAAAACCTAAATACAAAGAAACAAAATTCAATTTTGTCAATTTAAACCAGCTGTTTAAAAGCAGCCTTGCTCTTATGATGAAAATGAGAGGGCACAAATTCCATATGCTTTCTACACTTAGTGGAAGACAGTGATGCAGAAAAATCTACACTCATATCAAGCTCCCACGAGTTATTATTTGTTGTCATGCAGCCTCTCAAGAACTTTACAGAAGGATAAACATTGTGTTTCAGAGAAGCACCAAGCTTTGCAGTAGTTTTGCAGAAAAACACATCTTCAGCCTTAGTGCTTTGACTTCTGGGAGATTACTCAGGCAGTGCTTGGCAAAATTTAGTACCCCAGCAGGGGCAGAGGGAAGGGTGACAAACAAGAGAATTGTTAGTTTTGTTACCTTATTTTCATGTCTGAGCCTGCTGTCAGTAATATGGGATTACCAGATGCCGGACTACAGTATATGCCGTGGATGCTGTGAGGAGAAGGCTAGTAGGGAAAAGGGATATATAAAAATAATTTATCACCAATAGTTGTTGCTGTGCTTCAGACAGGGAATGCATTCTTTGTCACATTCATCCACCCAATGTCACAATCTTTCTGGCAAATACCAAGTCACTTTAATGGGCCACATCTTAATATATTAATGTAAATTGCTCCCTTACATTTTACAGAGCAATGCAACAGATTTAAACTCTCTGTAATGGTTTTTATTGAATCTTGAAAATTACATTCTCAATGATGGCAAATTAGAGAGATTATTTCTAAAAGAATCTGGCAGGCAAATCCTACTGAAAAGCACATGGATGCTTAAATTTTTAGGCTATGAAGGCATTCAGGGACAGATATACAACAGAAAACTAGCTTGGATCAGAGTTCCCTGTGTGTAAAGCACACGACCAAAATGAACTCAATCTGCAATCTTTGCAGCATGTACAAATTTAAGTAGAGTCCAGATATGCATTTTCAACAATTATAGAAGTAGCTGTGGTTATAGGTATGAATTTGTGATTTAAAAATGATACTCCAGATTGTTCCTTCCCCAATAAACTCCTTGAAGAAGAGCCACTATTTAACTAGCAGCTAAGTGTAGTAGTGGCATTGGATTACAGAAAAGATGTGCAAAAGAGCAGATGATTACAGAAATACGTGCAATCCCAGAAAAAGCAAGTAAAAGTAAGTACACCATGAATTTTGGCTTTGCCATAACCTTTACAGACTTGACTGGCTCACTGGTTTTCTAGGAACATGACTGGGTATAGCAGGTGAGTGTTACAAGTATATTCCACAGAGAGTGGAGATACCACTGAAGATTCAGGTAACACTGCTGTTTTACAAAGGGGATTTAATTCTGACAAGCAAAACAATTATGGTGCCAAAATAAATTCCAAGGCTAGTTCCTTGTGCCAAAGTGGCACAGCCAGAGAGGCAGGTAAGTGTACTGAGGCATAGTCACACAACAGAAACTGGAAAAGAAGGAGAGCAGACCTGCAGTTCTGAAAGAGGGGGTGCACTGCTGGCCCACAAAGTGAAGCGTCGATCACCAGTTTCCATATCCCACATGGAGACTTCATTGTTGCCTTGAACAGCTTCAGGAAAGATATTGCCCATGCAAAAAATATAAAACAGGTTGGTTGGCTCTTGCTATTTGTTCTACTGACATCACATAGAGGGTAGGGCACTCTCCACTTGCTCCCTGCAGCCATTTGTGTGAGTATTGCTTTAGCAGTTTGGTTTCACTGCTTGGAAGCAGCTTCACTATAGTTTACAACAGTGCCTAATTTAACCAAGTTTAAATGAAACCAGCTTTAATCCCCACCCCTTTTAAAAATGTATAAAACCCTCACTTTCCTTCCTAGATGACTTCTCACCCTTCTTTGAGAAGGATAGATGGTTTGCTCAGCATGGTTATCAGGGATTTCAGAGAACACTCCTGTGCAGGTAAGACAGCTATCCAAAGGTACAGACTTCACTAGCTACAGTGAAGTTCCACACTCACATTTGGTGTGGACATGCAAAGAATTCTGTTCCAGGGATTGTTTATATACCTGACAGCAACCTAACAGGCAAGGGCTTTTTAATAATGTCCCAGAATTATGAACATCGTCACTCTTTCAGTCTTTAGCAGGGAGGAAACAAACTAAAAAGCACAAAGAAGCTTGCTTTATTTGTATGCATGTTCATTAAATTTGTTTTATCTCCCAGGACGGTTAATAACTAAGTGAAGCTTAAGAAGCAAGTAGAATATGAAACTCAAATTACTCTCATCTTACAGTAACTTAATCAATTTTGTTATTGTAGGATTAGTTTAAGCTACTTGTCCATTTCAGAACGTGTTCCTGACACAAACACATAGAAGTGTATGACAGTGCTACATGCAGTGAGGGTGAAGCAGCTGTAAACGTACCAGATGTGGAATCTTGGGATACATTTGAAACCTGTAACCCGTGACACAGCTGGATTAGATTCAAGTGGGAATTAGAATGGGACAACATTCAGTCTCTGCTCTACAGAGCATGGTGGGAGAATTCCCAACAGTTTCAATGCATGTCGTGAGTTTGAGTTTTATAAGATTTCTTCCTTAAAAAGTGATGTGGTAGACAGCACACAGGGACAGCCCCTCAGGAGAGCTGCAATGCTCAGAAGATGAGAATGGTAAAGGCTGTCTGTCAGCCTAATGCTTTTTTTCTTTTTAACTCCCCCCAGGGCTTGAGGCAGAAGCTGAAACAAAAGCTGCTTCAATCACAACCTCTGAGAATTGTGAGGTAAGTTCAAGACATCTTTTACCTGCAATTACCCAGGACTGATAGACAGGATGCATGAGCAGGCGTCTGATCCGGGCCTTGGAAGGATGAGAGTGGCTGGAGATGGGTAACTGAAACCTCATGTCCCAGCATGCCATGGTACCATTGCTTGTTCCTGGTGAGAAAAAGCTCCCCATAGTCAGAGGGATAAATACAAGAGTTTTTGCCCTTGTGCTGTTCCTAGGAAAGATGGAAGTACTTCAAGTACTTAGCAGGCAGAATACTTCCCAAAAATAGAGGAGAAGGTATTTCTTTCCTCTTGTTTGAGAAAATCATATGCTAGTAAAATCAGATCAAGCAATAGCTTGAGCTAGTTACTGTAAAAGAAAACCAGAAGGAAGGGAGGGAGGGCAAGGAAGGGAGAGAAACTGAGAGATGCAGGCTCACCAATACACAGCCAGCACTGGTGTATGTCCACAGCAAATGAAGTTATGAGGCCTAACTTCAGATCGTGTTTCAGTGTCCAAGCGTTGCTGCTCGATCGCAAATCCCATCCAACCAGAGATCCATTGACTGTACCATAAGCCAGTACTGACTGGGCTCCGGAATTGAAGTGATGCATGTCTACCACACAGCCATCATCCTTCAGATCTAAGGACCTGGGTTAAAAGAATAAACTAATTGAGAAACAGGCATGACTCCCTCCAAGTCTGATTTCTTCCAATAGCTTATGCTGAGCAGCTTTTTCCTCTTCATGTCACTTCTCAAGGCATCTGCCAGAAACAACTTTCTGATTTTAGTACAATGGGTGCTTATGCTCTCTCAAATCTCTCTGCTGCAAGGCTAATAAAAGGCTGTCAGCAGCTCTTTGCAAACATAAACATAGTTCTGTGCTCTGGGTTGGGGTAATCCCAGGCTGGGTTGAGAATACACTGAGAGCAGCCCTGAGCAGGAAGACTTGGGGGTTTGGCTGATGATATGACTCAGCAACAAATGCTCACAGCCAAAAAAGCCAATGGCAACAAGAGAATCAAAAGAAGTGTCGGCAGCAGGTTGAGGGATGTGATTCTCTCCCTCTGCTCCACTCTTGTGAGACCTCATCTGGAATACTTTGCCCAGCTCTGGGGCCCCAGCATAAGGACATGGACCTGCTGCAGTGAGTCCAGAAGAGGGCCATGAAGATGATAAGAAGACTGGAACGCCTCTCCTATGAAGACAGGCTGAGAGAATTGGTATTGTTCAGCCTGGGGAAGAGAAGGCTCTGGGGAGACCTTAAAGCATCTTCCAGTACCTGAGATGGGCAGGAACTTTTTACAAGGGCATGTAGTGACAAGACACAGGGTGGTGGCTTCAAGCTGAAAGAGGGCAGGTTTAGATTAGATGCTAGGAAGAAATTCTTTCCTGGGAGGGTGGTGAGACACTGGAACAGGTTGCCCAGGGAAGCTGTGGGTGCCCCACCCCTGGCAGTGTTCAAGGCCAGGCTGGATGGGGCCCTGAGCAACCTGGTCTAGCAGAAGGTGTCCCTGCCCATGACAATTGGAACTAGATGATCTTTCAGGTCCCTTCCAGCCCAAACCATTCTATGACTCTACAATTCATGCTCCAAGTTTCAGACATTCATCTACTCAGGGTTTACAGGCAGGAACACCCTCTTCATGTTATACAGCCAGCACTGTCCTCAATCACTTACTGTGTGTGCAAAACTGATACCTCCTTCAGGCACAAATGCAGTGTATACCAAAAGGGAAAATCTGGTTTGTGGTTCCCATTTCCACTGTATTTAGCTTATTTCATTTCTGAACATAATCTCAAATAAGAAGGGACATTTGAGACAGATACCTTACTTTTACTTTGAACAGGAAAGAGATCTTTGAGATGGTTGCTAGATTTGCTGAGGCCTGGACATGTCCCTCACTCAAGGTGGAAGATTAAGCTGTTGAATGCATGCCAAATATTCAAAACCTGCTCATATGGGGGTAAGAAAGAGATAAACCATCCCCAAAGACTCCCCAAAATGGTATCTCCCATTACCCGTATCTCTGCCATCTTATCACATTAAAAGACTGGAAGAAAAAATTGCAGGTCTGAGGCCAAATCACATGTTATACATCTGTAAACATTTATCTAATGTCCTGTAAAAAGAACCTTCAAAATTATTTTGTACTAAGACTGTAACAAAGGAGGCAAGAAACTAACAAATTCCAGTGCATAAATAAAAGACTTGAGAACTATTCACACGGAATGTTTCAAGCCCATAATGAGTTCAGTGACACAGGAAGTACCAGTATCCTAGAGCTAAGAATGCTGAGCTCTGCACAGTTGCCTTTGAATCCTTCTTTATGAAACAGGGTAAGATCATGGGTTACAGCCTTCTATACAGCCTGGGCTCAGCCAGCAGGAAGCCTAGAGCAAATTAAAGGATCTAACTGAAGAATACACTAACAGCTTGAGCTCTGTGTGTGGTGAGATTGAACTGCTCTAAGTACATACCTGCTTTGTATTGGATGAATTTTAGGAGATTTGGGGAGCTTTGAAGCTTCAATACCAAGAAGCTGGATGGCACCATTATCCGAAGCTATAGCCAAGTAATGGGAGCCTTGGCAGAATGTGAGTGTCTTTACATGCCCTCCAATCCGAGAGTATGTCAGAATTGATCTAAACAGTACAGAGAGAGAGGGGGAGAGAGAAAATGAGGATATTTTTGCTGGCACTTAAAAAAATTGTAATTACTTCTCTCAAACACCTACTTAAAACTAATGGCTCTTGAGAGAGCTCTGAAAATAACATTTTCTAAGTGTTTCAAAATCAGAAAGCAACAAAGCCAGTGTTGGCTTTAAACAGTAACACAAGAATATATTTATATATGTACAGAAACGAAATCAAAAAGCCTGAAATTACTGTGACTGCAAAGCAGTCCCTTTGCATTTGCTAGGGATTTTTTTCTTTTACTAACTAATTGAAACAGCAATCTCATATTTTATAGCTGCAAGCCAAGAGGAACACCAGTATATCTCCTTGTTGATATTTCCAGCACACCCACAAGTGATTCATATTTTCCTCCCTGCTCTACTTTATTTTTCCCTCTAAAACAGCAGCCCCCAAATCCCACGGGTTTTAAAGCTACCTGGTTGTAGTGGTTTTTCCTTCCATTTTTTGGCTGTTCCAGACTTTCACTGTGCCATCATTTGAGCAAGTGGCAAAAATGGAATGTTCATCAGAGACCCGAATGCGGTTCACTGCAGACTTGTGCTCGTGAAGGTGAGCTACCAACAAGCCCTTGGGACGCCATCCTACAGGGAAAAACAAACCCACAAAGTCTGGCATTGATTTCATAGCCTAGTGAGTTAGGAACATGAAAGTCTCCCTAGATCCATCCATTAACAGCTGTATCAGGATACAGTAATCACAGCTGTGAAACACAGCACTGAAAACACAGAGCTAAGGCATTTTAAATATCAAAAGCCAATCTGCTCAATTCTAAATTAGACAATAGGTCATGCATGTCTTTTGCCAGAGATGTTCTGCATAGTAGGTATGTTTCCTAAATTAATGCTTTCCTTCTATGCATTTCTTCCATGAGAAGATGATGTTTTGACTCTAATTATACAGATACAGACAGGTATATATAATATGTGTATCTATATATAGATCCATAATTTTTTATCTCATAATCTCAGTGGACTGTGATGTACCTGGAGGTGGGGGCTTGCTCTCCCACTCAGCATTCTCCATCATCTGTTTGGCAAGTCTCTCTGCGTTGCACTGTTCCCTCTTCTGCTGGATCAGCTGCTGCAGTTCAGTTTTGCACGTGGTGATGCGTAACTGGTGTGCGGATGGGGACGCTGTACTGCTCAGGACCTGCATGGTTGCTTTCCTGGGTTGAACAACTGCTCCATCAGATGCCTGTAAAAGATCAGCACTTAAAAATATGTGCCTTACATTCCACACACAGATAAATCCCTCTCTGAAGATTTTTGGGTCACACACACTGACTGAAAGTGGAAAAATTTTTTTTATTGAATCAATTAGCAATGAATTAGCATAATAAAATCATACTTGCATGAAAACAATTAAAAATAATGGAATCTATAGGAAAGATTAACCGTGCACTTATTCTACTACTTGCTTCATCTGGTCTGTATTCTGTTTGAAGAAACTGTAATCTGCTGTGCACACCTCTTAATATGACTATTACAGTAGCAGTGATTACTCTCCAGACTGACAGAATTACAGGTTAGCTATCCAACAATTATACATTTATATGGGGCTTTAAAACCAAAAGTGTGAAGTGTTTCCCTCTTAGTTCAGAATGGACACTCATTTAAAACCAGCAGAAGTTAATCTCAACTAGAACCCAAACAGAATACAGTGTTCAGTGTCAAGAGATGCCTTCACAGGCTGCAGGGCTCCCAGCCCATCCTTCTATAGCCAGGACAAAGTGTTACAAGTACAGGATGTCTAAATGCAGCTGTGATGCCATACACCAGTTCCAAGTTAAAATCATGACATCTCTTCTTTTCCTCACGACACCCATCAGCACATGCAACTTGAGGAAAAGCCTTCCCTGCCAGAAAAGCTTGCCTTAATAATTGTCTAACCCACAAAACCTCCCCTCTTGCAAAGGATCTATTTGTTAGCAGAGCAATTCTATTCAAGAGACTAAGCTTATTTCAGGCCTCCCTCAGTTCCTATTTTAAAAATAAGAACTTGAAAGTCAGCGACTCTGTTGGAGAAGATGCCAGGCCATGACCAATGTTAAATAATCTCCTCACAAAACAAGAACACCACATCTCTATAGTCCCACTTGACTCTAAAACAATTGAATCATTTCAGTTTAGGATGAGAACATAGTATTTTTCAGGTATACCTGTGGAGAGGATGACAAAGTGGCACAAATGGCAGCTGAGGACTCTGAGCGAAGTGGTTTCCCAGCCTGGATGGCCTCAGGATCAGTAGTTTGTCCATGTCCTTTGGATATCGGCTGGGAGATGTTTGTTGGTTCCAGGGACCCAAACATGCTCTTCCATTCTTCATTTACATTTGAATCTTGCTTTACATGTTTTCTAGCTATAACCAATGATATGCAGAATATTTTCAGACAAGCATCCTAATTCTGGAAATAAGATAATTCTGGCAAGAGCTATATGGTTTGCAGGTATTTCTGTATTTTTTTATCTAAAACCACAGAATCTATCAGTGATGTAACAGAGGAGGGACTTCCAAGTTTCAGAGAGCAAGGAGGAAGCTCAAACTGTTTGGAAGTGAAGAATTTTGAGGCTACAGAGAACTGGAATAGTTAGCAGCAAGTGGATTTCAAAGCTGAACAAGGAAATATAAGAGGTTTTTTGAGTTGAAAGACGAGCAGACAAAAAAAGTAAAATGGGAGTGGATGAGAAGCTGAAGAACCCTAAGGCCAAAAAGCAGGTACTTGAAGGGTGAGGAACAGCTGGTAATTCCTCAAATGACTTTTCAGTTTTCTCCAGGCTACCTCAAGAAAACATCCAGGATTTTCACAGTTAAAGAGCTCAGCGTTTCATGAGAGGAGAGAGAGCAGAAATGTAGCCTTCAACATTTACACTGTTGCCTCAAGTCACAGGAGTCCTGTTTGTCACAACCAGCTGAACAACTGGCACATATTACTATGGAAAATGCAGTCAAAATAATTTAAAATATTCCCAGGGAAAAAAAAAATCCCCATCTTTCAGTGATCCAGAGAACATTCCAGCACCTCACACTTCAAACAGCAGCAATAATTTTCTTATTGCAAACCTAGTGGGGAGGGGGATAGTCATGTATGCTGAATTACTGAGAAACGCCAAACTTCACCTACAGAGACTACAAAACATACTAACCACGTTTGTCATCAGGCTCCTGCTTTGTTTTAACAAGATCCACTTGTCTCCCAGTTATTCCCAGAGCTGACAAGTCAATCACCCCTTTCTGACTGCTGTCATGCAGGTGGCTCTGATCCACTATATTGGCTTTAGCTTTATTTGATTTTAACATGAAGTCTTTCAGTGCTAACAGTTTGTCTTCTTCCTCCTCAGTCATCCCCTACAGAATAAAAGAAAAGGTAATATTATTAACTTTTGAGCAATAACATGCATCAAGGCATGAAGATTTAAGAAGCAGTAAAATTAATGACTGGCTCAGAAATGATAGGAGAGAGCACGTCTCCAGAATTCAAAGCATCAGTCCATTGCTCACACAAGATATAAGGTAAGCTGCTGCAGTGTAAGAATATCTTTTGTCCTAAGCAACAGGGCTAGGAATAGTGAAAGGGCAGAACAATAATTAATGTTGGATCACTCTCTGGTGCAATCTGCTTAACTGCCACCTAGACCATGTTTACAGCCCCACGAGACACAGGGAAAAGAACCACACTCAGCTACAGTCCTTTCTCTGCCCAGTTCTCACTATTCTGTGTGGGTGATTCTTTCTGTTCCTCTCCTCACACATAAGCCTCCATTTGCTTTTGGCACTGCATGTCTAGCTCTTCAACAAATGCATGCTCCTCTATCCAACACAATGCACAGCACATGTTCTGTAATGCTGCCACACCTCAGATGTGGCAGAAATTTAAGACATATCACCATTTTTTAAGACTTAGGTTGTATTTGCAGTGTATCTGGCAGATCATTTAAAAATCTTTTTCTTCTGAACATCTTGTCCCCCAAATCTACAGAGTTAATGGCTTGCAGGGTCAGAACCTCAGACGGGGAGTCCCTCACAGCAACAACTGCAAGGTCAGGGTCTGTGGAGGTGCACAGAGCCCAAAAGTCTCAAGCCTGACTTTCAAAGTACAAATGAAACCCAATTACTTGTGAAAGAAGCTTCTTCAACAGCTGTGCAATGGCAGGGTCCTCTGGGGACGGGCAGTCACGGAGAGCTCCAGTTCTCTTCTTCTGACGCATGTGAAGGTGTCGGAAGAGGCTGGTGATATCCTTTGATCTTAAGACATAATCAAATATGGAACGGCTGACAGGCTCTTTAAGTACACTTAGTAGGACTATTTCTTTATCTACCTGCAATTCAAAAGCAGAGACCACTCAACATGAGGATATTCATATAAACATGAGGAAATCTTGCGGCAAGCACTGTCATCTTATGTCTGCAGTGCTTGCCATTTTTTTCTCCTACCCTCAAAGTCAGTAACTGGACAACTGCAAATGTTAATGTATAAAACAATCTCTTCCTCTGAATGCATGTTCTAAAAACCAGTTTCCAGCTCAGACTTGGAGAGATGCCTTCAAGCTTACAGTAAGAAAAAGATCACTTAGGACTTCAAAATTATTGTGCATCATTGTACCAGTAATCTAGATTCATCTCCTGTCTTGAAGATTACATGTGT
This sequence comes from Dendrocincla tyrannina, assembly GCA_035047865.1. Lineage (NCBI taxonomy): Eukaryota > Metazoa > Chordata > Aves > Passeriformes > Dendrocolaptidae > Dendrocincla > Dendrocincla tyrannina. Next base: position 42,184,775 of record JAWWMP010000081.1, read on the forward strand.
GTTGGTCATATCAGATTCTCTCCATTATCTTTCCCTCATTTCTGTAACAGGCTTCCCATAGCTTACTGTCTACATGAAAAACAACTTCAAAATGAGTCCAGAGCGAGGACTTTATTACAATCCAACTTAATGTTACCCCCTACTTGCTTACTATATTTAGTGATGCATAGCAAAGAAAAGCTTTATATACTAAAATGAAATGGGAAATGAACAAGACAAATTTATCAATCAAAGCCTAAAACACAGCACAAGGTGAGTAAGGACATGTAAACAGGAAAGAATTATTTTAGTGAAGTTACTGCCTGCAAGGTTTACAAGAAAATGTTAAACACAGGATGCATTTCTCAGTGTGAGTAATGCAATTATTTCTTATCTATTTAAACACCTGAGAGATGCAATCTACATGTCCTGAAGTTATATGCAAAGATGCCTATAGGATCATATCACCAGCATCATGCAGGTCATTCCAGGCATGTGCAGTTATGAAAGCACTTAATTCAAGCTGAATACTCTGCCTTTCCCCTTGGCAAGGCACTGAAACCCAGGAGTGGTGCTGAAAGCATGGCACAGGAACTGCTACCTAACAGAATGTTCATGTTTTCAGAGGGTCAGGCCCACAGTCCAATGTGTTAGCAGGGCAGGGCTAGAATACTCAGCCTGGTAGATGAAAGCACAGAACATAGACCCACTTGTTTCACAGCCAGCTTTTCACACCTCCCAGACTTTATAAACTAGCACAGTATTGCAAGAGTTTGCTTGTAAACAAGGCAGAAAAGGCACGAACCAAAGACATATTTCTTGATTTTAGCCTTTGTAAAATGTTCTGCATTTGCAAGAAATTTGAGACAACAGTTCTTCAAACATGGAAAGCAATGGCCATTCTGTGCTTTGCCAGCAGAGATCAAAAACCTCTATTGCCTCTAACCTTAACTGAAAAAAAATACTCTAATGTTCTTATAGCCAGGACCATGGCCAGGACAGACTTAAGAATCACGACTAGTCAAGATTTGTTGACATTAATATTATTTGAAGTATTACCTGTATTATTGGTTGTGTGATAAAAGGGTGGAGATATGGCATTAGCTTGCAGTACACATCAGCAATATTCAAATACTGTGCTACCACAGTGATAAATCCAACTGCACCATAACGTATCCAGAGATTAGGATGACACAGGAATGGTGCTGAAAGAAAAATAGGCTGTTAAAATATCATTCATATAGAAGAGAGATCATCCTGTATATGGCAGTCTGCAATGTCATTTCCTTCCATTAGAATTACTCCCAAACTAAGCCTTCTCTCCTGCAGAGCACCAAGGTTAAAGCACTCATACTGAGGAAATTATTCCATGGATTTCACTGTGCTCAGGCTGCTCAGCTTCCTTGTTGTTGCCAAAATGCATATTTTCCCTATTTGTTCATTTCAATCCCTAATTGTCAACTACAGATTTGTAATGGAGACTAATCCGAAAATAAATCTCAACCATATTCTAGACAGTTCCAGAGAAACCTAATACCAGTGATTTAGTTTTTTCTTTTTTAGTAAATTCTTTATTCCTTCCTTCTTCTCCTCTCTTCCTTGAATAGTCACTACTTATATTCTAAGATTATCAGACTCAGAAGTGCTTCTCAGTTATGTGGGTTTTAAGAAGTTGTAATCAAAGGACTGTATCTAGTCATGAGATATAATCACAGATCATCTGCCTCAAATTCTGAGTGCATTTGAAAAGCTGTAACATTAGGAACAAGCAGATTACATCTCAAAAGATCAGTTGGTATTTTTTTCCATAAATACCTGGTAAATCTTGGGTACATTAAACTGGTAAGCCTGATGAGGAAGGAGAGACCAACTCTGCAGTGGAGGTTGTATTCAGTTAATGGGTTTTTATGGTGTTAGAAATAGGATGAGAAAGAATCATGGTTAACTGAATTCTCTCATCCTCAAAGGCTGATGGGTAAGGGTTTGCTAGTTATGTGCCTGATGGACTACCAGAAGCAACCAGGATTTTTTCTTTATAGCAGGTTGGCATGTAGAACAAGGAAAGATCTTAAAGCAGAAAACTTTTGGACTAAGCATTATTTGCTGCTGTCCTATATAAAATCAGAGAAGATGCTTCCAATTTGTATGGCCAAAGTTATTACTTTTGAGGTTTGAGCATTAACATGGTCTAACTAGCAGTAGTTCCTTTACCCAATTTTGTGTAGGGTCTAAAACAGTGCTACAGGTTTGCATTCTGGACAGCTAAGCTGATGGTGAAGCTCTGTGTAGTACTAAGGTTTTTTCTTAACTAGGAAAACAAGGTATTCTCCAGTATTCCAACTTACCAATATCACAAGCAAACTCATAAATATGGGGCTTTTGCAAGAGCCCCAGCTGGCACATACAAGTAAGAGCATTGAGAGCTTTATAAATGACAAATTCTTCAGCATCACTGAGACCTTGCTGAAGCAGAGGTTTGAGTATTGATGAACTTTGCCAGCCAACATAAGCAGCAACACCTGAAACATAAACAGAACACATGAAAATCCGAAGTAGACTGATAAACACCAGAAAATTGAATGTCTTTCCATCAGAATCGAGAACAAACATAAAATATCTTTATCACTTCTAATCTAATATGGTAATAATCAATATATTTGTTCACATATTAATGCTGGACTTTGCAACCAGTTGCTAAAAGGAAGAAAGGAGAAATAGCAGAGGTAAGAGAAATCCCCTCAGTGCCACTATTACAGAAGGGCATCTGCCCACAGGCAGCAGCACCTGCACATACTTAAATATGAGTTAGAGAGCTCAGTTTTAAAGATGCGCAAGAGCTTTAAGTAAAACAAAAATATAAATTCAGAACTTCATCTGAATTCTTCTGTGGAGGTTTTGATACTGGGAGAGGAGAGGTCATCTTGACTTTTACACTTAATTGCCTCACATCTCTATGTCTTCTGCAAGAATCCAGGACACTCTGACCTGTGCTTTGGCTACTCCAGTGCTCCTTCTAAACAGTTTCTGACAGGCTATCAACATCACCTCTTGGGAGAGTTTGCCAGCACAGTATTTTGTGGCTTCCAGCCATAATGGAACACATACATAGCATAATGGCCCTGCTGGAAGTTTGATCATGATTGTTTTTCTTGCCATGCCCCTGAAGTACCCCACGTACTGCAAAGGGAAAGTTTTCCTGACCCACAGTTCCTGAGCACTGACTCTCAGCAGCAGTCATGTGCAGTAATTTCCAGCATACATGATGCATTAGATATTCTTAGCAGCTGATGTCATCACTGCTAAGACTTTTTAAATTGCTACTAAGTTTTCTGAAGTGACAGGAATCTTTAAGGAAGGTTTTAAGGCACTAGAAAGAAGTTTTCCAGTTATAACTTTAGCCTACAGCAAAGCATAGTTTTCATCCTATGAACAGATCTGCTGAAGTTAATGGGAACATGCACACATGTGAAGTGATACATCCACTAGAAAGCTTGCAGAAATCCCAGTATTTGCTTGCCATAACTCATGGCAAGTTTTTTTTAAGTTAGCATTTCAGCAAAGACTAACAAAAAAGAGTATTTAAAGTTTATTTTTATGTTAATCTACCCTAGACTTAAATGCATCAGTCTTATTTGCACTTTTTGGACTAAAAGACATATACATTTGTATTTACATTGTTTCGTCTTCACTCCCTAAAAAATTTACAGCTAATAATTCAGTTAAGTATTTTCCTATAAATTCTGGAAATATAAATAAGGACTTTGATATGATTTATTTTTGCGTATCCTGGAAACTTAATTTATTATCTCTCTACTGTGGCTGAAATCACACACTTACCAACAATGCTGTCAAAAAAAGCTCCTCGAAGATGCCAGTCATTCTTATCGTTTAAGAAAGTGATCATATGAGACAGAAGAACATCATTGGCTTTCTGACGTCCAAAAAAGACACACAGACGAGTTATTCCATTTTCCATCAGTGTTTGTTTCACGATATTCTCCGGGTCACTTAGCAAAGTCACAACTTTCTGCTGCACCATTTCATGCAAGGCTTGCAACTCTGCAAGGGACAACAGGATGAACTTTGGGGTTGGTGAGAAACAGTACATGTAGGAGTCCTACCTGCTGCTGAAGGAGTTAAAGTGCTGGGCTGACCTGAAGAACACCCGACTCAGCAAGAAGGGCAACAGAACCTCAACAGTTCCAACAAGGGCTTACTGAAGACTTCAGGCTAAGCATGAGGAGGTAACAAGGCCAAGGAGCAGAGAAATGTGAGACATTCTCACCAAGATCAATTTGTTCTAAACTTGTAACTTCAACTAAGACAATCCAGCTCATTTTAGATATATATACATAGGTGAAATGCAGATGTGAAAAACATCAGAACAACTCAGCACCAATGTTACAACGATAAACACAATGCTTCAAGGCAGTTCTGGTTTGCTGCTTGTTTGACTCTCAGTTTTACAATTTGTGACCTGACAACAGATCAAGAGTATGTTTTTAGTTAAGTAGATAAATTAATTTCATTAACCATACAGAGAGGAACGTAACAACACCTGAAAAAGTGAGTACTTCTAATTTCATTAAATATCTGCAGTTACCCTAGTGATCCTATTCAAAAATTTGAAGATGACCTTGCCTATGGCTTCTACTCCATGAAGCAACTAAAAAAAATATTTCTATTAAATAGAAATAACAGAATTGTTAATGCATTGGCTATTACTGAAAGCTCTACAAGACAGGTTGTCAAACAACTAACAAAAATTTCAGCTCCTGCTGCCCCAGCTTTGTAGAGGTGACTACCATTTGCCTGCAGTCAGAAAACCAGCTAATTTGCTTTCTATCATGACTCTGTCTGTCAGTCACATGAAAGTTGCCTTCTGGGTTCAAATTTCTCATGCTTGGTTTCTAAAAGAGTAAAAAGAATAGAACTACTCAGGCTTCTTTCTTCCTTGTGTTACTTCTTTCATCTCCAAGCTATTTCAAAGAATGTGAAACAGTATTTCTTTGAAATGTAGCCCACATGATGGGGCTTCCTCTCTCACTCAGCAATTCTGAGCACCCTATCCCTTATGTGAAGGAACTTAACGAGGATTTATGTTTAGTTTCAGTACATTTGTTGTTGTTTTATCTTAAAGTATCATCCTGCAACTACTTAAGAGAGAACTGCCTTTTTCCCAAATGGAGCACATGCAGGATGTTTACCCACTGTTATTAGTCACAGATTGATCTACTTAGCCCAGCAGAGAAATGACCGTTTTTAACCACAAACTCTTCCCAGCTTAGAAGACTTGCCTAGCATTCTTCTGGGAATCTATGCATCACTAAAAGACACTGGAGATGACACACAGGTCACTTAATACCATCTGTCTTTCCAAAAGGAAAGAAAAAGAAAATCCATCCTTAGGATTTTAACTCATTCTCCGCGTTAGTTATAACACAAAGTTTTGTTACTGCCAAATGGCATCCACATCTTTACGTTTTTCAGGCAAAAAGACAGACAAGAGTGGCCAGGCATAGGAACAGAAAAGGAAGAACAACTCAAAAATACAGTATTATGACTATGCCACAATTTTACATGTTTTCCAGAGCCAACACTGCCTGCCACTTCAACGGAAGCAGCATTTGGAACACAGCTGTGTTTTTGCAGCTGACTTGTTTATGAGATCATGAGTGAAGCTGGATATGCAACCAGGCAGCCATCATCACAGTCAAATACCTTAAGGACTTTTGGAGAAGAAAGGTATGCTCATTTATATCCTTTTTTGTTTTTCACAACATTCTGAACAGAGGGGTCTGTCTCTGCATGAAGCTGTAAACATGCAGCTGGTTGAAACAAAGCATTCTTCTCTTTCAACAGGAAGGCTGAGCTTTGAGAGATGAGATGGGTCAGTGCTGACTAGGAGCTTTGGCCCATGATGTGCTATCATAAGCAGGGAAGGTAAGTAGAAGTGACATTACCTGTGTCATAGTTATCACTAGGGTGAGATGTTTCATCCGTTTCTTCACCATTTGGTTCATTTTCCATATTCAGGTTTTTCAGCTGTACTAACTCCAGAAATCTCAGTGCTGTTTCTGCCAGCAACGCTATGTTTTCTGCAAAGGCAAATATTTTGGTTAAGAGTTGTTCTGCTTTGCCAGTTTACATCAGTGCAATGATCCTCCTGATGAGATGTTACAGCCACTGACAGCACCAGTCATGATGGTTAAATGAGATTGAAACTAGACAACACGCTCTGGTCAACCCACTTCTGTTGACCCCCAGCAAAGCTACCAAGTGCATCAAATCACACAGTACTTTTGTCATGTTAACAAGTGGAAATACTCTAATGATATTAAGTGTAACAAAAACTAATTTAATTCTTCTAGAACTAGCCCTAAATGCCACCTAATCTCAGCCTAATGACTAAGTAACTTGATAAAGCTTAAAAGCCAAACAGCTGGAATTAACTAACACTACCAGGTTGTAGACTGCAACAAAACACCGATAAACCACCACACCAGCATATGTACCCTAGGGAGTAACACCATTAGCCTGGAATCCACTTTCAGAATACATGTCACCACATCTATCCACATGATCTGGCACCGTTCTGCTCCTTTGGAAGCTGCTGAAGCAACTCAGGCTGTATTATCTGGGTCAGGGCACAGGACCTGCTGGCACAGGGCTGATAACACCGAGGCAGAAGTCCCACTCGGGCAGCCGTTCTGAGTGTCGTCCAAGACAACAGCAGCATGCCAATGGGGCCTGTCCACAGCCCACACCAAATCCTCTAAGTCACCAGTCTGACCACTTCCAAAAGCAGTACTAAGGGAACAGAAGTTAACTCAGCTAGACTGCCTTTAAATATGTAAATGTATTTTCTTCATTTGAAATTTAAATTGATCAAGGGGGGCAAAAGCAATTGGTTCTATTAGTTAAAAATACATCTTCAATATTAATCAGTTTGCTAAGTAAATGGAATAAAAACATCACCTGAGACATTTTCAACTGAAATCTACATTTATAACTAAAAAATAAAAACCAGAAAAAACCCCAAACAACACACCTGAAAACACGGTGGTCATAGCAAACAAGGGTACATGGTAAATAGCAAATACTGGCATGACTACAAAGCTTCCTCCTGAACCATGCAGAACTCATATCTGAATAACACATGAAGAAAACATCTGCCATGGTATAATCAAGTCTGTTACACAACAAATAATGTAATTTCAGTCCGTGAATATCAAATTTCATTTTGTGGGAAAACAACTCTGAAGCACAGCATCACACTGATGCTTTAAGTTAGTTTCGTATTTATTCAGTTCAAGCAGGCCGCTCCAGGTAACCAATCTGACCTAATGAAATGTCAATTCAGAGAAATTAATAGAAGCAGCAAAGAGTGGGCACTCTCAGAAAGCCCTGTTTACATAATTAACTACTTAAAGACCACTTGTGCAAGTACTTTTCTTTGTTACTCTCTTGCCTGTTGAGGGAATTAATCCAAGACTGCTTCCCTGAGCATGAGGCTTTAAACTCTGACCCCTTACCTTAGCTGTGGTAAGGGCTGTGTGCTACATCCAGTCCCTAGCCCAAACTACATGCAGACATTCTGCAAGTTGCTTTTACATGAAAACTACAGAGAAAAATGGATATTCATTTTCTTAAAAGTTAACTCATCTAGCAGAGAGTAAACACATTTTGTCCACAATTAAAATGTAATATTTACTTTGGGTACAGAACTACACTGAAAACCTATCTGTTCATATAATCAACTAATTATTAAGCTACCACCACCTGCACCAGTTACCTTAAGAGACTACAGGTATCTTTACCTGCAGCCATTTCTGAGACTTCTGTGGAGATTTACTGACATAGAAACAGCAAGCTAGATGATGGTTTTGAACAGAGGAGAAAACAGTCAAGGCAATACAGAAAAGCCCAAGACTGGAGTTTTGACTGGATGTCCTCTTACCAGCGTATGCAAGTCTGACAATGGTGGCTTCATCCTGGGCCAAGTGTGCAATTCCTGGCAGAATGTATTCTGGGTAAATGTTAATATCGTTGCGTGGCACCTCTTTGACGAGAGCAAGAACTTTAGTTAATGTCCTCACAGATTCTGCCCTCACCCTGGGCACAGAGTCGTTGCTGAAATGTAACAGATAAGGAGTGATACGATCCAGAAGAATCTCTACACTTAATCTTGGTGCTAAATGAAGGATCAGTTCCAAAGCAGCCAATTTTGAATCACAGTATTTGAGAGTCTGTAAACAGGAAGTTATCACAGACACTAGAATAACCAGCCCATTCTCCTTTGTCTCTCCCTCAGCTTTTTCTGTGCGATCATGCCCACAGAGATTGTGAATGATGTTGTCCAGATCTTTACGTATGACCAATATGCGCTCATCTGCCGACACAAACGTTTCCTTGGCAAACTGGGCCATGTAAGGCTGAAGGAAAGTGTAAAATATTTCAGGAAATGCATTGTTACGTTGCTGTTTCAAATAATCTTCAGCTGCTAAACGTTTATCTGGCTCACGATGGATCATCTGAGTGACCTTGAGAAAGGCAGAAGTGGGAGGGAGCGGGAGAGAAAGATTAAAGGTTTAGACATTTGTAGTAGAAAAAAACCCTCAAAGCCCAAACCCAAGAATATGCAATCTGCCACCAAAGTAGGTGAAATAAACTGCAAACAGATTACACAGGTGGTTCAAATGCTGCAGTCCATCCTTACCAGCTCTCTGATACTGTGGTCTTCAATTTTGTTTAGGACTTGATCAGGGGAAAAGAGGCCATTTCTGTAAGCCAAAAGCTGAGATAAATCAAACAAGGGTACACCTTCTGTGAAGAGCTCTGCTATTACACAGCCTGGGGAATGAAAGGAAAAAAAAAGTCAAGACTATCAGAAGATTAGAAACAGACACTTTAACTTTGCTTTCTACATGTGGACTAAACGACTCTTGGCTCAACTGAAAATAAGGCAAATGAAGTACCAAATTTGCAGAAAAGAGAGAACATCTCAAGTTCCAAAAACGTGGCTTTTACACTTGATCCCTGAAATACGTCCCAAGTAATTTATTACAAACATGACAACAGCAGAGGAGTTTTGCAATTAGGAAATATGAGGCAGTGACTTCAGCCACCTGCCAGCTGGAAAATACATCGCCAGAAAAGGAACCCACATCACTGTCACGTGGAAGAAGAGTGCTGGTAAGTCAGCATGGATTGGGCAGTAGGTCAAAACTAAGCAACCTTTTTCCAGAAGGGAAAGAAATAACCTCTGCTGCCACAGCTGATGCTGGGAGACAGCATATATTCACTCACACATGACTGCCAAACATAGACCCCCCCATACTGTGTCCATGACACAAGTCCTCTTCAAAGAACCCAGTCCTGCAGTTTGCTCCCAATGGTCTGCTTTATCACTGGAATGTCCTGGAAGTTTGGCCATAAGATCAGCTTGTAAAAAGAGGTAATAATTTTCTTTAAATTCATATATTTAGTCACTTTAAGGGAAGAAAAAAGAAGGGCAAACTTTCAGCTTTTAAATTGCTCAAGCAAAGCTCAAGGCAGGCTCCCGCAGTCAAACTCTAACAAATATTTGTGAGTGGGACTGTGACAGGAGCTTGCTCCAACTTCCTGCCTATGGAGAAAATGAAATGAGCAGAGGCTTCTAAAGCCAATATTGCCAAATTACCCCAAAAGCAGTCCCCAAGCAACTGGACCACTGACTGGTTCCTCCTTTCAGGTCCCATGAGGCACATGCTCCTCAGCCATGAGAAGATGATGGTCTGTGCCTTGCAGAACCACCTCTTCCCCAGAGCAGAGCTGAGCCATGCCAGAATAGTTTGTGATTTCCCTCCTCAGATAACAGTGATGCACTTAAGTTATGTAGCTTACTGTGTGGTGTCTGTATTTTTCTGTGAATGGAAAAGGCTTGGGGTTGGGTCTTATGCTTAAAATAAGCAAGCTTTTTGACAGGCTGTTCTCTAAGCCCACTGTAAAAAAACCGCACAAAACAAACCAAACCAAACAACAACAAAAAAACCCTAAATCAACTTTTCTGCACTACATTACACAGTGAGAACCAACACACTGGTTTCTCCTGGTGGGTCCAAGTACCTGCAGAAAAGATATCCATGGCACGTTTTAACTCCCCTCTCGTGCGCTGATTGCTATTTGCCAAGTCCACCAGAGGAGTGGAAGGGTCCCGCATGTTTTCCAGCTCCGTAGCAAACATGCTGCCGTCGACAAAGCGCTCGGGAGCGATGTAACACGTTCTCCTCCGAGATGTGTCGAAGAAATAGTTGAAGTCGGCGGGATTGTCTTCGGGAAGGTAAGTTGGTTTAAAGCTGGCAAAGTCAGTTAGGAGGACCCAGTTCCAGCTGGTGACCATGATGTTCTCTGTTTTAATGTCCCCGTGGCGGACTCCGGACTTGTGCGCCTGGTCCACGGCCGTGAGGATCTGGAAGGCGATCCACCTCTTCTCGATGTTGTTGAGGAATGGCCTGGTGCTGATTCGGTCATACAGGTTGTCCCGCACGTACTGCCTGAAGAGCATGGCGGCCTTCTCGGACAGGGTGGCCTTCTGGAAGGGGAGGCAGTTCTGCGCCGAGTGTAGCCTGATCTTCAGCTCCTCCAGCTCCTGCTTGTAGCTCGTCAGGGGCAGCGTGGGGTCCTGGATGGCAAACACCTTCACCACCACCAGCCCCTCCCGGTGCTTGGCCCGCGCCACCTTGAAGAAGCGGGTGCTGCCCAGGCTCTTGTCATACTCGAAGTCGTGGATGTCCGAGAAGTAGCTGTCCACCGAGAGGATCTGCGAGGGGGCGATGCCCGCCAGCTGGTTGCCCATGGCGGGCACGGTGCCGGGGCCCAGCCGGCTCTGCGCGGGGCTCAAACACCGCGGCGGTGGCTGCGGGCCCGGGGCCCGGCCCGGCCCGGCCCGGCAGGGAGGGAGGGAGGGAGGGAGGGCCGGGAGCGGCGGAACCGGCACGGCGGGCAGGGACGGAGCGGAGGGCCGGGCCGTGAGCTCACATCCTGCGGGCGGCGGGGCGGGGCGGGGCGGGGCGGGCGCACCCCGGCGGGACCGCCCCCTGCGCTGCCGGGCCGTGTGCGGGGCGGTGTCACGGCCCCGACCCCGGGCCGTGTGCGGGGCGGTGTTAGGGCCCTGCCCGGGCCGTGTGCGGGGCGGTGTCAGGGCCCTGCCCGGGCAGTGTGCGGGGCGGTGTAAGGGCCCTGACCCCGGGCCGTGTGCGGGGCGGTGTCACGGCCCTGACCCCGGGCTGTGCCCCGGGGGCTCGGCACAGGGAAACGATGTGCTTCCCTGTGTGCTTCCCCGAGGGCGGGGCGGGGGGTGCGGTGCCCGCAGGACACGGCAGAGCTGCTGCGGGGGCACTGCGGGCACAGGGCTGGCCTGGGGGGCCTCGGCACTGGGTCTGGCCTGATAGGCCTTGGTAGATCTGAAATGTGAGAAGAGACTTTCCACTGCAAAGTCAGAATGAAACAAAACCCTTATCCTTACTGTTTGGCATCCTTACTGTTCGGCATCCTTATTGTTTGACATCCGTACTTTTTGGTATCCTTGCTGTTTAGCATCCTTACTGCTTGGCATCCTTGTTGTTTGATATCCTTGTTTGGTATCCTTATTGTTTGATCTGAAAGCACACGAGAGCAAGGAGGAGCCCAGAATTTGCTCATCCTTCCCTTTGCCATTTCCCTTTGTTGTGTTCTTTCATTGCTACCTATAACATACTACTAAAGGCGTGGTGTCTCTGCCCTACATCAGTGCCTGCATGCTGGGAACTTGCCCCAGTACATGATTTCCACCAGCCACGCTTGAGGTCCCTTAATGGTGCAGTCTCCGAAGTGGTTTAGGTTTTGCTAGTGAGGGGTTCTTGCTAGCAGGACTCTCCCACCAGCAATGGACATCTGGAGAGTCAGCCTGTCCCAGGACAGAAATCCTAGGCTATGGTGAGGACCAGGACCAGGGTGAGGAGAGTGGGATGCAGGGAACCTGTAGGCATTAGATTGATGCCAAGTTCCTTCTAGCATCATAGTTTATGCCATGTTTTTCCTTTTGAAATCCCATCATCTGGACAAAAGTGTTGCACTCACAGGACCTTTACCTGGATGGCAAGCAGTGTATGCATCAAGTACTGCCCAGGGGGATCTGGAAGAGAAGGAAAATAGAGCCTGTTTTTTGCTCTGCTTGATGCTTGGCAGTTTGGCTTCTTGCTGTAACACTGTAAACAGCACTGTTTAGCTCCTGTCATAGTGTGTACAGAAAGGAATGTGGAGCTGTGGCTCCATTTTTGGCTTTGAAACAGACATTAAGGTAATGGTATCCTGTCCTGATCACTCCCAGTCTCCTAAAATGTCATTCCCTCCTTTTAGGACATAACATGGATGGAGAAAGCTGTGTGGGGAGAAAACTGAGTGGATGCTGAAAGTCTGTATCTAACTTGAATGTTGATTGTCTTATAAGTTCCTAAGAGGGTAATCAGAAAATCTCCACTGGCTTGTCTGCAAAACAATTATATAGAGGTTGCTCCCTCTAATAGAAAAAGTAAGTGAATTTAAAGGAGAAAGATTTTCTCAGTTGAATCATAGGCAAGCAGTACAAGTTCAGAAGAAGGCATCTGCTGCTGTTCAGTAAGCGTAATTCCAATGAAAATTACTTTAATTATGCTCTGGCTATGTGTTCAGTGAAGAACAGAATGTGCATTCATGCTGTGACTTCCTTCCTGCTCCAGTCATTGAACTATGACTATAGCTACAGCAGCCCCCGGTTAAGGTTTAGAAACTGTCAGGGTTTGGTCAGAAGGCAGCCAGCCCACCCTGATAACGTGCCTCTCATGCTTTCTGAACAGAAAACACTTTGCTGCTAGCAATGTAAGAGCCTACACCTCCCAAAACGGAGTACAGGAGTGCTTATGGTTATACTACCTCCCACCCCATGACTGAGCAGCCATCTCAGCTGGGAAGGGATAGCAGAGAGTGCATGGCCAGGCTTAGGCCTTGGCTGGAGAGGAGCATCTGCCAGCCCCTGCAGCTTATCTTATCTGTGCTCTCCTCCCTTTGAGCACAGGAGCTAAGTCCCGTTTTCAGGGCACTTTGTGATGGCCCCAGGCAGACTTTGTGCCCAGCCGGGCCATTAGTCCCTGTCTCCTGGCTGAGATGTATTGTCTGTGCACACCGTGGTGCTGGGCTGGAGTCACAGTTCAAGCCAGTTTTTCAGCCACCTGTGTGAGGGGGACAGTCTCCACAGTACTGCCAGGAGTACAGTGTGAGCAGGCACAGGGCGGCGCAGGCACAGGGCGACACAAACACAGGGGCACATTCTCATGCTCTGTAATTGGAGTTAAATCTAGTTCAGCTAAACTGACCACAATGAGTGGAAAACGTGCATTTTTGGCTTCAGAGAAATAAAATGGAAAGAGTGATTTGGGTATATGCTCTCTTCCTTCCATTCCTCCTCATACTAGGTCACATACTGGCGAAGTGCTCTTCCCAATCAAAAACAAATAGAAAGCAAAACAGAATTTCACCGTGGCATCTTTGGTCAGCTTTTATTCAGATGGATGCAAGAAGTAAGAAGAGATACTTAGTGGAGGGTGTTGACTGCTGAAGTTAAGTGAAATTAGAAACAAGTTATATAAGCTGCTGAACATATTGTCATCTTTTTCCTTGTCTCTCAAATCTGTTTCCCTTCTAAAGCAAACATCTTTGGGTATCTATGCAAATGGTTTTGCCTTTCATCGTTTCTTGAAAATGTCAGAACTCTGCTGCTTCTGCGGAGCTGAACTTAGATACAGAAAAGCAAAAAGTCTATCAGAAGTCTTGTTTAAATCATGGATGAGGACTGGAGGTTGCCTGGAAACTGATCGTGCTCAATGGTGTGTCCTATAGACCCCTAACACTCCTGCCCCAGTACCAAGAATTCATTCCTATTCACTCATTCCAGGACTTGTGGAGGTGTTTATGTTGTATGAAACCAAAACTGCTCTGAAAGAAGATTTAGTGAATCTGTACTCTAAAGCATCTTGGAATAAGAACAAAGCTTCTGAAACTCTCAAATTCATATGTTTTCCTGAAAAGGGCTTGGGAAGTTTTAATTTATTCTGATTCTCTATGCCAGCATTTTGGATAATTTATTGCTTTAAAAATGATTTATTCATATATCAGTTGACTTTCTAAAAATGTTGCTTTTTCATTGCTGGTTTTCAAAGGGATTAAATATCTGTCCTTACCACCCCTGATCAGTACATGTAAACATTTTCAAACCTTCTGCAACAACATTCTGCTCTATCACGTCTTCTGACAGTCTGTCCTGCTGATTTAGCAAGACTTCACTGCATGCAATATGGCAGTGATCCCAGGGACTTAAATGGGTGAGAGAAATGGTTTATAGAATACTTTCTTCAAAAGTACCTAAAGCAGGAGACTTGCCTGAAGTTTAGTCTCCAGACTGATACACTGACAGAGTTCTCCCCTAGTTACGTGCTAATTGTTTTGGGAAGAGACTCACTCCTGGATCCTTCTACCAAAGCAGCATGTACAAAATAAATTTCAGAAAACTTAGCAAGAGACCATATGGAATAGGGTAATGGTATTTATTTTAGACAAAGTTGATTTCAGTCACCAGCACATTGTGTTGTAGATGTCACTCCTGTGCACTCCCACACCATGTACTCAGAAGCATCCAGACATGTGTGGTACTTTCACACACACTTTCCTGTTTCATTCAGACAAGTTTAGTATTTCTGCCACATACATTCCCACCATTTGGTTATACGAGTGCAATTTTCTTCTGTGTCTGCAGCTACTTTTAACTTTGGGAACTAAAAAGAGGAAGCTGGAAATTGTGCAGGCAACCCCGATTACACACCTTAAAAACATAAGCCCTGAACATACCTGCCAGCTGTGGATAGTGCCTGTAATCACCCCCTTGCAGTGAGAGTGGAGCAGTAAGAAAGCTTTGCTTTTTGTTTTACAGAACTATGGAAATTCACAGGGAGAAATGTCAGCCTATTCTGAGCTTCAGATGAAAAGTTGGGTAAGTCTTTAATCCCAAAGACTAAACTCTGTAAACTTCCCTTTTCCAACATTTGATTCCTCTGCCTGAGGCTCAGAAATGGCTGTTCTGATCTCTGTGTCTTGCCCTTGGAGCGGGCGGATCAGCACATTTTGGAAACCTGTTTTATATAGGCAGGTTTTCTGGGGAGAGGAAACCCTCCCAAAACAATTGTAACTCACCATTTCCAGGGCTTCAGCTTCCTTGTTCCTGTCTCAACAGGAAATCATTTTATGATGAGATAGAGGTGACTATTCAAGCACCTGCTGACAAAAGGCTGACTTTATGTTGCCAACTATCCTTTGCTGGAATTGTAGAGGCAAAGGATAGCACAGAACTGGGGTTGAACATAAAATTTTCCAGAAAAAAATCCATAAGCAGATGCTGGTTGCTGTGAAACCTGGATTAAATTAAAAGTGATTCCTCACTTGCAAGGGAGATGATGATATGAGTGTGAGTTTTTTGAGAAGAGGTACACTTTGGAGAAAGCCTAAAGAGAAAAATCAGCTTGCCTGGCACACACTGACAGGAGAACTGGAATGGCAATATCTGGGGAAGTGTTGCAGAGTTGGAAACATCTGGCTGGCCAGTGTTGGTAGTTATGGGAATGCCAGGGACAGTGAAATACTTATGGCCAGTCCTATAACAGCATTATTGCCCTCCAGACCTGTGTGTGAGAACAACCACCGTGGTACTGGGTTTGTTCCTATGAGAAAGGACTGGGAATAGAATTGCTGCTCTTCGTGACCTCCTCATGTGGACATACAGCATTAAAAACAGTTGCAGCTTGTTCTTTCAATGACAACTTCCTGGCAGAGACAGAAGCAGTAATGCTTATTCTGTGATATCAAACATTGCCCTTTCTTCTCTTCCCTTCCCCATTGAAACACTGAAATACCAGGGAAATCCAGTCTTAGAGTCTTCTGTGTTGCTGCAGTCCAATTGTGTTTAGTTCTAAATTCTGATCTGAATACAACTGACACTGTCAAAGATTTTTGCTTTTTCAAATTTGAGAGGAAAATGATTGATTCAGACCCATCTTTAGTGAATGATCTTTTATCAGATGCCAAGGATAGTTAGACAGATCAGAACATAATTATGTACATCAGTGCAATATTAAGTTAGTCATTCTTGCTTAATGGTGAAATGCATGACAGTTTCTGGTTTTGATTGGCATCTCCATTACCTGCTCTCAGTAAACAGCTTGTTGGCCTCTTTTTTTTAATAGAAATTCACACACCATCCTCACCTTCCATACAATCTAGTTACCCAGCCTAATGTGTGATGCAACTAATAAATGAGCAGCTGCCATGGCTACTGTAGCCATAAAAATACAAAGAAAAGCTCTTCAGCTTTTAAGGAGTGGCTGGAGGCAGGTAATTAACCTTGGCTTCACTCCTTGCACGAGAAGCTCGTGGAAAGCAACACGCTGGGCTTCCCTGTGGCTTTTGCTTTTATGAGCACTTACTTCAAGGATTGCAATGTCATTGCCATTTCTGGGTGCAGCAAGAGAGCAAGAAAAAGCAGGGCTGAGAGCTACAAAACTCAACGGATTCCTCTTTAGCAAATCCAGTTATAATTAAGCTGGCGGTAACAAAGGGGTCTTAAAAATATAATAGCAGATTAATCTTTGAATTCCTACTCCTGCTTCCTTTCCCCTATTTTCAGGCTTTACTCCTTCGTGCTGTTCTCTCCACTGCTTCAAGAAAAGCACATCTAATGCATCCAGGAGTAGAAGGGTGTTCACCAAATGATCTTGGCTCTTGTCATATCAAGCCATTGTCATTTATGCATCTTAATATGCTGGTCCTCTATTTTTAAAGAATCCCTGATACTATAGAACTTTTTAAAAATCGCTTTTTTAGCATGCAGGTTAAATCACATTCTCCTATGTAACAGCTTATTATTTGTCTGTCAGCCCACAGTAAGAGGTCTGATTTCTGCCCACCAACATCACTGTGAAGTTCTCAGTTGCCTATAATGAGGGTAAAATTGGGTCCAAGAGTGTTAAATTATATCTTCTCCAGCATAGAAGAGGACACCCAGACTTTTATCCATACACTCTATTTGCAAACAACAGTGAAATTCTTTTTGAGTTTCACTGAGCCATGACAACATGATAGTCTCTTAGAACTATAGATTGGATTTCAAGACAGAAATTGCTACTACCAGCTAGTTTGAATTCTTATAGAGGGAGGAAAAAATTCAGCCAGAAACTTGCTGCAAACTTACACATCTTCTATAACCTCTTTGTCTCAATAACAAAAATCTCTCACCTGGAAAGCTACTGGTCTTGGTTTATGGAAGTATATTTTATCTTCGTCCCTCTCTCGTGTCTCATTCAGAACTTATTCACTTGTCTCTGAAACTCGAACCATTAGTAGTTGCTCTTTAAAGGTCGACAGTAATTTTAAGTTGCTATAAAATTAATCTGAAGCTGAAGTTGCATTTTCACTCTTACTGTTCAGCCAGTATATTTTAAGGTGTGTGGGGCTTTGGGCCAAACATGGTATAAATCAAAATAAATACTTGGCTGACTTACTTGGGTATCTTCCTTCAGCAATCTGTTTCGAGCTCACAGCTTGGCCTTCTTTGCCACTGGGGTACCTGGTTCTTTCCTGCCAGGTTTTTTTAGTGGTTTGGGTTTTGTTGTTGTTTTTGCTTTTACATCTTCTGTCTGAAGCAAAAAATGATCCAGGTTTGGCAGTCTAACATTGTAATTTGTCATTTCTCAACACTCCAGTCAAGAGTTTTCAAGCTTTCTTTCACTTTTGCCACTGCAATTCACATGTTTGAAAAAAAAAAATACTGCTTATTACTTAACTTGTGTAGTTCGCTATAATGAATTTTTTTTTGAGACAAAAAATTATGGTGATAACTGCTGGCATTGACTCATGCTGCTGTTTGTGCCCAACCTGCCTATCTGTTGACTTCAGCCAGGCTGCTAATGTAAGGTTTGCAAGCCTCTGCAAGAAAATATGCACAGCTCCTTCTTATAGAAGCCCTTCCTTTAAAAATCCCCATAGGTTTCAGTTCATCTCCATTCTTTCCCCAACCCCTCAATTTCCTAACTGTGTTTTCTGTGGCCTCACTCCTAAGGCATATTTGAGCCTTGCATAATGCCTAACTGGGGAGAAGGGAAATAGTCATGACAGAACAGTCTGGCCGCCTCAGAGGGCTGGGGAACTGAGTGCTGAGGAGTCAGGTTTTGTCCTTGGTCCCACCATCCCCTCCTGCACCAGCACTGACTGTGGGAGGCAGCCCAGTGACAGGTGAGGAACTGCAGCTGACTTGGGGGGACTCGATCCCTATAGAGAGGTTCAGTGTTAGGTGTTCTCTGGGCTTCTGCAGCCTTTAAAAGGGATGAGGGGGATGTTTTGTTGTCCTTTGGTTGTTTTTAATTGGTTTAAGTGTCTTTTAAACTTGGGGACATTTGGTGTAGCAAGGGAAGGGAATAATGGTCTCAGCGTGTTTTGAAAATACTTTGAAGAGCAGCAGAGTGCAACCCACAGGAAAAATACGTCCCGTTTTGGGGTGATTGTATTTGCAGCCCTGGGTCATATGGAGACTCTCTCAGCATGCACACTGCAGACCACCACAATAAAAATACAAACTGAGGAGCTAAACAGCTGGGTTTGCTCCTGTAGAAGCATCTAATACAGTCATTTTGTAAAACAGCATATTGCAACTGGTCAAAATTTAAGTGGGGAAAGAATAGTAAGAGTGAGCTGGGGGGAGGCTTTGCATCTACATGGCTTAGTGCTGGCAAACTGGCTCCAGCTCTGAGACTGGAAGGAGACTTCAAGCTCCTCTTGGGCCATACTTCTTCAGCAAAGCCATCTGATGGCAAAAATACAGTAGGAAAGACCACTTGGGGAGTTAAGAGTTATGGCAGATTACTAAAATATGTGCCTGTATAAGGAAATGCCTCATCTTAGCACCACAGAGCCAGGCACAATCCTTGTCCTTGTGCTGTCTGACTACAAGAACAGGTTCTGCCTCAAACAAGAGCAGCATTGAGGATCCCAAAACCTTTGCAGAGGAGCAAGGCACAGCCAAGTCCCACTCTCCAGCATGTGCTGCAGGTCAGCTGGCACAACAGCACTGTATGAGGAAAGCATCCCTCCTTCCCCCAGTAAAAACCCCACTGCTTCAGATGCAGCAGGATGAATTCTGCTCTGCTTTCATTTTTGAACTAATTTTATATTAGAGCATAAACAAGATTATTTTGAAGGAAGATTTTTCATTCCCAGCCTGCAAAAGATTCTGTTTTCCAGCTGCTGGAAAATACCATGAGCTGATCCTGTAATGAACTCTCTCATGTAAGAATTGCCTCATTATCATTAAATGTTGCCAACTCTTAGATTTGTGTTCTGCTTCATAAATTCCAAAAAGCAGCTCAATGTATTTATAAGCTATTTCCCTGTTTTAAAAGGAACTGGAGTCTATTCCAGGACCCAAGCCAGATCCCTTACAGTTTAAATGAAGATAGATTGCCATGAGCTTATTTCAAAAGATGAAGAAAAAGTTTTTGCAGAGCAATTTCTCTCTCTCTTTTTTTTTTATTTTTTTTTTATTTTTTAAGGAACAAGAACCTGTGCTTTTTATCTTTTTGAAGAGCAGTGTCTAAGTCCAGCAAAACTGCACTATTGTGTCTGCCCACAGGTAAAGCAGTAATATTATAATACTTTTGTCCCTTAGCAGAAGGCAATAAAGAACCACAATCCATTCTCCCTGATTCTACATACCAACTCCATAGGGCTCAATTCACTTCAAAATAAAGTGAAGCTGTTTGGGGGGAACTAACGATGAGGTCTGGTGGATTTCTCTCATCAATTTTTAATTTGAATATAATTCAGGTCAATATTGAACGCTTCAGGTCAGCTCTGTGTTGTTTGACTTCTACAAAACAATGAAAATCTCTTCTAAATGATGATGGGTGGTTACTGTGATTTTTCACTTTTATTGGCAGCCTGAAGTACCGAATATGAAAAAGAGGAAATTTACTTTTCTTACCTAGAAAGATTTAGGCAAAGCAGCACAACAGATTTATACTGTTATTCATGTTGCATATGCCCATAAGAAATAGAAAGGAATTTGCTATAGGCTGCAAAAGTACTTCACAAAAATAAATTTGCCAAGGAGAACATCAGTTCTGAACTGTGGACCTTCCAAACATCTGGGAATTCTGCCTGGGCAAAACAGCAGTGTTGGATCTTAGTAGACAGTGTTACATGCATGATGGATTTAACTAATAAATCTTTCCAAAAGGAGATGGAGAAGGGAAAAACCTACAAAGCAGTTGGGCATTTCTCATTTTCCATTAAAAACTGTCTGCTTCCAGCATGTCCAGGCAGATTTAAACAGATGAAAGGGTCAACTAAACAATGATTATATATGTACATAAATTAAGGCATGAGAGCTTCCAGTAATTTAATTTAGCTATTAAAATGCTGCTGTAATTTTGACTTTGAGAGAGGAAGTGCCTTAGAAGGATCAGAAGACCGTATCTCATGGCAAACAACCAAAATTGGATGAGTTCAAAGATGCAGGAGGATATGTATTCAGACTCTTCAAGGGGGAGCATGCAGCTGGGTCCTAATAAAAAGAAATAATTGAATTTACTTGATCTCCTAGGGTTCTTTCCCTCATAATCTATGCAGGAGAGCATTTTTTGATGTTATGACTTCTTTTTCTTCATAACATCTTTCAGAACAAGTCCTAGTGTCAAGAACCCCTTTTTTCCCAGCATTAGCCCTGATATTTGGCTGTTGGTATGTTCATCACATTGGATCCCTTCTGCACTGCCCCTAGGGAACTGCCCAGCAGTCAGGACAGCAGGACAGCCAGGAAGGCTGTATGGGTTTCTATCTATATAGGGCAGAAGTATAAAGAGAGGCACCAGGTCTGATGTGAAAGTGCTGGGAGAAGCCTCTAGTTGAATTAATGCTTCCACCAGGAAATCGTTGGGCTCTCCACAAGGACTTGTTTTATTATCTGAACTCCAAAGTAAATTTTTCTCATCATCTCCTGGCTGGAAGTAGAGCACATAAAGCAGGCTGAAAGTCCAAGTGTGGGTGTATAAAAAAATTAACCCAAGTGCTGCGCTCAGCCATTGCTTGGTGTGCCTTTCAGTTGAAAAAAAAAAGGGGATTTTCTTCCAGTTTTTCCTCAGAAAACCTGTTAACAATTATCATTTCCTGTTGCAAGAAGGGCTGAAAATTTTGACATCTGAACATCATCACCTTGTTGTACCTGAGCAAAAACTTACCCTCACACTTCACAAAACCAGAGTCCATGGACGGAATCGTTGTAGCACTTTGAAGTGCTATTTAGGCTGTCAATTCTCTTTCCATAAATGTTTTTAAATCAGGGGTTTAAATTAAGCACTCACATTAATCACGCTCAAACTAATTAGTGAATTGATTCCAAATCTGGCAGTCAGGCAGCGTTGATACAAGATTTGCTGCACGTATACTCACAAATTTTGTTTGCACAGTATTTTACTGCAAATATAAAAAGGCAAATGCAGTTGTCAATTATGAATGAAATTGAATCAGGATAAACTGCAGTACGAAACTGGTGTACATACACTCAGCAGCCTGTCAATATGGACAAAATTACCTGTGAGGTAACATCTTATTTGATAGATCTTCTTGTAAATAATAAATGACCTTTTCTTTCTGCAAACAACGTGAACCGTGCTCGTCATTTGAGATTCTTTACGTTATTCACAGCTTGGCAGAGAGTTCAGAAACGCAGCTGAAGAAAATATTCAGGAGATCCTATATAGTTTATATTAAGATTCCATGCTGATCTTTTGTACATATGCCTTACTATTTTACTAAAATATTCACATGATTTTGTATTAGTCAGGAAAATCATGGTCTTCTACTTCTTTGGGGCATTCCCATACTGTAAGTATTTAAAAATAGGGTTTGAATAACAAAAATCATAAAATGGTTTGGGTTGGAGGGACATTTAAAGACCATCTAGTCTAAAGCTAGTTACTTTCTAGCCTTGACATGCTTCAGAAAGACCTATTTCTATGATGCAGCCAACAATAACAGGCTGTTATCTGATGAAGACAGTGGTACCTTAAAAGCCTCACTGAGTGATGCAGAGCTTGGCCTGTATGTTTACTCCAAAAAATGCCAAACGACAGGATATCCCTGTGTAGGAAGGAAATTCCATGTCCTCACTGGAAGAGTTTTGTGGCCAAAAAGAGGGAAAAAAAAATCTACCATGAAAGAAAAAAAAGAACTCTGAGGTTCAAGAAGCACAAAACAAAGTCTTGATGATGTTCCCCTTTCTCCCAGTCCTGTTTGTTATCTGAAATACACCTTCACAAATTAGGAACTTTGTTAATAATCTTTTTTTCTTGCATAAACCCGCACCACTGTGTTCTGGTTTGTTGTTTGTTGTCCTGGGCTGGCCAAGAGTATGCAAGGTAGAGTGCAGATCCCTGCTTTGAGACTGAAGCAGGGGGGACACAGAGGATTGCTGAGGCAGGGGGGGAAACTCGGCAGGAAAGGCTTTCCTTCCATGCCTTTTTCTTGGCGCTGCAGTGAGCATGGGGAGGGTGGGTGTGGGACTGGGGGACAATGGCAGAGGCAGGGGTTTAGTGCACAATGTCCCCTTCATCTTTGGCTGTAACAGTAAGAACCCTCTCTCCTCATCCTTCCAGTAAAAGATCCAGCGTCCTGAGTGCCCCGGGGCAGGTGGAGGTGTTTCAAGAAAGAAGAAGACCATCCTGGTTCGGCGCACCCTCAAAATCTCCACAGAAAGAGCCAGGTTTGGCTTTAGGTCTTGAAATCACATGGGGGTTGCTGAAAGTAAAGCTATTCATTAACTATTCATTAATTCCTTTCTAGAAGTAATTTATTCTTCTTACTTTTTTTTTTCTTCTCTCAAACAGACATTCTTCCTCTGGTTTTTGTGGCAGATAACCCGCAGGGCTAAATGGAAATTGGGTTTGTGCCCTTATTTCTACAGTGATTTGGATTGGTGCTGTATCACTGCAAAAAACTTCCATCATAGCTGCTAGGCAGTTTTTATAATGATTTAGTCACGTTCCCCTTATTTATTATGGGCTTCTTTCCTTAGTTTCATATTTTATTTTTCTTAATCTAAACATCCAGTTTATCAATATATAATTATTTACTGTAAACAAAACATAGATTTCTTCCAATAGTGATTTGTGGTAGTTATATAACATCTAAAAGGAAGAAAAGCAGCCTGATATACTAAGGAGTGTATAATATCTTCAAGATTCCTTCTTCATTGCTCTAACCCGTACTCTTCAACACATAGGCTTTGTTTTTCTCACTCAAAGACCTGCAGGAACATCACACCCACACATCTGATTACCTAAAGCTAAGCAAATCTGAACATGAATTCAGCAGAATCCTCTGAACTGGTAGACTGCCAACTCAATTAAACAGCTGTCCTGATAAGGGGAGACAAAAATGCTTCTGAAAAGACTTGCCATGGCACAAAGTAGCCACTGAAATAAAACTACTGCAGTAAGGGGATTGTCCACAGCATGTCATTTGTCTTTGGTATTTATTTCCTTATTGTGACTGGACCCTCTGTTTGTGAGGCAAGTTTGGCATTTCACACTGATTTAAGAGCTTACAATACTTAACTCCCTGTGTCACTGAATGAATATATCCCAGTTAAGCAGTTTTGCTGTCATTAAGTATAATTGTGCTAAATTAGCATCCATGGAGATGTCCTGGTTAAAAGTTTTTTTCTATACCAGCCATTATATACAAATAACACAATACTGACAGGAAAAAAACCTCAGAAACCCGAGAAATAGCCAAGAGAAGGAATTTGTAGCTGCTTTTCAGAACAGCAGGCAGGGAAGTGGCTTCACACCAGCATCTCATGGGACAGGAGAGATTATTTTCTCAGCTAAGTCAGCAAAATGGTCATTGCTATTTGATACAGGTTTTTCCCTAAAAGAGATGCGTGGCCATTGCAGACTGGGGTTTGGCAGAATCCTGATTTTCAGATTGCTCAACTCTCTTGCTGAGTGGAAATGATCTGTAGTACTGGTGTTTCTCTGGCTTCCTCTGAGCATCGTGCACAAGAACAGTTTGCCACAAAAACTCTTCAAATGATCCTCTTAAGAATTAATGTTGGAAGAAAGCTTTTTCCTTCCTGAGTGTTATGCTTAACATCTAATTAGCCCATGGTGTCAGGGTTAACATGGTAACTGTAGGCCAGACATTTCTCATGAGGAGGAAGGAATAATTTAAAACCGTCATTAGGAGCTGCAAGGTCTTGAAAATAGAAATTCTTTTCACTTTATCTATAACTTTAGATAATTGTGCTACTGCATTCCTTCCAATTTAGTGCTCGCTTCTGGAGTTACTGGGTAAAATAACAAGCTGACATCTGTACTGTATCATACGCTTGATTACCTGTATGCAGAAAGTAGCAAAGAACAATTTCAGATAACCAAGTGATTTCATGCTTGAAGGTATTTCCAATATAATTAATCAGCATCTCAGGACATGGAACTGTTGGCTTAAGGAGGATTTTTTTGGCTAATTGAGGTTCACTAACTAAGGTTACATAGAATGTAGAGCAAACTTTAGTTTGGCATTGAAGCCTTGCATTGAAAGGTGTTTCAGAGGATTACTCGATAGAATGTTTTTCTTGTATAATAATTATCCTCTTAATTATCCTTAATTGCTAGTCATTTGATTGTCCTTTTTCTCATGTCCAGTAAGCTAAACTGATAGAAAATTATCTTCCTTTATATAAAAGGAAGAGTAAGAGCTGGTCCGTCCTTACGTACAGAGAAACCTTGAGTAAAAAAATCTTTGGTTCCATTAGTGTTAAAGTATTATAAATTCATATTCATGTGCTCAAATTGAACAAACATGTATTTTGAAACTATCCTGATATAATCTGTCTTTCACAGTATGCTTCAGCCAAAGCACCAGGACTGTGCTAGGCAGGAAGAAAAAATAAACTCCAGAAGGAGGAGTCTCCTCCTGCCATGCCTCTTCCCAGCCTCTAGTCATTCAAACCCAGATACCTGCAGGCAAGATCCTCACAGCTAATTTGAACAATTAAGGGAAAAGAGTGATGGACTTTCTCAGGTAACCAGGCAAGATGAGCTGAATTCTCTGGAGGGGAAGGTTTTATAGCACAGTATTGCCTCCCAGACATGACCATTTACGCTACTTTTACTGCATGGCGAGAGGAGAAATACTACTGTAGAGCAAATTGCTTTTCCACCAGCAGCACCTCCCTCCTACACAGCACACCTTCCTTCACACTGCTTGGCAACTCTTGTGCAACAGCACAAGCATCCCTATATTGGCCTGACATACCAGATGGGACACCTTGGCTGGTGTTTAAGACTAGAAAACAGGTTTTGTAACACTTTGCTTCGTATTTTCATGTGCTAGTAACAGGAGCATGTGATCCCTAATTCCTGAGGTACAGCATCACTCCTTCTCCCATGCCAAGCCTTTTCTGAACAGTCTTGGCTGGCTTTGCAACTGCAAGAGTCATTTTCCTGTGATATCTATAGACAGGGACTGAAGTAATACTGTCAAATCACCCTTCAGACCTCACAAGTAAGGAAGGATATGCAATGTGAAAGGCCACTGTAATATCTTGTAATGCCATAGTATCATGTAATGCTTGTTCCTGGGCATTGGTTTTAACACCCTTGTACCACAGCATTTCTATAGAGTCTCAGGGCAGTTTGGAGTGAGGGCATTAAAATTGTCTTAGGAGCTCATGACTTGCAACATTTCCTTCTTTTACGTTTACTTTTGAATTATTCCTTGTTTAATTCTCTTTGGAAATTAATGCTCTTTTCCAGCAAAAGAATGAAAGAACTTGAGTTACACATGGTTTTTATATTCTTAAGAAATTGCAGGGTGAATTAATAACATTTTGACCAACACATTACTGTCAACTCAACTGACCATTGGATTGGCCCATGTGGCACTGTCGTGGTTTGGCCCTGGATAAATGCCTGATGTCCAGCAAACTCCCTTCAAGGCTTTTCCTCCCCCCTCGCCTTCCAGAGGGAAGGGAAAAAAAAAAAAAAAAAATCAACAGCAGGAATTTACAGCTAAAGATAACAACTGAAAGAGGAGCTTTGATTAATACCACGGGCAAAGCAGAACTTA
>JAWWMP010000081.1:42211076-42326834 GCA_035047865.1 Dendrocincla tyrannina
AACTTCCAGAGGCTTCCAACAGAAGCCAATTTTCCTCTTATATATAAAAAAAAACCTATCCAGATAAACCCACGACAGGCACTCAGGGAAGTTGTGTAATTTCCATCCCTGAAAACCTTTGGTTACAGAGCAAACAAGCACTATGAGGAATAATATACACAAAATTTAGGACAGAGGAATAGTCTATGTTTCTCCAACTTTACTAGTTGAAGAACATCCCAAAATTTAAACAAAGAAAGATTTATTTTACTCAGTTTTGTCATAATTTTCTCGTATAACAAACAACATGTGGGTTGAAATGGGTTATTTGTGCTCTTGTTTTTTTACTGTCCTTTTTATTAATTTGCTTACATTTGGCTGTATATTTTGCTAATATTATGGGATTTTAAATTGTTCAGTAACTGCACCATCTAAGATCTGATGAGCCAGTGGTGAGAAACTGTTGAGAAGCATTCAACTAGGTAACTTCTACAGCTCCTTTCTATCCGTTTCCTTTACAACTCTTAGGTTTGTAGTAATTTTCAAGTAGTTTTTCCTTAGCACCCGACCTGCACCATTTGCTTCAGAGCAGTAAGAATGGGGATGCAGAACTTTCCCCTGCATTCCCCTGGTGTGTTTACGCACACTGCCAAGCTAGCAGGGCAAACAGAAATGTTTACTGATGCTGCCTGCAGCCCATTCATCCAAATTTCACTATTTCAATGACCTTTCATGTAGTAGCCATGGGTAATGTTTGTAAAAACGTTTGCAAATTTTGAGGCAAGGGACTTGTCTATAATTTCTCATTTGCTTCTACCTGTTTTATTTCTGATGGAAGGTCCTGATTGACAAATGAAGTGTAATCTCTTTGAAAAACAGCCTGGATAGATGCTGCCTTACAACTAATATTTTATGAGGCGTTTGTGATCTCCGAGTCAGTACAAATGCCAACATGGGAAATATATTTAATCTTTCTGCACAGCTGTTTTTATCAACTTTCTCTGCAACCATTAAGAAACAGCTGATAAAGCTCTCAGGGGAACTTGCCATGACACATACTGAAATTGGTTTGGCCAGCCTGTCCCTCCTCTTGCCTAGTGGAAGGCTAATGCATTAAATTGGTCAGAGAGTTTGAGAAGATGGACAAAT
This sequence comes from Dendrocincla tyrannina, assembly GCA_035047865.1. Classification (NCBI taxonomy): domain Eukaryota; kingdom Metazoa; phylum Chordata; class Aves; order Passeriformes; family Dendrocolaptidae; genus Dendrocincla; species Dendrocincla tyrannina. The sequence goes on from JAWWMP010000081.1 coordinate 42,212,205, forward strand.
TAAGGAGCAGTTACACAAGTGATAAGAGGTCTGCCTAACTTAGCCTGCCACCTCATATGAAATGAGAAGACAACTCATTTCACTGGAAACAAGACCCCTCTTTTAATGATGGGATGAATTTTGTGATTTCCTCATTTATGTCAATAGATCAGCTGCTCCAGATGGAAATTCTGACTCACAACCAGTTGGGCTGCAGAAGAAGTGAGGGCAAAGCACTTCCCACCCATCTGAATCTCCAAAGGGAGGCTGTAACTTAGTAAATACTATGCCTGACTAATGTTTTAAAAAGATTGGGCTGAAAACTTTCTCTCAGTAAAATTGATAAGGTCATTTCCATTATTATCAGTACAATCAGAATTTCATGCTGAAGAGGGAGGACAGTCATTTCAGAGTGACTTCCTTGATGGCAGAGACCATGATTTACCTACAAAGTTATTTTTCTAGTGCCTGGGAATTTCTGTTTTTCATTTCAGTCAAAATTACTCTGTTGACAGTATTTATTCATGAGACATTGCTCAATAGAATAGTCTTTGCTTGCTGCGTTTACCTGACTGAAGTGACTCAGTAGGACAATTGTGCCATTGGGTAATTAATATTTAGGGTAAAATGTTTGAATTGTTCTTTGGCTGAAAGCATGTGTTGCTGATTGTTGTTCATTCTGGCCATTTTTGAACTTAAAAGGTACTGAGGAAGGCTTCAGTTCTGGAAATATATATGCTTTTGAGTGAAAAAAAGATAGTATTGTGCACAACCTTTTGTATCCCTGTTTTGTGACAAAAGTGACAAGTGTTTAAGGGACCCTCAAGGATCTTCAAGTGCAGCTCTTAAGTGGATGGCCCATGCAGGGATTGATCCCAGAACCTTGGCATTATTAGCACCAGGCTCTAGCCAGCTGAGGTAGTCTCAGGGTCGTACAAAGGATCCTTAATATAAGCTGTAGAACATAAAGCCTTTTACTTGCAGTCAAGATTTAACATGTGCAGTGCTCTTGTAAAATGCCAGTTTTGCCTTCTAGTGTCCCTTCAGCTTTTAGTAGAGAGGATCACAGCTGAACCTAAGAATGGAAGTAAGGCTTGGTTTTCCTGCTTTTCTCAGAAAATGCATCTGGTAAACACTCCTTATGTTACCTGTATGTCAAGCTCTATGTTATTTCTATGTACGTGATTATCACTGGACAAAATATATGAGGTAATTTTGCAGCCCAGTTAATTTTAATAGCTAAAAATTAGAAACTAGGGCAGCGGGCAGAAAATGTTTCTATATATGGCTATTCTGTCATCATTATGCAATGAATCAGTGGTGATGAAATCCACTTTACAGAACACCCGTGTTCATATTTCATCCTAGTGGCTGTGGCGAGACTGACTGGGTACTGGGATTTGCAGAACCTCTTACCCTTGCGTGAGATTTCGCCTGTATTTCCAGCTGCCTGAGATTCATGTCTCGTGAGTAGACAGCTCCTTGCAAATGCATCAGATAAATTATGCACTAATACTCTGCCCTAAACCAGGAAAAAAAAAAAGAAAGGATATAAATGCTGCTTTCCTTTTCCCCCAAAGTGCTTGTTTCTATCCACACAATCTTCTCCTATCTCACACAGTACATTTATTTCCATTAATGGGCACTCTACACACTCATTTCATCAAGGGTATGAAATAACCCAGTAATGTTGAATCAAATTCTGATGTAGTAAAAATAAATGCAGATAAATAAATCCCTATATGCAGCTTTCCCAGGTGGTTAATTGACAGTTTAGGCAAATGTTGTTTTCTTGCACTCAATATTTTTTTGTGATTTGTGTCATAATACATTTATTTACAGAATCGAACATTGCATCGACAGCAGGGAGCACAGTGTGTTTTTGTAAAGGCAGCCTGCAGATTGTTATTTAAAGCAGAGTCAAAGGCTTACAAAGAAGATAGGCCCTTAGCTCCCATGAGATGATAAGGGAAATTGCATTGAGACAACAGAGCAGGAGGTGAGATTCCTGCACTCTGGAATGGAGAGATATGAGGAGCAAAACAGAACAGTAATAAATCACAGGGTAATGGCATCAGGTTATTTCATGGAATGCCATGGAAAAACAAATGGAAGGAGAATAGGAATATGTGTTACACATGCACTGTAAGCATCTATAGGATGATGGAGTGACCCATGTGCTGAAGATGGGGTTTAAACAGAAAAACTGGGGAAGAGAGAGGTGAGATGCCCTGTCAACTCCAGTAGTGACACTACTAACTCCACTAAAAACCCTGTCTTGAAATGATCTCCTGAGAGCATGAAATGCTTTGTTCTCCCACTCAAAACCCCTTTGCAGCTCAAGAGCATTCAATAAATTGATTGTTCTGTGTGCAGGAAGCCCTTGAGGTCACTCTTGCAAGGAAAACCCTGAAATGGAGGCATGAGGAAAATGGAGGCTTCCTTTTTCATCAGTGTTTTAAAGCCAGCAGAGCAACCTGGCATCAGCTTTCTGCATCAGCTGGGGAAGTGGGTACCTTCTCTGGCAAGATAAACCACTGCTGGAAAGCAGCAACAGCCTGAAGTTGCTTGGAGCAACTTGGAATAGGCTGAAAATGTGCTGTATGTGGTGCCCTAAGCTGGGCCCTATGGCATTCAAGCCCAGCTGGCTTTGCCAACAAGCTCTCATGAGCACTGTTTGTGTCATGAGCACTCATTCAGTGGAACCCATGCAATGCCAAGAAAAAATATTCAGGGATTGAGCAAGCTTTCCTGCACTTCAAAAAGCATTGTGACTAAGGTATAACAGCACGGTGTCCTGATCCCCGGTGTGCACATTCCCTTGGCAGATATATGGGGAAAACTCCCTGTGTTTGACACCAGTAGTGGATGAGGTAATTTTGCCATGTCCTGATCTGTCCCGATTCTTCAATGTTACTTCTCAAATTATCCTCATAATCTGAGTTAATGAGCATTTCCCAGTTCTATGCTGCACTGAATATCCCAAATACAGTAATGTATGGTAATTTTCTTTTCTGATTGACAAATTGTGCACTGTTTCTCCACCACGAAAACTTGACTGAGCCTGGAAATAGCACTGGTGCATATTTGGTGTATCGTGTTGATCATAATGGGCAGAAAGCCAGGAGAAGGCATTCTCCATAGAAACACAAGGTTACAGTGGGAATGCCGAGTCTTCTCTTGGTGATAAATGGCACTGACACTGTGATTGCTCTGCTCTTGTACTCTCTGGAGGTGTCTCTATGCAATAATTTTTTTATTAATATGCCCTTTACTTTCCTTTTTAATCTGCTCAACATTTTGGCTGCCAGATTTTACAAAAGCAAAACACATTGTATCATTTCTTCCCAAGAGTCCTTTCCCTTGTGTCTCTAAGCCTGAAATTTTATATTTGTACCTGAACACAGTAGAATCAAATCATTCAAAGCCACTGATACTTCTACAGCTACACCAGATCTAGGTCTGTTCTCAGTTACCTGTAAGAGTTCAGCAGTAATTTAGCCACACAAATTTATAGGTTTTTTGCTTGTTAGTGTGATTCATAAAGGAATTCAAAAGATGGAGCAAAGACAAGAAGGGGAGCTCATCGCAACAGGATAGTTTGGGCACTTGCAGTTTATATGGAATTAGAGAAATCCATGCCCAAAAAATTAATCTGGTCTGACACACCTAAAGACACCACTTCTGGTGGAGGAAATCCTTGACCTGGAGATTGCTGGAGGCTGAGGAAAGTACCTCAGGGAAGTGTTGTTAGGTGTCTGCTCTGCTCTCAGCTCTGTGTGCTCTGCTAAAAGCCATTGCAGGAAGCAGGTCTCAATGGGCTCCAGCTCTGACTGGGTATGGCTGCTCTTATGAATCCCTTAAGGCAAATGGTGAGCCCTACAAAGAGAACCCCCAGAGCTGTAACTTGTGATACAAGAACAAAACAATACTCCTTCTGTTTGGCAGCAATGGGTGAAGACAGTCTCTCACCTCGTGTCAGAGCCCTTAGGGCACCCCCAGCCCTCCTAGGCGTTTGACTGCCCAGGCTCAGGGCTGGTCTAATGCTCTGTGACAGAGTTGGCAGTCTTAGGGAAAGAGCTGGGAGGACTCGAAGTCCTTCCTCACCTCCCACTCACGCAGGATCTGCTTTGAAGCTCAGGCTCTGGCTCCTTGGGTCCCAAGCAGTCTACACTGCAGCTGCCTCACAGCCATCCCCAGCTTGGCTGTGGACACTGCTGATGCACACAGCACCCCTGCCCCATGAATTAGCTTCCCAGCCTGCCCCTGGACCTGCCTCATCACCCATGGACTTGCTGTGCCTGCCTGCCCCCTTCCAGCCTGTCCTGCTCCCTCCACGAGGGCAGTGGGATGGACCTTGGCTGGTGGGGTCATGCCGTCCCAGCTGCAGATCCCCCATGGCTCCAAGCTACCTACCTCTGGCTTTACAGCTCACTCCTTTGCTGTGCCACACCAATGTCGGTAGCCCACTCTGAGGTGTGATATGCCATGACCAGGTCATTGACCCAGTTGGTGATCCATTCACCCTGAACATGAAGTGGGTGATGAAAGGCTGGTGTTTTGTTCACCTCTGGTTTTTGTGCACCTTTAGCTGTGGGGCACAGGCTGTCACACAGCCCACTTCCCATCACATTGCCTGCTTGCTTTTTGTCATGTGAATCTATCACACATAGTCCCACACACTGGGAGAAAAAGTAATAGGTTGATTGTGTAGCACTGTGCATCTTATAACTCAGTTACATCCTCACAGAGATTCTCTTACAAGAATTGATAAGGCTGAAGGTTACCATGCCAAGGTGAAAGGTATTTGTGGATGTGGCTGCTCAATGAACTTCAGCAGTAATTGTAAAGTGACTCACGCATGTCTTGCCTGGCGTTTGTAGAAGAAGTTGGCCACGGGGTTCTCTTGACTTCAAACAGGCAAAGACAATAGAATCGCCTGGGCTGACTTGTGGTCGTAAGCCAGAATAATAAAGATTGTTGTAGCTACCAACATGTTGTGTATCAACACAGACAGTGTTCAGGGAAGTTGATAACACTGCATACTCTGCAGCTGGAGTCTGTTCATCTAATTTGCCTCATGAGACAGAAAATCGGTGGCAGGTTTTCTCTTCCTGCCTTCCTTCCTTGAGAATTCAGTGGCAAAGGAAGCCAGTGTCAAACCGCCCTGACGAATTATTATTTCTGTGCACAAAACACATAATTCAGCTTTCATCACCCCTTCCTGTCAACAATGACTGGGGAATGATCATTTCTATGTTGCCTTCCACCTCGGCTAGAATTGAACCAGGCTTGGGATGAGAAAGTACATAAAGTTAAAAAATTTGACAAATTGCTTCTCTTGATAAAGCATCAACTTATATTAACAAAGCTTTTAAACATTTAATATTGAATCTGCTCAGTAGTTTGATTCCGTGTAATTTTTATTTTAATAAAAAATCCACCTATTCATCTCTTCAATATGTCACATTTCTGTTTGACACTCCTTACAACTGTGCTCAAAAATTTGGAGCACTTTTCCTGTCTGTTCACACTTCTGCTGGGCCTAGCCTCAGAACCTCACCCTGTGTCTCTCTGGCTGATTAATTTATGGTTCATCCGTCTCCTTTTTCTGAAGAGCAAGTTGGGGATTTTCTTTATAAGTCGTTACATGTGGGTTCATTTGTATTTTTGCTAATTCTGTGTCTATTTCCTTTTTGCGTCTGTATCCTGCCCTCGTGTTTTAGGTCAAAGGCGTTATAAATGAATTAACAATCCTTTCCCTGCCTTGCCAGGGTAACTGCTTATAAAAGTCTGGTTTCTAATTCCCAAAAGTTGATGAGGGACCTATGCCCTGAAGCATACAGTTTGATATCCCAGCTGCACCCTTTCTAATGAATATTCCCATTATACACTTACTTGTCCAATCTTCTTTTGAATCTGAGCAACATTTGATCTCCGACATGACCTGCAGGAAAAAAAAATCCATATTTTAATCACTTCCTATTTTATTCAAAAGAAAATCTATTTAAAAAAAGAGTTCCTTCCTGTGTTTCAGATATGCTGTGGCTTGGTTCTTCCCCTGTGCAGGATAAAAGCGAATAAGAGCTCAGCCCTTCGTTCCTGTACCTTGTTCTTCCATACTGTCTCTTCTTTCCCTCTGTGTCTGGCTCCTGCCAGCTCTAAACAGTTTGCATCTTTTCAGTCCTTCTTCATAGAAAAGCTTTTGTAAGACTATTCATGACCATTGTCTGCCTCATGTCTTTGCATTCCTGCAGCTGGTTTTTGCGACCTGATGATACACCTGGCTATGGGTGCTGTCACTTAGACACATCCTTAGTTTCTAAACTGGGAAATCAGGCTGCCTCCTGTCATTCTCCAGGCATACTGTTTTGATCCTCTGTCATACCATGAGCAGCAGCTTCTGCTTGATGCCTTTAAAGTGGCTGTATGTCCTCTGCACTGGAGAGCCAGGCTATGTGAAACCCACAGGTAATTCAATCCTAAAAGAAGTTTTGGAGTGTGTACAAGGCAGAAAGAACAGATTGACATGCAGCTACCAGGAAGAGTATCCTTTGATATATAAACAGATAAAGTCTAAATCAGACATAATTTTCCTGAATCCATTTTCTGAATGTCTTTTTACTTTGAAATGCCATTCTTCAAGTCAGACTTTTGCCAATTTATAACATGAAATTCAGAGCCTATTGGGCAAGCTTTTATTCTAAACTATCATGCTGATTCTTACTTTTAGTTGTATGTAGGTTTCCAACACATTCTTATTTTAATCTGATCACTAGATAAATGAACTGCCCTGAGAGACAGATCTTTTAAAAATGGAATCTCTTATAAAGTAAGCTAAACTATTTGCTAAGCAGCTGAACTATTAATTGCACCTGGAGTTTCAGGTGTTCTGCACTTGGTCCTTGCTCCCCATCAGCTTTCAAATGACATATATGCTTTAAATTAGATCCTTTATGCCTTGTTATTGGCAGGATTCATGTTCTCCTCTGTAGGATGTCACATTTCACACAGTCACACTATCTGCTCTCCTTGCTTGCTTGCTTACTTCACCTGCCTGAAATCTGAGATGTCCACCAAGACAAAAAGGAAAAGCCCAGAATTACCCAGCAGTACTCTCCTTAAATTATAGGCAAGGTCTCTTTAAATGAGAGCAAGGGGACCCAGGGTGAGCTTTTAAAAGCCAGTATTGCAATGCCTTGCCTTTCTTCTGGGGTGTGCAAGTGGTCACATCGAGGGAAATGTTCCCAGGGGAACATTTGGAGGGGCCTCGGAAAAGGAAAAGGATTACAGACCATGAGAAGATGGGAAAAAAGGTTAGTTATTTTTGGTTCTCAGCTGTTGAACAATCTTGAGAATGGTAGCTACATTTAGAAAGAAAAAGTGATAAGGAAATACAGCAGAGTATATTGTGCAACAAGCTTGAATTGCTGGAAATGTACTACTTTCATTTTAGTGAAGAGTCTCCTGAATTTCAAGAAGAAAGTTATATACCAAATCTGGCAGAATGCCTGTTGAATTTCCATGTTATCTTTCCCTAGTCTTATGAGAGAAATATTTTGAAAAGCTAATGCTAAGTGCTTAGAGGTGAATTGCTGGAATCAGACTCAGTTTGAGAAAGATTTTCTTCTTGTTTAGGTGTGAAGAGGAAGGTATCTCAGAAGTAAGCAGCACTTCTGGCTTTTATTATAAACCTTCTGTTAAGATTTAGGAAAAAAAAATTCTACAGTCTCTTATGGGGCTCCTAAGCAAGAATGTGTCTTGTATCCCTAAGTACATCTGCAGCTCCAGTCCCTGATGGCCAGTATGCCATTTCTGTAAAGCTTGTTCTTGGGTAAGAGGGGGTTTTCTCAATACTCTGACATTGTGTGCCTCTGATTATGCCTTAAATAAGTGTGCCTGTTTAAGACCTGGACTGTACTGTAAGTTTGTCCACCTTTCAAACCTCCTGAGGAAGTAATTTGGCTTAGGGCTCTCCTGGGTAAGAGATGGAAAGCATTCAGATGAGTCCTCTTCAGAGCTGGAAGATTTGTGTGTCTGAGAAAAGGAAAACTAATGAGCAGAGGTCCCCCTCATTGCAATACTTCTTCCCTCCTTCAAGCATTTTCTGCTGGCTAGGAACTTAGTGGGTTTTCGGACAGGCTACCTGATTTCCTGTGTTTGAAGGCAAACTTGAGGAGAGTTACTGAGCAACAGCTCTATAGAAAGATTAATTGTGCTAGATAGATGAGACCAGGAGGATGTAATGAGTTGAACCTTGGATGAGTTAGAGGTGAGGAAAAGCTTAGCTGGCTGCCAGGATCGCAAGCGGTGAGTTTCAGCCTGGCCTTTCTAGCCCTACTGCTCCATCAAGCACCATAAAATTACCCCACAGTCCATCAGCACAGTGAAGAAGATATTTTCATGCTCCTTCCTGACAAATGTGAATAATTAGTTGAACTTTTTTTTTTCCAGACAAAGTTAATAGTCTGCAGTGTATCATGTGTTTAGGAGACAAATAAAACACCGTGGACTTCTGTTATCTAAATCTATCATGGCTTCTTGTTGCTATGTGTGGGAAGCTCCTTCAGGAAGAATTTGGTAGCAAAAAAGCCTTTCTCTCCTTCCTAATCCTGTAATGTGAATACAGAATTGCCTGGGCTACAATGTCAGCATAATTAACAATGAAACACCAGCGGTGAGGGAGCTATCAAATGGGATATCTCTGAGTCAGTATAGGATCTGGTATTAATTAATGAAAGCACTAATTAAGGTTTCTATTAAACAATCTGGAAGATAAAATGAAGCACGCATTGATCAAATTTGTAGAGGCCAGGCTGAAGGTACAGAATGATGGATCGAGAGATTTTAGAGCGCAAGGCAAATTTTAAAATGGGTGAGATTTTAATTTAGATAAATTTAAACAATGCACTAGAGGGTGACACTTTATAAAATGGAAGGCTGCTGATTAGAGCTCATTAACACAAAGAACTTAGGAGAGTGGGTAACAAATGGGACCCAAATCCCAATACCATGAAGCTTTAAAAAGACAAATCGTTTTCCTGGCTGTACAGAGAGTAAAAGGGAGGTCGTTTGTAGGAGAGTGGCTATAAGAATAGCTATTCTGTGTTTCTAGTGTGGCACTACAGGTGTAAAGCTTCAACCTGTTATCCATGTGAAACAAACTCTTTAACTGTGACCTCAGGGTTGGGTGGTGAAGCAATAAAGTTTCTGAAAGCTTTGCTGAGCTGATAGATATGTGTACACAGGCTGTGAGAGGCACAGGAGCACAGTGTGCTCCATGACTGTCCCCCTCTTGGCTATGTGGCACCTGACCAGGCACCTGCCTCTGATCCATTGGTGTTCACTTCTGATGTCTCCCTTTGCTTGGCACAGTGCAATGGGTGAAAGCTGCTTTGGACATGGAAAATGTAGCAGGACACAAGTGTAGAAGTCTCAGCCTCTCTCTACCATCTTATCAACCTGTTCCTTCCAGCTAAAATACTGAATAAACATTATCTTCTGACTGGGGGGAAAGCTGGTGAACATGAGTAATGTGTCCGAGGAAAGAAATTCTGAGAAATGGGTGCTGCTTTTTGAGTCTTATTTTACAGCTGGGGTCACTTTGTTCTAAGACTAGCTTCTTCTAAACTGAAGCCCTGTCAAAGCAGAGGTACCATTGCAGGCAGCTGCTTCTCATGACTTTGTGTTCTGGGGAAATAAGACGTCTCTGGGAAGAAAGGGGGGGGGCAAATTATTTCATGCATGTGTGGGAGAGGTAGGAAAAAAAAAATCTCAAAATACCTCAGATCTAGGAGGAGTTATGGACCAGTTATTTGGTCCAACACTTCCAAGTAAGGTATTTGCAACAAAACTCGTAGTGTATGTAATTATTTTACACCCGTATAAATGACTCTGTATAAGAGTACTGTATTATGTTTGAGAAACATTCTGGAAACTCAGGTAAATTTTCCTGTAGTTAAATTAAATATTATATTTTGGCACTGCACCAACAATGAGTCTATACATTTGGGAATCAATTTACTGGTGACATTTTTTTAACCATATCTTTCTCTAAAGTGCACTTATTTTTACACAGAATCAATAATACGATTCGCATATCCTTAGGTTTTTCTATAGTAATAGCTTGTAATTTTGCAGAACTGTAGAACAGCTGCGGTTGGAAGGGACTCCTTGGAAATCATCTAGTACAATACTCACGCTCAGAGCAAAGTCAGAAAGAGCAGACTGCTCAGAACTGATTGCCAGGCTTTGAATATCTCCAAAGCTGAGGACTTCACAACCTTTTGAGCAGAGGGTTTCATCACTATGACAGTGTTTTAATAAGCAAATAATTACATTAAATGGAAATGTCTGTATTTTCGTTTCTGCTCACCTACTGCTGTCCTTTCACAGGGCACAGCTGAGAGTCTGGTTCCTCCTTCTTCATTTCAGCCCCTCAGGTATTTACACATTAAGAAGATCCCTCTGAGCCTTCTCTGCTTCAGGGTGAACAATCCCAGCAGTCAGTTTCTCCTGCCATTATAGATATTCCAGTCCCTTAATTAGTTTTGGGGCCCTTTTCTGCACTTGCTCCAGTAACCCGTGTCTTTATTGCACTAGGGAGCTTGTAACTGGACATGGAAGTAAGATGGAATCATTAAAATCTTAGAAAATTTAAATCAGTGATGCATATTGAAGATAGAGTTTCCATCATTCAAAACAAACCAAAAAAAGGAACTAGATCAAGTTTTAACTAGAATTGACCTAATAAGTCCTTCTCACAAGGATAGAAAATTAGATTAGTTGAAAATCTTAGACTAACAGATCTGCTGGAGTTATTTTTATCTATCAAAGCAATAAGGCTGGGCAGATGGGGGAAGAAGCAGATTTTCATTCTGACAGTACACAAACCCAAACCACTATACTTGCTTTATACATCTGGAATATGTTTCAAGGACCCAAATGTCATGGCTTCCTTGGGATAAGGAAATCTTGGCTCAAGGAACTCTGCAGTGAAAGGTTTTAGGAGACAAAAGTCTCTCTGAGATGCCAAGATGATAGGAGAACACTAAACAGCTCACAGTGAGCAAGAATTACACGTTGCTACCTGTCCTGCTGATAGCAGCTTGTAGTGAGTGGTAGGACAAAGTCTGTTTGTCGAGTAGCTTCTTATTATATGTGTTTTCAGGGTGGGGGCATATGTGGTATAGGCATCTATAGAGCTATACACATATACCGATGTAGATGCACATGTATCTCTATTTTCTTCACTTGATGAAAAGAGAATTATTTACGTCTTTTACAACAGGATCTGGATGTTGTTTGTGGATTTTGGCTCCTAGAGATGTATTTAATTACTGTCATTAAAGGTGTTTATAATACAGGGCAGAGGGTTGTCAAAGTGCTGTGTGGGAGATGCTCAATTCACCTTGACTGATACCACAAGCATTAGTTGAACAAATAGGTTAGTGCTCTTTTATTGATACTGGATAGTTGCCATGTCAGAGCTGAGGAGTTTAGTGTCTGTTGTTTGCTGTTTTATGGGCACGTAATGGATCATTATTTTAGTATAAATTTGGTTCATTCCTGGGTAATGCCAAAATGTTTAAATTTCTTTCATTTTCTTGCATATATATCATGGCATGAGAAGTGAGGGGATTTCTTTAACAAAAACACAGGGCACAACAAGAAGAAACTGTTCTTTCAGGTGTCAGAATGCATGTTTGGAAATGTTGTCACATTATTTTACACGAGAGAAAGGAGCACTCTTCACTAAACCCCTTAAACTAAAACATTCTGGCAGCTGATACGGTATGTTGAAAGCTTGTCTTTGCTTTCCTTGGCTTGTTGCTGCCTTTCTTACATGGAGGTGGAGGGAGGGAGAACATTAGTGATATGTACCACTGACTTACTCTTGATAGTGCAAATTTTTCCTAGTTAAGAAATCTTTAGCTCTGTTTCAATGGAGAATTTTAGGAGCTAACCAAGAAAACATAGATATAGGCCTTCTGATATAGGCCAAGTTATGCAGCAAGCAGCTGATGGTCCTCCTACACTTTTGAGGCTGCAGCCATCTGGATGACTGCAGATGTCTCCCTTTGGGCTCACGCAGTACCCATATGCAGCACAGAAGAGGTGGGTGTACAAGTGCCTGCTGAAGCACTGATGTTAGGCCAGCCTCAAACAGCCTGTGGACAAGCGGTCCATGCCTCTGGAAGAGCTTGGTCATGCACTTCAGAACTCTGCAAAGGAGCATCTTCAGCCTGCTGTGATTTTGCAGTGAATGGCATAAATCACAACACTGTGACTGTAGCTAAAATTCTGAGGTTATACAAAACAAGTATGTCCTAATATTTGTCTATTTTAAAGGAATCTTTACAACAAAGTGGAGCTTGGTGTTTTGCCCTGCTTGACTCTTCTGTGCCTGTGGCTTGTGTCGTTGGGTTTACTATTCTTGTCCTTCTGCTTACAGTGGTCCTGGCTTTGCACAGCGATTAAAATTCTCATGCTATGATGTGTCATTGGTCTTCATAATATTCCCATGGCTTCCCAGTAACAAGTGTACTTGGCAGTTTCCAGTGCTGCCAACTCCAGTTTTCTTCCTCTGCTGCTCAGGTGGCCAGAGACACACAGGTGCCAACAGATTTCCTAAGCCCGGGAGCAGCACCTCTGACCCTGCAGGGCTGAGGGCAGGAGAGGCATTGTGCTCAGAGCCCCGAATCGGCTGCCATCTCTCCAGGGGAAGTGAAACAGGAAGATCACCTTGTAAGCAGGACTGGTGCCATCCAAACAGATGGGCTGCAGTATAAGCAGCCAAACAGTCATTTAGGAACACAAAAAGGATTTGTCGAAGGCACGTTTCCAAGTGTGAAATGTCAGAATGGTTGCCTGTGTCAAGCCTCCAAACCTGACGGGAAGGATATGTGCAAGTAGTGTGGGATGAGCTAGTGCTGAAAACAAACATGCAAATCTGTCTTGGATCCTTTCCTGCATCCATTGAAAGATTTTTTGTCGTAGCTGTGAGACCTAGAAAGGAGGAGTGGGAGAAGAGTCCTGCAAAGCAGTATTCTTTCCCTACCACGTGGATCGCTTTTCACAAACTGTGCTGACAAGGTAAAGAAATGATTTCTTCTGCCTCCCACAAATGTTGATGTGCAGGAGGCACAGAACATTGCTCTGGCTGGTTAGTCTTTAGCAGCTGTATTTAATAGCTTAGGGACAAATTCTGTAGTATTAGCCAAGATCTAAATCATAGAATGGCCTGGGTTGCAAAGGACCTTAAAATAATTTATTATACATAGTAACATACCTTATTAAAGAATTAAAAGACTCTGAGTTGATCTCCAGTGGCTGTGGAGTTTTAGTAAGGACTGAATTGCTTCACTGTAGTAAGAGCTCAGCTCTGACACTTTTCTGCTTAAAAGATGGACAATAACAAAAGAGGAGGGGGGGAGACACCAACCCAAACTCCTATAACTCGGAAACTCAAGAGTTTAGGATGATAATTGATGGAAATGTGCTTTGCACCTTTTCCATCCACTACAAAAGCCAAATACTATTTGTCAGCTAATCAAAGGTGCAAAGTAGAGAAGGGCTCGCAAAGACAAATGCAATGACTTGAAAGGAAGTGAGTTTGCAGGTAAGATTCAAGGCAAAGCCCCAGTTGCAAGCTAAGCTTTATCTGAGCTTGCATTGTTATGCCCTGTAAGTGGTGCCTTGCAGTTCCAGTTTAGAAAGTGGAGAATGAAAGCAAGCATTAATCTGGCTGAAATCCACATAACAGGATTGTGTGCGAAACAAAAGTGAAATCAGACAGTGCAGTCAGTGAAATACAGCTTGAGGAGGAAGGGGGAATATGCTAGGAGCAGCAGTTTCCTAACCTCTTTACTGCAGCTGAACAAGCTCTAAGAGGCATTAGGCATTAGGAGGGGTAGAAAAAGCCAGGACCTAGTTACTGTTACTTGATTTTTGCAGCAGAATGTCCTTACCAGAAGTAGAGCTGTTAGAGCACACTGCCAGGGAAATCATTTGCATTTGGTAGAACTGCCCCTCAGTTCTTCCAGCTCGCACTGCCCTTGTGGCACTTTAACACTAGTCATTTGTTGCAGGCTCTGCATTTGATGTTTTGATTTTCACCAGTTGCTCTGCAGAAAAGGATTGTGCAACAATCGAGGACTACCAGTCTTTGGGAAGAGGCAGAAAACATGTATTCAGATCTCAAATTCCAGACGGGGAAGCAGTGACAGAAATTGCCTGAATTATGGATAATCTGCTGCATAAGTCTGTCTTCTCCTATTTTATAAAGCTTCCTATCCATGCAATTTGGAAACTTGTATGGACAGCAAAAGACAAGAGGATTCAAGAAAAGGTAAAAGCAAATTAAAACCCCCCTGTAGTTGTAACCCTGTGGGCTGTATCTTAAAGGGAGAGGATCAGAAGTTGAGCTGCACTGTTTTCTAAATGTCAGTATCTGTGAGTAATGGCTATGTTTAAGATTTTATGTGAGCACTGTGAATTTGGAAAAAAATTGTTCTGAGAACAAATAGTTTTTGATTCTGAGGAAATTACTGGACACTTAAAGCAATTGGGGTCTGAGACTGTGAATCTTTAAGTAGCCATTACCTGTCTATTGAGGATCACAAAAATCCATATTTCATTGCTGTCATGAGCTGTTTTCAGTGTAATTCCAGGTCCACTTGAATCACTCATCTCCATACTACCTGGCTGAAAAAATTGTTAAACTTCCTTTTGTGTTTTTTATAGTCTTGGATCTGCTTGTTATATATTTGAGAAAATTAATTCCTAAATAGGTATACAAAATAAACCAGACTTTCCCTCTTTTAACTCTTCTCTTAGCCGTAAACCTTATGCTGTTCTCTGCTGTTCTGCAGGGGCTTTATCTTTGCTAAGAGTCACTCCTTTCTCTGGGATCAGGTGTGGGGACTGGTCAGTGTTTGGGCCCTTCGTAAATGTGTGTAAATAAAAGGTTGCACACTGGGTGGTAGGGCTGTAACCCAGTTTCTTAAATGTTTTGGTAGATCATGATTTCTTGATTTAAATGCAAAATGAATACCCTTAGGAGAACTGAATTGTAATCTGAGGCTGTTGCTGTTTCAAAAGGAAATGGAAGCTGTTTAGCATGGGCGGGGGGAGAAGGGCTGAGTCCGGAATGAAGCTGTCTCTGATGAGTTGCTGTTCTTTTTCCCCCAATGTATGCTCAATATCAAGCTATGTGATGAGCATGTAGAGGTCTATAAGAAGAGCTGAAATTCTGCTTGCCTTTGAAACAGTTAAACTTTGTTCTTCTTGCGTGCTAAATGATGTTGAATAGCATACTGCTCCAAATGAGAGGTCATCAGGCAAAGAAAGACACATTCCTTTGCCATGATATATTTTGGAGGAAAAAGAAGTTCCAGGGCTGTAACTGGCGGGGGGTGGGAGGCAAATCTGCTTTTCCTGTTTTGGTACAGTCATGTTCATTATTTTCTTTCTTGCTCTTAATGTTTTTACAATGGCTAACTGCTCAAGCACTACATGCTTAAAGAAACATCGTACTCGTTCCCCTTGGTTTGTCAGATGTTGGCAGGGCTGATATTCCCCACGTTGTAACACTTGCTGCTTTGACTCTACAAACACAGAGGGGTGGGAAGTGCAGTTTTGCTCAGGAGGTTGCCCTGCTTGGTGTTGAGAATAAGCTCTTTGTTTCCGAGGATCACATTTTTTTATTTAGCAGGGTAAGTCCTTGGGATTGTTTGCTTAATACTGACTCAATGTCTTTTAATAAATGTTATCAGTAGATAACTGCTCTTTCTTTGAGGGTTTTTGGTGTTGCTTTCTCAATATTTACCCCTTTACTGATCTCAACAGGCATTAAAGCTCCAGAGGGCTGATGGGTTCATGCTAACCGTGCTATTGTCATGTTCTGTTCTGATAGCTTTTGTCTGAGGTGTGGTGGTTCTTGCCCAGTCACAGAGGCAGAAATCATGAGTGAAGGATGCATGCAGGGCTAGTTGGCTAATGACTTTTGAGTTGTTTAAGGTTTGTCCTGACAGCTGGACTTGAGAGGATGCACAGACCAGTTAGAAGTTGAACGTTCATTGGTAGAACTGAATGGCTTGGAGAGCAACCTGTAACTTGACAGTAAATGTAATCATTCTGTTTGCATAAGGATGTGAATATCTTCAGTGCAATATACTTCTGGCTCTGCTGCCTCAGCTGCTGGAGGAAATCCATTTAATCAAAACAAGCATTGATGTGGTTATTAGCATGTTAGTCCCGAGACACAAAGCTTTATCAATATCAAATGAACTGAATGTGGTGCTGCTATTCATTCCCTTTACATCGATGTTGTGCGCTGAATGTAATGAGGCTTGTTGAAGAGCTGCCATTCACTGTGATGTTCCAGAAAAGTTATGCATCCTGGGAGACTTGTTCTCTGATCAAACATAAATGGACTACAGCATTACAATAAGTGTAATGGCTTCAATAGGAGGTTAGCTTTGCATGCTCACTTTAATGAGTTGCATTTTCCTCTGGAAACCAGACAACTGAAAAATCCTGTTTACAAGTTGCTTAGAAACTGATGATCAGTAAGAGCATTAGACATCAAATATTTCAGTAAAAACTAAAGCTCTGAAATAAATGCATATTGTTCAGAAAAAGTAAATTCTGGAAATGACCACAGATTCTTATGAAGTCCAAGAGATAAAGAGACTGTGAGAAGGACGTGTGTACAGATAAGAACATCCAGACTTATCCTAAGAAGGATAAACTTCCTTGCTCCAGGTATACAGTATGGCTCAGGGAGCCCGTTTCAATACTGGCAGTGTATTGTTTCCTGTCTTGGATCACCTTCTGGAACCATTCCTTACAGAATATATGGGGCCAAGGAGCACGGACTTCAAGGAGTATCGGTACGATGCAATAATGGAATTATTTATGATGTTTGAGATTTTTATTTTTAACTCAAACTTCCATGTTTTAAAGCACACAAATCAGAAGGCTTTATAATAGGTTGTATAGAAATGGCGTGAAAATGTGTTTTGTGGCTACATGGTAGAGTTTCTTTGAGAATAAGTGACATTTTAACAGCATAGTGGCATTTAGGAGGTAATTCTGGTTAAATGAGGCTTTTATCTAGACTTCTATAGCTATTTCTTACAGGATTATATATTTTTGAAGAGTAAATCTTATATAATTCTATACATTGAGTTTTTCCATTAAAATGATTATGATTAAGTTCTTGGAAGGTACGAGGTATTTAATATTAATTCAGTCTGAGTAAGGAAATGAAACATGCCACTTGTTTTCTTGTCAAACATCAAAGGTCTATTATTTCAATGTTTAAGAGGCCTCTCTGCTTAGATAAAGTACAATAGAAAGCATATATGTGGCTTATTTAATTGTGTTTATGCTGGCAGGGTTATCTTCTTTCCTTGAAGTAATTTTTCAATTCGTTTGGCAAAGCAAGAAATAATTTTTTTGACTTTGTTGCTAGTTAGAGTGTACCTCATTAGCATTTGGGGAAATTACTTTTCAAGAGTATTGTAATGTTACCTCTTTCCAAAGCATGGCCATAACGGACTTCCTGTTGAAAATTCCAGTTGGACTCAGATAAAATCTTTTTCTGAAAGAAAACACTGGATGCTTTTTTCCCCTCACAATTGGCTTCCAAAGGGCATGTGACCAGTGCTAAAGGAAATGGGGGAACTATTGTTTTGTGCTGAGAAACCACCAGCTTTCCCTCTGAATCCTAGCAGTAAACAGACATTTCATATAGCCTTTCCAGCCAATACTTCTTTAGAATTATTTCTGAGTTGCACACCAGCCACAAGGTGAATGCTAAAATAAATTCTCTGGCTAATAGTTCATGCATAGGAGTGATGCCATCAGTAAGGTTCTGTACATGAGAATTAACAGATGGGGTTTGATCCTTTAGGGAAACCACCAAGGGAGCTCCAGGAGTCCAGAACTGAGGCAGCACAGAATGATTTGTACATTGTGCTCAGCATTGAGAGTATGTGTGTCTTTAGCAATTAGCCCGGCTGCTTTGGCAGAACCCTTTTTAGCCTCTTTTCTGAAGGAAGTGAGCTGTACATCTCCCTCTCCCCCAGTAACTGCAGAACTCTTGGATAGAAGAGTCTTGGAGCTGTGGAACACCCACACACTTAATGAAAATAAGGCTGGTTGGTAAGAGGGGAGGCATCCTATTAAAACTGCCTAAGAGCAGCATTTCATCAAAAAGATCATGCAGGGAAGAACAATCAAGAGTACTTCATACCCTGGAAAAGCTCTTGTCAGTGTTGGCACTTCTCAGGTATTAGAAAAAACCCCAAACCCTGCCCTGGAGAACTATCTGAGGAAATGCTTGACTCGTGTATCTGGCAGTGGTTGATTCCCTGCGGCAGCTCACTCGGTTAACAAGTCAGTCAACCAGAGGACACCAGACTGCTGGAGACCAGACAGGATATTCCCCTAAATGTCATCAAAGAGCCATTAAAACCTTTTTGTCTTTCGCAAGTTCACTGTTCTCTATTCGGTCACTGCTTTCTAAATTAATTTGATTAGAGTTGGATAATAGCATCGATGCTGAGTTGCATTAAGCTGTCTTTCCTTCAAATCACTGTCCTAGCTGTGATGGGCAGGGTTTGTAGGTCCTTCTAAGGACTACAGGAACGGAGTACACATCCTCTTGTGAGGGTGTTCTCCTAACAGAGCTTATCAGATGCTTGCTTGTTCAGTGCATCGTTCTTTTGTCTTTTGTTTTCCTCAAAAGTAGCAACTCTGTCCAGGTTAGAGGGCAAAGTCTTATCTCAGAGTAACTGAGGAATTAACACTGTCATTGAGGAAGACAGTGCTCACAAAGGGTGGGTCTTTAATCAAGGAGAAAAAAGCTCACAGGCTGCATGCAAATAGGATATAATCTACACATTTCAATCTGGATGTAACATTTGAAATAATTAATCTGTGATCAGCCTGTGCTCTGAAATTGTGGTTAGAGGTGCTTATAAAAGACTTTATACAGGTGAAATAGAGGTTACAGTCTTTGTGCACAGTTTACAGAAAGAAGTTTTATGTTACATATACAGTCATCCTGGAATAAAGAAATAATTCCTTCTAGTTTCAAAATCTCCATTAGTTGAATCAAAATGGCACTGTTGAACTTTGTAAATGTAGCCATTGTATGCCAAGCAACATTAGTGTAACTGAATCTGACATATGTTTGACACACACTTCCTGAAATTATAGGACTACAGGCATTTTAAAGTAAAAATTCCATATCCTCAAGTGACAGTCCAAAACTTTTGCAAGAATTAACCCTTCTGAGTGGGAAAGACTTCAGATATCCGGTAATAGCCTGGAGATGAGATAGTGAGGATGCAGCTAAAGGGGCTGAACAGGACAATACTTTATCCAGTAAAAGATCTATCAGCTTTTGCTGCAACAGCTGGCACTTGACCTCTGCTCTGAGCTTCACAGTACCTCCCATGGCACACAAGGTAACCTCTAGCTGGAAGTGATGCTGTCTCTCAGGGTATATAGGAGAGATGAGATCTGTGATTGCTGGTGTTGTAACAGTGAAAATGCTTGTACTATGGCTGTGGTAGTTCAAGTGCTACTATTGGGTTAAAAAAAATGAGTGGGGCACCCTGGCTTTGTTTTGCTTTTCTAAAGGTTTCTGTATCTAAAGATACATTTGGTGTAGATGCCTCAGGTTTCCAATATAAGTGTTCTATGAAATATGTGGGTATGACAGATGAGACAGTACTTCTCTACTAGGACAGCTAAGACATCTGTATAGCTACTAATGAAAAATTCATTATAATATCTTATGTCAAGTTCAGTTTGTTTATTGTGGTATTTTCACTTTTTAGTATGTAAAAAGTATGTATATGTTAAATTTGAGATGACACTTTAGAAATGCTGCTTGCTTTGAATGACTAAGGTGCTGTGATTTTTGTGGTTCAACAGAGGCCTGACTCATTTCTCTAATGAAACATTTTCCCTAATTTCTCTTCTTTGTGTTCTGAAGCATAAAAAGCTCAGAGTGCTGTGTATCCCTGAGTTGGTGAATGTCCAGAATCTGAAATACTTTGTGATTCTCTGGGGCTGATGGATATTATGTTGTTTAATATTTTATGCTTAAGACCACAGTGTCAAAATGATTACTATATTCTAACAGTTCCAGTTCACAAATTCATTTGGAAAACTGAATCTTCTGATACAGATGGGTAGATCAGGTATCCTCTTTGTCACATTAGCTTCTTCTAAGGTCATTTGGATTAATATTTGAGAGAATGCATCGGAACAAATACCCTTTTGGTCTGAGTTGGCTTTATGCTAGCCTTTCTCCTGTAGCTTTATACAAATTGCTGTCAGGGTTGTGTGAAGTTTTGCAAGGATGTGCAGATTCCTCTTTTTTCCCTAAGGAGACCTTCTGCTTGAATCATGATCAGTGGTATCAAAGCTTGAAATGTTTTGCCTCTTCAGATAAACATCTTTGTTGAATTAACCTCATATTTCAGCCATAGGCTGGGGCTTCACTGCTTTCTGTTGGACATGACTAGACAGTTTTCAAGCAGATGCTCTGTCTGTCTACACAAACACATTCTAAGAGCAGGTGCTGCTGTTGTCATAATAAAGCAGCAACTAATACAAACCACTTGAAGGAAGCACTATCCTGTTCAAGGATCCTCATCTTCAGGCTCTGAGCTTCTGCCATTGTGACAAAAGAAGAAAGGAGCTGTGGTCTCTTCTCATCTTGAAGAACTATGTAGCTGCTTATGGACTGTGGCAGCTCTTGATTAATGGTTTATACTATTCAAGTTCTTACTTTAATATGTTGAAAGCATATTAATCTAAATGGTCAATGCTCATTTAGTTTTGGAGGAAGATCTGCTGAAGAATTCTTACACCACTGACCTTTAAAATAGGATTGTATTGCAATTAAAATATGATTGTACTACATTTCCTGACACACAGTTTTTCACTTAGGCAGTTTTTGTGACACAGATACCATTTCAGTGGGGTATGGTCAGTTTGGATGGGGTGCTGAGCAACTTAGTCTACTGGAAGGTGTCCCTGCCCATGACAGGCGACTTGGAACTAGATGATCTTTCAGGCTCCTTCCCACCCAAACAATTCTATGATTTTCACTTAGGCAAGACTTGACTTAGTCTTCGCTGGCCTTCACTGGGGCCAGACTGAATGGTTACTGCTGACAGGTATTGCTTGGGGATGGAGGGCAGTGGGGCAGGCTGGCTGCCACTTCTCAGTGACACGAAGAATCTTATCAGAATAGGCTGTGCAGTACAAAGCTCATTCTCCCTTTAATCCTTAAGCTCAACTTTTACAGCATTATTTGAATAACTGGTACAACAGTGTGTGTAAACACAAGTGTGTCAAGGATTGAAAGCCAAGAGAAGATTTGAAAACTAAGAAATATTCTGTTATTGAAGCTTTATTTGTGTATAGATGAAACTAATTACTTTTAACTGAAAAAAAAAATTCTCTGTCCTATCCCACTGTTTCTTCTCATTTTCATAAAAGCATAAGTCTTCCAGATACAAATGGATTGGATTTAATTTATGGAACCTTCATTTTAGCATTTCTAATGTCATGGAAAGACAAAGAACCTGCCAAAATTTAGGTAGCATTTAAAGTTCTGAGACAGTCAAACAAAACAGATGCTTGATTTCTGCCTTCTTAATTGAATTTCTTCAGCTGTGTCCTGTCAAACTAGTTTATTGCCCCATCAGATGTACTGAACACGTGCTACAGTTCAGAGATACTGGGTTCATGTGCACTGTTACACATGTATTTATTTACATTTCTCCCCAGGAAATTAGACAAAAATATAGAAGCCCTGTTTTTAAACAATATTTTAAAAATAATTAGAGCAGAAACTGCTCAAGAGGCATTAAAAAAAGCTAGGTGAAAATGCTTTTGAATGTTAGAAATTCCAGGACTGTCAATTCCAACAATTACAAAAAGTATTTAGCCTTCCAAATTCTTGTTTCTTTTCAAAGAAATTTCATTTGGCCTTTCTACTCAAGTTTTGAGGTTCACACTTTCCAGATTTTCTATGCAACAGAAAGGGTTAGAAACTCTTTTCAGCATAGGCAACCTTCTTTGATATAATGGCGTGGTTCCAGTAACCAGCAGGTAATATCAAGCAATGTGATATTAAAGCCCGGGAACTAGAAACACTGTAAACACAGCAGTGTTATAGGAATCGGGGTTTTGGTTTTCTCTGACATTCATGCCTTGTCAAGCCTTTTTATGGGATTTACTTTGCATCCACAGGAAGTTTGTTATAGGGATCAGAAGCCAGTTTGTACAGGGCTGCAAAAATGAAGTCACTTGCTCTTCTTCAGTGTAGATGCAATTTTTTAAGTGGCCTAGGGCTTGGGGTGAGGGGAAATGGTGGTTTGCCTTTTGTCACAAACTGCAAAAGAAAATGCTATTTTAGAGGGTTTGGCAAGTCTAAAAATGAACCTCATTTTTCCTCACCAGTTTCTCTGCTAGAGTTCTGCATTCTTTATGCTTTGACCCTAGAAGCAGGATCTTGATTAGACTCTGTAGGATGTAATAGCTTAATTGCTGCAAAGCTTAATTTATTCAAACCTAGTTCTCTCTCTTTAGATATTTCAGTGAGGCTATGGTTTAGGATAAAACAGACTTTAGAAACAGGAAAAACTGAAACACTAAGGTTAGTTTATTCTAAATCCTTTGTAATCTGTCCTTGGAAGTGAAAACCAGCATCAGACTATACACACATGTTGAAGATGTGAGGCTGTAAACAACCAAAGATCAAATTTTCAAAAAGAGAAACCAATTTGGAGTGAAAATTATGGGAGACATGAAAGACAAATTCTTAAAAGCACCTGGGCTTACTGAAATCTGTATCTACTGAACAAAATACTCTAGGAGTCCTGTCCTGCAACTTCAAGAGAAGCCAAGTCAAGGTTGTTGTTCACAATGCCTACACACATAAGCAACTTCTAATTAGTCCATGTTGCTCTTACAATGTCAGAGGCTTCCAGTGATCGTTTTGGTTTGTTTTCACTTGGATGGATGATTTCATATAGGTGAACAAGTGATGAATCAGAAACATTTACAGCTTGGTATCTTTTTATTTCAGCATATTAAATAAGTCACAGATATATGTCTAGATAGATATATTACTTGATATGACCTAGTGATAGATATAAACAGATTTATGATTAAGTAAATCATAGATATGGTAAGAATAATAGAAATATAAAATGTACAATATATTTGATGTAATGTTATAAATATGATCCTGTAAAAATATATTAATACATCTTAAGATAATGTCATATTCTGACCTTAAATATATATATGAAATGTGAAAGATATAGAAATCATGCCTCTCATTAGATATCAAAATATTCTGGTCAGATTTTAAATAGTATATAGGAACTCTAGAGTTATAATTTACTTTAAGCTGAACTTCAAATAGGAAACAAGATTTTTGCTGATTTATCACTACCAGTTTCTATAGTCTATAAACAGTTGTATCCTCAGAACTCCTCAATAGATCTGGATTAGGTTGGAGGCCCTCAAAGACAGAATGGGTACTGCCTAATATTTTTACTGAATGAGAATTTTCTTTCCTTCTGAATAGGCAGTTAGCATGCTGAATTTGTACTGAATGTCCCCACTAGCCAGATGGTGGGGAGGAGGGCCTACGGTACGAGTTTCGACTCTTTTTAAATTAAATCCTCCTCTGGTACTTCTTGGTGTGTTACAGATGCACAGGATGCAGCTGACATTATTTGCTGAATTACTGGGAGACAGGGGGGCACCTCAGGGCCCTTTTAACCTTCCCATTGTGACAGGCTGGTAGAATATACCTCCCAATTCATATGATAAAGCTGTAGGGTTTGTCCTCCTATATCCACTCCTGTCACTTTCAGTTGGGGCTGTATCCAGCATGGACTTGAATATGTGACCTATTAGTTAATTATTTAATGTAAGAATTAGGCTAAAGGTGGTGATGCTGCTGGGAAATATTTTAGCACCTATTTCCAAGGCAGACAGGAGCCTTCTGTGAAATGGATGTTTGCTTTTTAATTCCCTTGTGCTGAAGTTTGATATTCATCAGCAGAGGTGTGGAAACCCTCCTGAGCACTTGCTCCCACCTCGAATTTGTCCTACCCCAAGCCTGTGTTGGTGGGTGGGGAACCAGGTCAGCACAACCTTGTTAAATTTGGGTAGTTTTGCTAAGTGTACTTTACAAAGTTTCTGAGTGTTATACAACTTGTGTGCGCAGTTTTCACTCCTCCCCTTGCAGCCTTATTGTTGACTTTGACTAAGAATGCATCTGAATACAAATTTAGTCTTTTAGGGTTGCACCCATCTTAAGGTTAGGGGTCTTTTATGATAGAGCACATAGCTGCAATAGAAGCATGCTACATTAATTGCTTTTATCAGTAACCTCTACCAGCTTTAAAAATATGACCTCAGACCACTTTTTTTAAAGACATAACAGAGGAAAAAATTCACTGTATATTTGGCTTCCATTTACATATACGTAGTAATTTGGGGGGGGAGGGTGGGGGAAGGTATGTGGGCTCTTCTGTAAAACAAAAGTTTGTAATGAATTTCTCCCAACCTGAAAAGCTGCCACATGCTTTCACTTGATATAAATTTTTGGCTCTGAGTCTGAATAAAATTTCACAGCCCAACATATTATGCTTAAGTGTGTTATCAAACAAATTATCTTATTCTTGCCAGGAGCTGAAATCTTAAAACTACGTAAACATCTGTTTATTAACTGCAAGCACCTTACTGAGCGTTACCTTCACATTGGTTTGCCCTCACCAATAGTCTTGAACAAGAATTTCCAAGAGAGACTTGGCAAGATTACTTGTCTGTAATATATGCAGCATTCCTGAAATTCTTGGCACATTAGCCTTGAATCAATTAAAACAAAAGTACTTTGCTATTGCAGTTTTCGGTTGGTTTTTTTTGTTTTTTTTAAACTGTTTATAGGTTCATTGTTGAAAAGTCTTTATTCTCCACGACAGACATCTTGCTGTAATGTAACTGAAAGAGTTTACAACTAAATGGGGTGTCTCCATTGCTATTTAATGAATTGCAGTAATCCTTCAGCAAGACATAAACCCTTGCTGGGGAACAGTTTTCCACCTTCTGCTGTCTTCAGGCCACAACATGAGTGTAGCTGAAGGTGGAAGTGCAGAGGAGTGCAGGCTTTGTCCTGGAGCAGACATCCTAACAAGGCATTTTGCCTGCCTTAGCTAAGACTTCCAATAGTAACTTGCTTCACAGCCTATTCCAATTATAGAGCACAATCTCCTTGGTCATGTTTCTTGGCTGTCTATTACAGGCAATATGAAACTAGATCTTTACTCCACAAAATGTCTCTGGAAATGTGAAGCCTAGAGTAGATAGGATAGAGGCACTTGGGAGAGCTTCCACTGTGTAGTGAAGTAGTCTGGAGTAGTCAGCTTGGAAAACAGTCACTGAGTGTAAAACAAACAGCTGAAGAGCTCTGTATGTCCTAAATAAAGGGAGGGGAAACCTCTCCAGGAACTGTGCAATTCATATTTTTAACTACTGATGTGCAACTGAGGGAAGAGCATGGCCGGTGAGTATTGAGTATGTGGGAGAGAGAGAAGGTATCGAGAAAAGTATAGAAGATGAAATACAGGTTTGAGGTGACAGTTGAGTGTTATGGATAGATTAAAACTGATTTTCTTGAATTGCCATTGCTCCTCACTGCACTAGTTCTGGGAATTCAGCAGTAAGGCCTTTTTTGAGGCAGGCTTTCTTCTCAGCTGAGTTACCAGGAGGTGACAGTGGCAGGGCTGGTGCAGAACTGAGTGCCAGGTTAAGGACAATCACCAAAGCCTGATTTTATATCAGCTTAAACTGCTGTGGTGCTGCACCCCTTCTCTGAATGGAGATTGTTAGTAGGGATGCTACTTAGGGATGGAGTGAGAGGGTTAAATTTAAGTGTTTTAAAAATCAGTGAAATATAATTTGACTGCCATAAACCAAAGTTCCTTAATTAGCATAACTGCACAGTGTCAAGACAGGGCTGAGCTAAGGTAATGTGAAAATGTAGCTATGTTTCTCACATCTTAACATGCTCAGAATTATAAAATGAAATGAGCACTTATTTCCTCTGGGAAAACTGTATCATTTTTCTTCTTTGAAACTTGAACAGATTTTATACACACACACACACACACACACACACACATAAAAACATTCAAACTTTAGGTGGAATTGCCATGGATTTTCTTCTGGAGAATTGTATTTGGAAATGAGGTGATTACTTCCATCAGCTATCAGTTGGGGACCATGGATGGAAAGGATGTGGGGAGGAAATATGTAACACAGGCCTTACAAATGATGGGCCATTTCAAGTGTGTAAATGAGAAGCTCCAGTATCATCTCTCCCCTGTCCTGATTCCAATCATACATACAAGTACTCTGTAGAGGATGATAAAAGCACTGGTGAGGTTTTGACTTCCAGATGAAAGAGAACAAATAATGAGATTAAATCAAATGAAAGTCTGTCTTACCAGAAACCAATTTTTTTCTTCCATAAAAGCTAAATTATGCTCAGTGTATTGAGGGCAGCTTGAATTATACCTAAAGCAAAGTAAGCAAATAGTTGAGAAGCCTGTTTTGACAGAAGCATCACATATTAACCTTTTCTGTCCCAAACTGAAGTGCTGTATGTAGCTCTGTCCATATTAAAATGCCATCAATGTTATGCTTCTGAAAAATATCTCTCATTATAATGTATAAATAGATTCTCATGAGATTAACAAAATTTATAGTAGATTTCATTAGCATTACTCAACAAATGCATCTTAAAAGAATACTTTAAAAAAATCTGGAAGCTCACTTCAGATCAACAAGTATTTCAAGTGCTGTTATGGTCTGAAAAGTGACTTCAAGAGAATTCTGTGTAACAGATCTTCAATCTGTGAACCATGCAGTTATAGGTATTCTTGTTATCTTTAAAATACATTTTACTGCTTCTGCTAGTGGTGTAGCACAAGGGAGTTGTTGAGATGAAGCTGAATTGATTGAGATCCTGAAGACTGAACCAAACTTGAAGTTCAGCTTGCATATAAACATGCTGCAGCTTAAGGCCTACATGTTTAATGCCATTAGATGGAATTCTCCCTTCTCTCCCTCCAACTGATTGATGGTGCTACCTGGAAAGTAATGTATTTATTACTTTTTAATTTTCCCAAGCTTTCCAGAAGCCCAGAAATAATTCTTCTGAAGAAATAGTAAGGCAGCTAAAAGCAGCCTTTTGGGCTGCCTCTAGATTCATACAGAAGCTAAGTATGCTTTTTTACAGCTGCCTGTTAAAAAAAAGCCACAACAAAACAAGTAAACAAACCCCAACCAACCAATTCCTTTTATCAAATCACTAGTTTTCAACTCTGAAGTCCCAAGTATTTTCAGATCTGTGAACTAGAAAGAAAAAATTCTCCCCAAAAATCTAGCAGTATTGCATATCCTTCCAAGTGCTATTTTTTAAAAGAGAGACTCTTAACTGAAGTTTAAGGACTGTTTGGCCTTTCCTAATTGAACTTGTGTATGTTTTTCTGATTTGTATATGTATTTTCACTGGAGTTATTTGGTTGGGACTAGATGTGTTTGCTCATTGAATATTCAGAGGAGCATTTTATTGCAAGACTTTTTTCAAGATTAAAAAATGTAACCCAAATATTATTTTAATTTGTGACTGCAACTGGCTACAACAGGTTACTGTAAGCAAAGCCTTTTTTAAGTTTCAGACTTATCTCTGCAATCATATCCTAGTCATGTGCTCTAGTTTGCCAGATATTGCCTTTGCCACAAACTTCAATGAGGCTTCCTGAAGTTATTAAGGCTGCCCTAATGCTCTTGTGGATCAAGCTCACATTAAGGACAGCATTTTCAAAGAAACAATATTAAGCAGCAGATGGAAAAAAAATACCTGGAGGATTGTTTATTAAACAGCCCCTGTTTGCAGGTGCAGGGTATGGCAGAAACAGTAATATAATTTCCAAGGGTGGCCACAGTCCTGCTATAATGCTGAAGAGGCGCTTCCCAGCTGCCTGGCATGCAAGGCTGGCAGATGTATGCTAATGGGAAGGAGATTAAGTCCCAGAGATGAAGCTTCTTCGTTTGTTGCTATAGAATAGGACTTGCTTTTGACCTCCTTCTCTTCCTTTGAGATACGTGAATGCAGGATGTACACAGACTTTGTCACAGATATCTAGGTCTCAGTTGTGAACAAGCTCAATGTTCAGGAATTGCCAATCTTCTCCCCAAAACTTTTCACGGTGTAGAGTCCAAACATCATGTGGGTGTGAACAGTATTAGGACCTACAGGCTTTGTTTATTTCTTCATGAAAATATTTACTGAAGTCTTTCATATTTAGTGGTAACATATGATATGGAAAGCAACAGCTACTGTAACTAAAGTAACTGGAAGTTTTTCTTAATGACTTGTGTATCAGTTTTGCGTTGGAATTGTGGCATTACAACTAGTGTCATGAGTACCTCAGCATGGTTTTTTGCTTGCCTTACACACAAATTCACAGAAGGGGGAAGAAGGGTAGCAGTGACAGTGCTACCTACTTGTAGTGGGATACTTCACGGAGCAACCACGGACATATTCCAGGAACACGGCAACTATATGGGACAGGTCAGAAATTATGCTTTAGGCATCCTCAAACAATTAACCTGCCTCTTGTCATCTCAGTTTCTCAAATGCAAATATTGGGAGCCTGTATTTAAGCCAGCACTTTTAACTCTTCCTACTTCTCAAAATACACTGACAAATCTATATTATAGTAACACTCAAAGTTCTCTCCAAGAGAGTCAAAAGCAGCAAGGATGTTGTGTAACTTCTCCATGTTTAGCAGAGGGATTCAGAAGGCGTGCTATTATGGGTTGTGAGATTTAATTGAAATGTTAAAAATTTAGTTGTGTTAGATGTTGCTTATGAATTGACAAAGAACTGAGTCTGTTTTCTTCTGGTGCAGAAGAAAAACAAAACCAAGGTGACAGGTTGTTAATCATGAGATATCAATGCAAGTGCATTTCTAGGACCATGTTGTCATGCTCCTTTAGAAATGGGGTGTAAAACCTACAATTAGCATGTCTTCACTGGATTTTGACCTTGAAAGTTGAAAGGAATTTTGTTCTTGCTAGTGCTGTGCATCATACCTTAAATTAGAACTTATTATCTTAGTGGAGGTTACTTTTATTTAAAAACTTCCCCAGCCCTAGAGTTCAACACTAGAACTCAGGTTTCCAATAATATTCCCCTGGCGTCTAGATAAGCATCATTGAATTGGTAAAGCTGTTTTATTCCCTCACAGAATTCAACTACTGATTGGGTTGGGAGTTCCACGACTGGCAGCTAAAACCTGGTTTTAAAAGCAGTGACCTGAAGTGTTTAAGATTTTGGATTGAGTAATTTTTTTTTTCTTGGCTCACGTTTATAAGAATATTATAATTTGGTAGTGCAAACCCAAGTGGACTACCAGCTTAGTCTGGCTGTACTGTGACTCTAATCGTGGCTACTTCAGGACTTAAACCGAGACAGGGGAGATTCAGATGGGATATTAGAAAACAAATCTTTCGCAGTTCGGGTGGTCAGGCACTGCCGTAGGTTGTCGGGGAGGTGGTGGAGTCCCCTGGGCCCGCGCTGGGTGTTGCTTTGGTGTTTCGGGGTGGCAGTGGTGGCGCTGGGCGGACACCCGGGCCGGGTCATCCCGCGGGTCCCCTCCCGCCCCGACCCCGCTCCATGGGCGAGACACTCCCTTTCACGGGAGGGCTGTGTGGGACCGCCTTCCCAGCCGGCTGCGAGAGGGCCGGCTCTGCCTCGCACGGCTGGAGAGGGCAGCCCCGGGTTCCTCAAGCGCAGCCCGGCCCCCTCAGCCCAGCCCGGGTCCCTCAAGCGCAGCCCGGCCCCCTCAGCCCAGCCCGGGTCTCTCAAGCGCAGCCCGGCCCTCTCGGCCCAGCCCCGGGCCCCTCAGCCCCGCGCCGGCCGCTCAACGCCGCCTTCTCCCTCGCGGTCCCTGCGGCTCCTGCCCGGCCAGGGAGGCGAGGTGGGCACCGGGGCAGGGGAGGAGGGCACCGGGCGGGCGCCTCTTCAGGGGGAACGCGGGGAAACTCGTGTTAACCCGTCTATCTGCACCGCGCCCTGAGGGGCCCCGCCGTGCCACGGCGGTGCGGGCAACACGTATACCCCGCCGGCAGCTCGGGTACCCCGCCGGCAGCTCGGGTACCCCGCCGGCAGCTCGGGTACCCCGCCGGCAGCTCGGGTACCCCGCCGCCGCTGTGCCACACGGTCAGCCCGGGTTCCCCGCCGCTCGGCGGGTGTGTGCCGGCTGTGCCCGCCCTTCCTCCGCCGTGCCCCGCCCCGTCCGCCGCCGGGGCCGGCCGCGCCGCCCGCGGAAGTGAGCGGAGCGGAGCGGAGCGGGGCGCAGCGGGGATGCGGCCGCGCCGCCGCGGGGCCCCGAGGTGAGCGCTGTGGCCGGGCACGGGCGCTGCTGCCGCTGCTGCCACCGCCGCTCCTTGCGGGTCTGGGCGCTCCCCGCCGCCCCTCGCCTCCCCGGGCGGCGCTGCAGGGCGGGCGGGGCCGCGGGGCTGCGGGCGGGGGGCGCGGTGGGGCCGGCGGTGCGCAGGGAGCGGGGGTGACTCGGGGTGAGGGGTTATTTTTAGGAGCGGCCGCCCCTCCCCGGGCGGGACGAGGCTGGTGGAGGCGCTGGTGGCTCCGCCGTGCTGCTGTCGCTGCTGGGCGACTAATCCTCACCCGCACCCTCAACCCGCACCCTCATCCTCACCCGCACCCTCGGTGGGCTCCCTGTCTGTGCGCCCGCGGCGGTCGGCTCTGGCGCTCCGTCATTCCATTTTTTATCCTTTTTTTCTTTTTTTTCGTCCCCTCTTTTAGCGTTGGTTTCTCTTGCAGATGTTGCTGCAGGTGGGGGCAAAGGGAGCACTGTGATTGCCTGGGATTTGGGGGCATTTCTCTCCTCACCTTTCCGCTCCCGCTCCAGCGCTGCTGTTGCTAAAGACTTTTGTAACTATCGACTCAAGTACAATTTCGATGGAAAATGAAGGTAAAGGTCTCATCAGAGTCACTGACTTCATTGGAGCTAAGAGGATTTTTGCATGCAATTTGGTGACAACTCCTACTGGTGCGTGTGTATGTATGCTTTACCCTTCCAGGGGTTTGCAGGGTTTGCTCTCGCGTCTTAATCTTGTGGTAGGAATTCTCACCTGCTTTTTGTAGTTTAAGAATCGTAGGACCCACCGCTTTTCTTTATTTGTGCTGCTGCTCGTTGAACTGATTGTCAGGCAGATTTTATTCTCTCTCAGCAGATATTCGAAACATCTATTGTGCATTTTAGTGCTCTGTGTGCATTATTGTGATCTATGTCTCTGGAATAGAAATATTTTATTGTGATAGGAGCTTCTGTGCATTAGTTGCTTGGTATTTGCTTAGATTATGTGATTTTCTTAGATTTATATTTCAGGGTGAAACTGAGAACCATTGGTTGCATTTTATGTTGAGTGTACTTCTGTGTTCTTGAAAATGACTAAAATTTGCTCTCATGAACAGTATTTAATCTAAAAAGTGGCAACGAAATTTTGAGTTCTGCCCCTTGAAAGATGTGGTGTCATGTTTTAAGCTCTGTACTGAAATAGGTTGCTCTATTATGATTTTTCCTTATTGTCTATTTGGGAAATGACTTAATCTGGGGATTTATTGCAGTTTGTTCATGTTGGCCCTCAGTTTCTGCCCTGGGAACCTGGAAAGCCTCTTTGGACTGTGACTTTGAGCTTCATTGACTTTTTTTATATATATATATATATATATATATGTATATATTTTTTTTAAATTTTTGTTTGTTTCCCTTTCTGATTGATTCTGGTTGTTGAAAATCGCTGAAATGTATTGGTTTTATTACTATACATGTAAGAAAAGAACCATTGATTCCAACTCATCCTCCTTATGCCATCACTGTTCTTTGAATTAGATGGAGTTTTTTAGGTGGATACTGGATTTCCTTTACTATTGGTAGTTATATGAGATGTAAATGCTCCTTTTCCTCCCACCCCAGTCTGAAGAGAGGGAGATGCTTTTTTAATAGCTTGACTTGAATGAAGAACTGAATTGAGTTTGTGGGGAAGACTGAATTATTTTCTATGGTTGGATACTGTTCTGTTTGGAAATGTGTTTGTCTTGGATGACTGGAAAGTTGTAGTAATTGTGAAGTGGGTTGCCATGTGGAAAACTATGTAGGTTGTTATCATCTGGCATTTCAGAACTTCTTTCTAATTTTAAAATCATGTTGGAATATTTTAAAGTCTATTGATCGTGTCTCCCAGCTGACTGTCTGTAATAAAGAGCATGGAACTAACTAGGCAGAAGGAATTTTGGAGTGTGGGGAGCACCTCTGGAAAGCTGGTCTTTGTTCTAGGGGCTGGAGAGCTGATAGAAGTGGTGTCAGTGCCTTTGCATTTCAGTCACTGTGTTGCAAGTAAAAGGGTTTTGAATGGGCAGCGCTGGAGGTGGGGGAAGGCAAACAGATCCACAACGCTTGGGGAGGGGAAAAGGTAGCTGATAGCTGTGTGCAAAACCAAAGTGGCAGAAAGGCTTCTAATGCCTCATAATTCAGTGACCAAATAAATAGTATATCATAGATGTAGTTTGTAGTCAAGTTGTATGTGATAGTATGGCCCATTCTGATTCTTCCAAATGCTGGTAGCACGAAGATGGTGTTTCTTATGGAATAAATAAATTATGCATAAACGTTAGTAATATTTGTAAGATAGGAATAACATAATAAAAGCTTTATCTTGGGGAAAATACTTTAAAAGATGATCAGATGCATATTTCAAAGGCAGAAATTGAGGCTGTGGTTTATTGAGGGCTTTCAAAACAGGGTAGGCCTCTGGGGGTAGGAGAAAATAATGGATGATAAAAAGAGTGCAGTGGTTCTCTGAACATGTGACTGACTTCTCCACTTTTTCCACTTCCCTCCATTTCATAATTAATTGAGTTTCCAGATGGGCACATATATTTACAGCTATGTACTGTCTGTTTTGGTGTTCGTGGTATTTTTAAGCCCTTTTTTTTCTATCCATTTGACTTTTTGAGGCACTAGACACTGGCAGCTTTCATACCAGAACTTTCAGCACTCTTGAGAGGATCCTTAATGTATTTTCTCCTGGTGACAATTGAATAATCTTTGTAGTCTTGTAGAACAAAGATTGCAGTTAGAATATTTTTAGGCTTTTTTTTTTCTTCCATTGAGTTTGTTTGAAAGTTCTCTTTAGGTTTGGATATTGAGCAAGAGATGGCAGACTTTTTTTCCCCTTCCTGTATTTGGATGAATAATCCAGATTGGGAAGTGATAAGATGGTTAGGAAAACTGATGTTTTCCTGTGTTAATTCAGTAGTCATAAGCAGTATTGTAGTTTACTGTAAGCTAATTTTGTCCTGAGACTTTTTGATTCCTGTTTCTTGTGTTGGGTTGATTGAACTTCCACAAAAATTCATGTTTCTCATGGTGATGGGGAAGAGAGAATTTTCCATCATAGGAAGACTTCTGCTTAATCATACAGTTTAGAGGAATGATGTTTGTATTTCTGTTCAGAAAGATGGAATTTTGTGACTTCTTTCCATATGAGGTGCTTTCTCTTAAAATGTAGGCAGTCAGGAGAACCTGGGTAGGCAAAACATAACTGAGTGCAAACTAAGCTTTGTAATTTTTGGATCGCTCCATTGATGCCTCTGGGCCATTTGAAGTAGTTTTCTATAGTGTAGTCTGAAAGTTTTATTTTCTTTTATCAACATCTTTTAGATGGTGACTTAGGCTGCCCTAATGAGGATTGTCTCATAGAAGACTGCCATTTAGTAGAAAAATAACAAATACAGTTTAGGTTTCATAGACTTTGAGCTTCTTTCAGGTCAGACTATGATTACAAAGACAACTCGTTAAATAGGAGTACTGTTTTGTTTTCAGGGCCTTATGTAGTGTTTATTTTTGTATCATTAAGTGCCCAACAGAAGAGGTCAGAATAAGGTTTTCTCACCTGTAAATCAAAAAGATTTTCTGAAAATCATGTAGAAGGTTAGTAAAAAACTCAGACAAGAATTGCTGCATGTGATAAAAACATCATGTGGTGATTCAGAAATCCTCCTTAATCCTCATTGTTTTGAGTCCTAGTTAATTTTAGCTAATCTTCACTATTACCTTCAGCCTATAGTCTGTCTACATCCTGTAGTAATTTCAGGACAGTTTTGATTATTGGATCAATAGGGAGATATAAGTGAAGAATGTTTTATTTCTTTGAAAAATATACTTTAGTTCTTCATACAATCCTGCGCTAACAAATCAATAGTTTTTGTCATGTGCTTGAAGTGCGTTGAATTTTCTGATGAGTTTCATGGGTGGTTTTTGGTGGTTTTGTTTTTTTTTATATAATGACAATGGGTTTAGTTGCTAAACTAACAGATTGAAGATCAGTGAATAGATTTTGGTGTTGGGGGGCAGTGAGTTAACACCCTGGACTAGCTCATCATGGATTAGGCAGCCGTACTAATGAAGGGGTGGAGCATGTGTACGTGTGACTGAAAGCAGAGGGGGAAGGGGTGCCTGAGGCAGCAATGACTTGGAAACAAATTAAATGGTTTCAGAGTGGCATCATCACTAGTTCATTAAGTAATATCCAAAACAATCAGAATGAAGTTTGTGGTGGAAAGTGTTAGATATTCTGAAGTGGACGTGGTGTATCACAGCAGTTCAAGTTCCTTTTGCCATGTAGATAATTTCTTAACAAATTAATATGGGAAACAGGAATTTTGATACTTATTGATTACAGTTTATTTTCTGCAGCTTGCAGAAAGCTAAGAGCCCGTAGTTAACTCATTGGCAAAAGTCCCATCTCTTCTGTTTAACATGGAGATTAAGATGAGAGAAGAGATTTTATTTTTTTTTAAGTGGAGTCTTCACTAAAGACCAGTTCTGGTAGATACCTTAGATACCTTCCTGTATTTTAACGGTGCTTTGATAACTTACAGAACTGCAAAGTTAATGTAGCTTAGTTGTGCATTAGAAATATATGTTCACTCTTTAAATGAACAGTGAGTGTTATCTTTTAATCTGGTTGATGGAGCATTTAGGTAGTTTTAGCCTTTTCCCTTTTTTTCCCATGCAGGTACTTTGGAAATGTTAATCTGTAATAGCCTAGAAGTGATATAATGAGGTGTCTGCTTGAGTTCTGATGTTGCAGAGCATGTTAGTTCTTTTGCCAGTTTTGTAACTCCTTTTGGTGGAGAGTCTATGGCGCACAGTCTCTTGGTGAGTCAGGAGAAACTGTGGTGTAAGGAAAATGCAAACAATTCTTAAGACCCTAATGGACACTGGCTGATAAATGACATTTGTAGAGTGGTTTGTAGAAGCTTGAAGGAATGATGAAGTTACAGTGCAGAGAAGAGAGGGAAAATAAAATACAGTAATCAAGGTATAAATTTGGGACAAGCATCTGTTTCTAGTTATTTGTTTTGCAAACATTCTCCTCTAAACAATTGTAAGGTATAAAATGGATAATAGGTTAGCAGATGCAGCCTGCAGAATCTTTTGCAGAGGCTTTTAAAATATTTTTAAGTTATAAATTTTCTGCAGCACTTTTCCCTCCACCCTACATGTAATTCACACACAAAAAAAGCTTGGTGAATACAATGTTGCTGCTTTCTTGATACTAATTATAAGAAAGCTTATCACCATAAGCAGAGTAATTATGCAGTGAGTTATGTTTGCATTTAAATTGACACACTAGCTTGATCCTGAGAACTGTTGTAAACTGTAAGTTCAGTATTTTTTAATTAGAAATTTATTTTGTCATATTGTTATATCTGTCAAGGGTATAATCAACTATGGGATCTTGGAGCTTTATTTTAAACAAATGCTGAGAAAATATTTCTGCTGTTGTTTTTGCTTAACACAATTGTATGGCAGCTAAATTCTGCATGTCATGGATCCATTAGTAGTACATCACAGGGTGATAAACTAATTTATTAGTGTTTGCTGTTGAGGTGCCATCCTGGATTCTGAGAGGCTCAGCAATTTAAAGTGTTATGAGATACAAGCAGACTGTTGGAGAGGAGCCATGTGATCTTCTTTCTAAGCTTAAATGTTCTCTTCTAGAAAGTTAGCAGCATTTTGGCAAGATAGATGACTGATATTTAGACCGAAAGTCTTTCGTCCTTTCACTTCTAAAGGGCTTCATGTGAATCAGGATTTAAGCAAAGGCATGTGCAATTTGGAGTCAAATGAGGTGCTCTCTTCCTTAAGCAATGAGTTTCTGAACTGACCCAGTGCTATTATGCATAAACTTTGCTTTCATCGAGGCACTGCTATTGATCTGATCATTTTAGTGCGTCCTTAGGATTTTGTATCCTTTCGTTCTTCTGTTTAGTAAGCAATAACAAAGGTGTGAAATGTTCAAGCAGACTTTTCCAGTGTTTAAGGAGCCTTTTTGAACAGGAAGACTGAAGCCTGAATATTTTTGGCTGACCAGCTACAGATGGATCTGATGTGTTTGTCAATCCTTTCTTGATAATAATGACACCACCTTAAGGCTTTCAGCAGTGAGGCATTGAGCTCATCATAGTACATCCTGCAGAGTATGCAGTAATGCACTAAGTGGTGCATCTTTTGTAGCAATTGAATACAAAATTTGAGTGTTTGGCACTCTTAAGTATTCTGCATTATTCTACTGTATTCTACATTAAATGAGCCAAAGGAAGATAAAGTGGTGTTGGAGGTTTAGCTGGATTTCTTTGTTGCCATTACTCCTACAGCCCACAGCGCTGCAGTCAGGTTAAGGTATCATCATTTTTGTGAAATCTTTTGTCTAGCTGGAGAGTGGGCAGTTGTCATTCACAAGGTTTGCAAGATAACCACATGATACATACTATGATTGCAGAAAATGGCCCATCTTTACTTTGTGCTGGTAGCCTCAGTTGAACTAGATGTCCTACTTTCTATTTTTTAAATTGAAGAAGACGTGGTGAAACTTCCTGAAAGAGTAAAATGTACTCCAGGTTGTGGAGACATGTTTCTCTGGGAGTGTTCTTTTTAGAAGGTATTTTTAGGACTTGAAAATCATTCTTGAGCTTTATAGACTATTGTAGAGTTAATAAATTGCATGTTCAATGGAGCATCTTAGTCTTTATTACACTGCCTGAAGTAGATGGGGTTGTGGATAGGTTGCTTAAGTATTTTACAGCTTTTAAGATTGGGCAAACCCTAAGATTTAAAATGGTCAGTGTCAGTATTGGATGTCTGTTTGTTAGCTGAAAAGAAATGCTGAAATGTGTATGAAGGAGGACAGTTCTGCATTATGGCTGTTTCTTGACTGTGGTGAAAGTCCTAAGCATTGCTGAAATGGTACTTGAATACAAGGCAGGATTTTTTCCAGGCTTAAAGGGCAGCTTAGCAGGTTCTTCTCATAATTTGAGTATTTATATTTCTTTGGTTAATGGGTAGTGTCTGTGTCAGATTCAATATTGCCCTTTTACTGTAAAGTCTTATGAAATAAAACACAGTGGCAAGGCACTGAAAGTGTGTGGCCTCCCAGAATGGAAATTGCAAGGACAACTCATTAACGCAAATCAGTATTTCTCTTTCTTTCTGGCTTTTTTAGGGTCTGAACTTTTCTGTGTGCACTTCCT
This sequence comes from Dendrocincla tyrannina, assembly GCA_035047865.1. Lineage (NCBI taxonomy): Eukaryota > Metazoa > Chordata > Aves > Passeriformes > Dendrocolaptidae > Dendrocincla > Dendrocincla tyrannina. The sequence goes on from JAWWMP010000081.1 coordinate 42,249,928, forward strand.
TTGATGTGGGGGCTCCTGGTAAAATGTTTTAACTAAAAGTACTGTTGAATAGGAACAAATTAATTTTGAATATTAAAATACAGGGATGCTGCAGCTGTTTCCCCCAAAGTGAAAAATCATTAGTCTTTTCCAAGGGAGTCCATTCAAACGAAGATAGTAGGCAGTAAATTCAAAGCCCTCAAAAAGTATTTCTTAAGCTTTACCAGGGGAGGTTTAGGTTGGACATTGGGAAGAATTTCTTCACAGAAATGGTGTTTAGATACTGGAATGCCCAGGGAGGTGGTGGAGTCACTGTCTCTGGAGGTGTGGATGTCTTCATGCTGTGGTCTAATTGACATGGTGGTGTTCAGTCATAGGTTGGACTAGATGATCCCAGAGGTCTTTTCCAACCTAACTGGTTCTGTGATATCAAATGTGTGTGTTTGAAGGTACTTGATGTTATGTGGGTTTTCTGCTTTAGCACAAAACACATTTGTATTATGTTTTCAGTATATTTTGTAAGTTGCACTTAGTGTAATGTAGAAATTGAAATACACAGTTCAATCACAATGCCAACGTGATTCCCATTTCCAGTCTCTGGGAAATCAGCACCATCGTGATGCTGAGCATCCTGATTGCCAGAAAGGATCATGTGGCTTGAAACCCCGGTGAAATTTTGTCAGTAGTTCAGTGCATATGTTGACTGAGCAACAGAAGCCAGACCAGCATGGGGGGGATGCAAACTCAGACATTTGCATTCTTTTGATGAAATCAGGGAGAGACATTCACACCAGCAGCAGATCCACTCAACTGACCCAGTTTTTTATCCAAAGCAAAGGCCACCCTCGGGTCCCCACTGAGCTGAGGTAGTTACACTCTTTGCAACAGCCAAAGTCACACCCTGTGTTATTTCCTGAGCTTCGTGGTTGCTTCACCCTTGCCCATCTCCTCTGAGCCTTCTGTTGCAGGGGTTTGTTAGTCGTAGGTATTTATTGTATCTAAATTTGCAGGATTTTGAGGCTCATTTGAGAAATTGCTAGTTGAGAATCAGTCACAATTGGTCTTTGTGATGGAATCATGTATTAAGTACACACAACTTTATCAGTACATTGTGTGTAGGTGAAACCTTCCTCGATATAGCTTCCAGTTTTATGCATGTAATTAAAATATAAAGTAGTTCAAAAGCCAAGAATAAGACATGAAAAACTGGAATTTAGTTAATCAAGGTAAGTTTGTAGGCTGTCTGCATTTATAGTTTGTGAACTTGATTGCACTGATTTTTATTTATTTTATTAAATCTCCATCTGCCACACTCTGCTGCTTCCCCCACTTCTTCTCTTAGCATAACTGGTGAATTTCTTTGGAGGCTTAATTCCTGTTAAAATCTGTTTGAATTTTACAGAGAAAATTGCATCATAGTCGTAACCATGTTGAGTATTGCTTGTTTCAAAATGATCTCAGGGCTCTTTGTGTGCTCCTCTCTGCTTTAGCTCCACTTTTGAAATCCTTCTGTGCCTCCGGGGTTGGTTCTGGCTGTGCAGTTGGTCTAGGGCTCACTGTAACTTAAGTGTGCCTAATGCCTTTGTTCTGGGTGTTGTGGGCTTGGCTTTTTGCTATGTCTTGTCATCACTTGGCCATTGTTCAGTGGCTGGGACCTGTATTAAAGTTCCAGGAGCACCTTGCTTTCTAGACATATGGGGGAGGGAAAGATGGCATAAAAATCTAGCAAAATAGATATTTTTGAAGTGATTGTTAGCTAGTGACTCTGTGGAATCACAGCTGTGATTCTGAGCAGTGATCTGTTGAAATGGAGCGCTTGAAGATGGACAGTAAGATAGTTAAAGATCTGACTCTCCAAAACCTCTAGCCCCCGTGTCCTAATGAGCAGAAGATTTTGCACTGAATCTTCCTATCTGATGGAACTGTCAGAATAGAGGATAACTTCCATTCTGGGTAGAGTCTTTTCCTTAAAGAGTCCTTTCACAGCCAAGAGTCTGCCTAGCAGGAACTTTTTCCAAAGTCCATGTGCAGACAGACAGACTCAAACCTCTGTCCCTATTGCCATCTAATTGATCCCTAGCCCTGTGTGCTCTGGGGATTCCAGACAGTGCAGGAGAGGTAAGCACTTGCTATTTCATTATGTTACTGTGTGCACTCATCTGCAGGTCTGCAGTACCTGATCTGTCTGTCTGTCGTTGCCCTCTGCACCTGCCATCCTGGCTCTAAATTGTACTGAGAAGTTCTTTTTAGGATCTGAGCTTTTTAAACCTTTTAGTATACATCACATATGGTTGGATCATACAGAAAATTCAGGAAATGGGAAGCTTCTAAGTGCCAGTCTCTTTCGTGTTCAGTGAAATTGTGTGAAATACCTTTTTATTTTGTTTAATATGTTTATTTATGTTGTTGAACACTACTGTATTTTTCAGTGTGGGAAAGGCAGATAAAAAAAGTGAAAACTAATTCTTATGGTGAGTGAGGAAGTGCTGATTCTTTTGGGACCCAGTAAGAAAGACACGAACACTTTAAAGGCAGATCACTATTAATAACTCAGAAGAGGTGATAGCAAGGTATAAAATCCTATGTCCTTTGTGTTGCTGGGAATCCTGAGATGATACGGCTTTGGGTAGATCTCTACCCAAAAGTCAGGGTCAGGGCATGGCACGCTGTAGATCTTGTGTGCTCACTGTTCATCAGTACTGTCAAAGGGCTTTGCTCACAGTGCAGGTTCATCCATCACTGATAGCAGTCGGGTCTGGAATGTGGGCTTTGAAGTGTCTCTTGGACAACATGCTCTGATATCCTTATCTCATTAGTAAAGCTGCAGTTCCTGAGCAAGGTGCGTGTAATATTTCAAGTGGAAAAGACAGCGTACTGTGCATAAAATCAAGTGCACATTGATTAGTTGCACATTGATTTTGTGGACACTCATTAATTGTGCCATTGATCAGACACAGCATGACTCAGTAATGATCACATGGTATCTGTGATAGTCACGTAACTGAATGTGGGACACTAGCCGTTCATCCAGCAGTAGTCTTACAGGTGGATCATGACTAACAAGGTGAAAGGTCTTTGTGGTACTTGAGCTGGCTTGAAAGCCGTTCAGTTTTACAGGGGCTGATGGGATAGGTTCAGGCAGACTTAGGGAGCTATTCAGATGGACCCGAAAATCCAGAAAAATGAATCTCAAAGAAAGCATCAGAATTTGTTTCAGTGCCTGAACTTGAATGTTCGTGAACATCTTGGGATCTTTCACTGTTCTCTATAGTTTTGTTTCTCTATTACCTTTGAATTTTGCACTTTTAGCTCAGTTGAGTAGCTTTATGTAACATTTGCAGGGCTTTATATTAGCTAATTAGCCAAAGTGTTTTGGTCACCAGTTTGTCTAAAAATAGATTTCGCTATGAGAACATTGTAAATTTTTAGACATCTCTCATTGAATGTAGGTCCTGCTATTTGCATTCTTTGAGCAAGAAGAGCTCAAATTTGCCCTTAAAAATAATTGTAAAAGTATCTCGATGTCAGCGAGCCCTCCTGATTGATAATGGACATCCTGCTACTCTGAGAAAAACAATGCTAGAGGTAAATTGGTGGTCATGGTAGAAAGAGGGTAAGGCAGATCCTTGTAGCATCTGAGGAAGAACAAACAGTAACACATTATTGTTAACTAATTAACCACATTTTCCTTCAGAAGAAACAGGAGAGAACTCTGAATTCTTGGTAGTGTAAGCCTTCTAGACAAATTTGTATTAATTTTCATAAACATACTTTGGTCACAGTTCCATGGTTATATGATTGATCCATATTTCTTGGCCTAGAAATGGTGGCGTGTGCATTGGAAGTGGTCCAAGAAAAGCCCTTCCTGAGGCAGCTATTTATTTTTGGTAGTTAGCATCCTGCTGCTTTGTTCCTTGGTAGAGTTAGCTGCAAGGGGGCAGTGGGAAGGGAATGGGAATGCAAGGGGGAAGCTCCAGAAGCTTCAGTGCTCATGTACATACTGCCTATCTGATATCTGGCATAGGCCAGTATAATTTCTTAGCCCACATTTTCTTTATCCATGTGAAAACTTGGCCTGCAGTGAAGTAGTGAACTATTTTAAGGTATCAGCTGATGAATTCTGGAAAATTAATTGCAGCATAGGATGGGAAGATGTCTTGCTATATGTGGGTTGTCTCCTGTAGTACAGAATGCTCTGGTTTTGGGAATAGCTTCTGCTGGAGACCTTAAAAGGTGTTGCAGAAGCCCCAGTCTCTGGTGTGCAGATCTGAGCAGCAGTGCAAAGCACTGTAGAGAGCACTTGCCAACACTATTGAATAAATAATCTTTCTCCTGTTTTGTGGAAGTAATGTGTAGTAAAAGCAGAATCCTTGGCTTGGATGTAGTTATTGTGATCCAGCAGATAGCAAGCATGACTATTTTTTTGGACCTAAATTTGTTGATGTAACCCACTTTCTGTTTTGTGAAGGGAGCACTGATTGGTTTCTCATTGGCTGAGCAATTGAATTTCATTTGTGGCAAAGCGTTAGATATTTCAAATTGTTCTTTTCTGAACTACAAGTGTAGTTTAATCTACATAGCTTGTAGAGGGTTTTTAGAAGTTAGATGAGGATCTAGCCAGAATTGTCATACAATATGTAATTTCACTCTGTTGAAAGGAGCTGGCTATAAAAAGACCTTCTGAGCCTTTATCTTTCTGATGCTACATCAGATTTTCTCTGTAGATTTTTTTGCTGCATACAATACAGTATTCTTCATTAAAGTGGGAGATAATATGAATGAAACACATTCAAAAAAATGGCTTTTTGAGTGTCTCAAAAAGCTTATCAAAATAAGCTTTGTTGTAGCACAGTAGTTCTGCACTAATGAAGATTTATTTGGAAAAAAAAAATCTGATCTCTGAGAGTACCTTCACATTTCTGTTTAAGGATATTTGAATTCTTAAAATATCCTAAAAAATCATGCTGTTAAACTTCCTGAAGTCCTAATTGATAATATTAGGGAAAGGCTCATTTATGTCCTCTTTTGGAGTTGTTATTTGTGCTTAGCAATGATGTTGGTAAAGGGAAGAAGATTTTTCTCAGCACTAAAATTTGTAATGGCTGTCAGTTCACTTCTGCCTGCTCGTACTGGGAAAGCCTGGTGGTTCAGCAGTTTTGTTGAGATTGTGGAGACGTTTTGGTCAAAGTCATATGTTTGTGGGTTTCTTTTGGAACAGCACTTAGACTTAATGTTTTTAAGCCCTAAACTGGTGTTTGGTAGCTACAGGGAAAATCTGCCATCATATTCAAGTATGCAGCCAACAGTGTGTGATATAGAAAATGAAGATTGTTCTACCTTTTTTAGGGCATAAAATGCTGGAATCTTTTAATGTATTGTCATCTTGAAGTATTTATATTTTAAGTTTCAGCATACATAGTGGAGATTTATACAATATATGCAGAAATTATTTTCTAAAGCATAACCCCACCTACTGAAATTCTGTGCAAGTATAATGTGAAAGCCATTTCTGTGGTCTGCATGTTTGCATGTTGGGTGTCTCCCAGCTCATGGAGGGGATGTGTGTGCAGCATGATGGGCAAGGTACTCACTGTGGGTGCAGGAAGAGAATCACTCCAGCTTCTCATCTAATAGGCAAGAATCAGAAACTCTGAGGTTTCCTTAAATGTCAAAGCAGTGCTGAGCTGTGCAATCAGTGCTGCTGTTGTACTGTTGTGCAGTTCACAAAACTCTGACTTCCTAAAATGACAGGAAAACATGACTTTTTGTAGCATTGACTTGAAGCTTTTGTACTGTGGGAGAGTTTTATAACTTCCCTTGCTCTTGTTTGAGGTTTTCTTAATGGTGTTTCTGCTTTCTTTGTGTACAAGAAAATGCAAATAGGCCTGCCTGAAGAGCCACCTCCTTCTCCTTATTAATGAGTAGAAAGCAGGAACAGGGAGTGAAATTTATATGCAGCAATTACTGACCAGATATTGATGATAATGAGCTAAAGGATTATTAAGATATTTAAGTGTTAGACTCCTTGCCATCACTGAACACATTGTTGCAGAAATTGTCTTCTCAGTTGCATGTCCAGTGTTTTCTTTTATTGTTGCAGGTGGTAACTGCATGAAAATAAGCTGAATTGTAGATTATTTCTGTAAGTGCAACATTTATAAAAAACAGTCCTTTAATGGCATTAATACTGAATTGCTCTGATGTGCATCATTTGAAATGAAATGTTGCTACTCCCCTTCAGACTTTGGTTTTGTTTCTAGGTTGCACGTCTTCAAAAAATCCCTGATGGTGACAATGAGACAATGATTCCTGTACTGTCTTCAAAAAAAGCAAGTGAATTGCCAGTAGATGAAGTAGCAAGTATTCTGCAAGTAAGTAATTTTTACATCACTGAAGGATGTGCTGATGTTACCAAACAGTGAGTTTGATATTTCATAAGGACAGGTCTTGTAATTGAAAAGTTGATGCATTATCATGCGTTTTGATATTAGCTATTGCCTGCTTCTAAAAGCAAGTTGATTTTTAAATTACTTGAAATGCTCTAATCTCTTAATATTTAAAAAAAAAATAGAGCATTTGGAGGGTGAATGAGATTTAACTTGGAAATATTTGAATTTCTGTATGCTTTGAAGATTGCTATTTGTTAATAAAAATCCTGGTGTCAGCCTTGCTATAAAATTCTGCCCTGGCTTTTTTTTTAAAAATTTTTTTTTAATTACTTCTATTTTTCTAAGGAATCCTTAATGTCCTTAATTTATTTTGGTAGCCTCCATTTTAAGCAGAGAAGAAGGACTGATAAAGCTACCCATTGACAGATTTATGAACCATGGAATGTGGGTTAATTTTCATGATAGATGGTCTTTTTTCATTTCCTGTGTGCTTGACTGCTTGAGGAGTACCCCATGATAAATGGTGGTCACGGCCAACTCAAGACTTCGAAGCTATTGCTGTCATCTGGCTGAGCACTGAACTCCTCACGTAACCCTCAGGAGTCTGAAGGATGCCCCCAGTTTGGGTTGTTGTAGAGATTTTTGCAGGGAAGATCAGCTGTCTATTCAGAGATGGGAAGCAGCGTCTGCTTCTGTAGTTTGTATGTGAATTATTGGTTGAATCTCTTACATACTGCCAAGTGGAGTTTTCAAACAGTAGCCTGTTGGCTTTTATTGTCATACAAACAGTACCAAGCTTGGCTTTCTGATGTTGCCCAAATTTTTATAAACTTAGGCTGTATATTTTGGTGTTGGAATTTATTTTGAAGTCCAGCTTTTCAGTGTTATTGCTGACTGTTGTATTCTTTGCATATCTTAATAGGCTAATCTTCAGAATGGCTTAAAAAACTGTGAAGTTTGTCATAGACGGGCATTCCATGGATGGAATGAATTTGATATTAGTGAAGATGAACCACTGTGGAAAAAATATATATCCCAGGTGAAGAGTTTTGTCCTTTCTGTTCTTTACTTTTAATTCTTTCCACTAGTTTAGCTTTTTATTTTGTTTTACTTGGCTTTTGTGTGCATGATCACGTTTTGATAAGAGTGGGAAAAGTCTAGTAGAATGGGAATTCGCAACTTCTCTCATTTATATCTAATTTACCTGTTGAAAAAACTTTTATTTAGCTTTATACCAGTGTTTCAATTATGTGATTTCTTCTTGAATGCATGTGCATAGATAGCCAAAGGGTGCTGTTCATAACTAGCCTGAGGGCTAGAAAAGCAGAATAAACTTCCCTGTAGTCAGACTTGGTCCTGAATTGTACTAAGGTCAGACAGAGAACAATGCATGTGACTGTTGGTAAATATTTAAATGGAATATGAAATATGAATAACTTCACAGACAAAGGGAATTTTAAAAAGCAAAACTGCTGCCTTTGAACTGAGAGTGGAGATGGGACCGGCCTTGATTCTGGTGTTAAGCAGAACTGGCAAGAGTCCAGTGTGAATTTTTTTCGTATCAATGTAATACATCTCAGATACATATATACATACCTAATATACATATATATAATTTTTCTGAAAATGTCACTGCTTTCTCCTGCCTACTCCTCCTGCCCCCCAGCTACATGAGATATTTACACAGAAGATTTTTTTAAGGAATTTGTAACATTAAACATTGTGGTCAGTGTTTCGGTGCAGCCTTGCAGTAATAGAGGGTTGACTCTAGAGATCCTGTGTTACTTGGGAGTGACTAAAATGATATTTAGTGCTCTGCTGATGACAGCAGTGGGAACATCATCCCATACTAGCTGTACTCTGGCATTAATGCTTTATTTTCCCATGTATAGGGTCAATTAGTCAGATGCATCAGAATACTTCTAAGATGTATTTTCCAGGTCTATTTTAGACGGGATTTATTAAGATACACATTTGCTTTGAGTGTGCTTATCAGATGTACTGTTACCTCAAAAACATTATGAATGTATTTCAGGCTTGTTTTTGTATGTTTAAATACAATTATAGGAGGTTATTATTTTTGCATTTAAAATGTGAATTAAAAAATGTAAGAAACATTCTTTTCCTATTACATGTTGAATACAGTCTATGCATGGTCTTTGATATTTAGAAGAAAACCCCTCAAGTAAGCATCTGAACTGTACAGAGTTAGATTTCCTTTGCACTGGTAGGTTATAAATATTTTAATATTAGAATAATGTGCTTCAAAAATAGATCTGATGTGCTTTGAGGGGTAGATAAAATGGCCTTTCTGTCAAGAGTGTGGCTGAATTCGTGTTCTGTTTTGTTTCAGTTTAAAAACCCCCTTATTATGCTTCTCCTGGCATCTGCAGTCATCAGTGTTGTAATGCATCAGTTTGATGATGCTGTCAGTATCACTGTGGTAAGGAACTCAAATTCTGTCTTCCTTGGGAGTGCTTCAGAATGTGTGACCACATGTGTGTTCAACATCACAGGAATGCCAGTGCGGGCTGGGTTGCAACTGATGAGTTTGATTTGTGTGCTGTCGTTAAATCTGTGTAGTCTGAGAGTGGATTTTGGTTTGCTTCTTTTCCTAGATTGACAGCAGCAATACACATCAAAAAACATCAAGGAATAATTTTCTGGCTGCTTCTTGCATCTTTACTCCTCTGTTGGTTAAAATGCCTGTCTTTGGGCTTCTGTTCAAAGGAGCAATTTGGGGCATATTCTATGTAATTTTAGTCTTAAATTATGCTTTGACTTCAAATTGAAACCAAGATAAGCCTTCTGTGGATTTACTTGAAAGTTGTAACCTTTTAAAACATGAAAAAGAAGTGAAACCTGAACTCTCTAGAAATCACAGAAGAAAGATAGAAGCTGAAATAATAATTTTTTTGTGGAAGTTTGCAGTTAAATAGGGTGCTAAACTAGTGAGCCAAATATATTTTCGTTGTAGTTGTCACAGGGTAGAAAACTGTAATCCCTTTGACCTTTTTGGGGTGATAGGTGGTAACTGAGGATCTTGATTTCTGTGTGACTAGTGGCGAGTTCTGGCTGGTTTTTTTTGCTCTTGTCTTACCTCCACACTTCCTGTGTTGAGTTTTACTTTTGTGCATGACTCAAAATAACTGGAGGTTTGCTTCTAACCCCTCTGATTTTTTACAAAGGATAGTTGTCTTTGGAAGATAAACTTATGTGGCTTCTTAAAGAAAAACTTGCAATTTTGAATTTGAGTACAGTGTTAGCTTGGAAGGGTCTGTTGTATTACTAAGTTGGATGTAGGTAAATAGTTGTATTATGAAATGTATTTAGCTATTGTGGCTGAAAGTTGAATTATTTAATGGATTTTCTCTTGATTAGTGCTCTTAAGTCTATTTTTTAACCCTCTTGAGCAAGACAATGAGAACAGAACAAGGCAGTTAGTGTAAGGGAGCAGTAGTTTCTGCATTCTGTGTTACAGCCTGAGAGGGAATCCTTTAATGGCGTTGTGAACATTGGTAAGCGTGTCCTAAAATATGGAGGGAAAAGCATGATTGAGTTAAAGTTACCAGTTGTGGGTTTTGTCTAACTTTTGCCTAACCCCTGCCATTTAGTAGTGTTGTTATCATTATTAATGCCCACTTTATCACTGAGTGAATGTTTGTTCTACTTAAATTTTCAGGTGATAGTGCAACTTTTCTGTGACTATATATTTGTGTTCAGAGCCTTAGCAGCAAAACTAATTTGTTGCTAATGATCAGATATTACTTTTGGTGGCAATGCTGGCTTGAGCTGCTCTTGCCATCCTTTTAGCTTTGCTGATGCAAGGGTATTGTAAAACTTTTTGTTCTGGACTGGGAACTGATGAAGATTAAAAGAAAAATAAAATAAGTACATACTCGTTTCCATTGATGTGAGGCAGCATGATCTGTAGAATGTGATACTGCCTCCTAAAGAAACACATGTAGCTGTGGTTGAAATATTTCATGGAACGATGGAATATATATAGTTATTTCCTAATACTCAGTTGGCAAGGCTAATGCTAGTATCACGAATAAGGCAGATTTAGTGGATTTAGTTCAGAGTTCAAGAGTTTTTCACTTGCAAAATAATAGTATCTTGATTATTTTTAGTAGTTGCTCTGTGTTCTTCAAAGGCATAATGAGTGGTGGTTGTATTATGTTTCGGTAAGAAATCAGTGTAGTGACTCATTTTGAGTAACAACTCAGTTAATGAAAGAAAACTCAATTTGAGAGTGTATTGAAGGAGAAGATGAGACTTATTTTAAAACAAATTGATTGTTATTTCCTGTTAGATTTAATGAATTTTTTCACTTTCACATTGTATATTTGGAACTCCCAAGATGTGGATGTTGAAGTTTTAGGACCAGAATTGTATTAGATATGGGGGACTATGAAGGCTTGACATTGAGGCCTTAGTACTTATCTTGGATTCTTCTAATAAGCAATTTTTTAAGCTGTTTTGTTTTGGATCTCTGGCATCTTGCCTGTTTGAGGTGTGCCCTGTGTCCTGTCCCACTCCTTGGGTGTCTTGAGCAGTTTATGAGCTGCTCATCCTCCTTTTGTTCTTCTTGCCAGGATATTTTATGACTGCAAGCCGGTTCTTCAGCTTGCTGCCTTATATCTAGGCTTCAGCTGATGCTTGGTTTTGATGTTACCTGGTTATTTGAATGAAAGCACATCTGTGATGCCCTGTAGCAGTTAACACACCTTTGCTCCGTTCACAGAGGACACCAGTCAGTTTTTCTGTTTGTGCCATGGATCTCTTTTCACTGCTGTCTCTTGGTCACCATGTAGAAGAAACAGGAAGCAGAGGAAGTTTTTCAAGTTTTCTATCTCGCTATTAATCTTCTTTTTGGTAAAATCAGGTTATTACATCCTTGGACATCACTGAAGCAGGTGCAGATAGATAATGGCATTGCTTTTGGAACAGACCCCAGGGATACTGAGTGATTTTGAGCATGACAAAGTTTGTTTCCAAATCGTCTTGTTAATATGTAGGAACAACTGAGCAAAACCAAATTATGATTGTTTACTTTCTTGGTCATTTGTAATTCTTTTATCTCACCTGGTTTTGTTCTCTTGCAGGCAATACTCATTGTTGTTACAGTTGCCTTCGTTCAGGTAAGACAGCTGTTGTCCAAGGGAGAGTACTGCTTTTATATAAACTCTTTTATTAATAAGACTGAAGTACTTGTCTTGATGCATTGTGCTGTGCATGATTGAGTGATGTGCTTTCATTCAAGTCTTTTGCCTTTTCTATAGTGCATGATTTGTCCTGCTTTAATCACATTGACATCTATGCATCTATATCAGTATTGCACTCAGCCATAAGACTGCTTGTAAAGAAACCCTTAAACAGTTAGAAGTACTTAAGTATATAACTTTATATAAAAGATTTTGAAAATGTAGCTCTTGCTTCAATTTTGTGCAGAAATGGAAAAAACAATTGTGTAAGTAGTTTTCCAAGTCATAAAAAGTTGGTTTTTGTTCTGTAATTACACAGCTTTAGTCAGGGTGTGCCTGAACCAAAATTGCTTTGTGCTTTTGCTTTATATCTTTAATTACCTGAATTCTCTACTCTGTTTATTGAGCTCGAGATGAGTTGTGTTACCTTAGTTCTCCAGGGGCTGAGAGCATGAACACAGTATTTTTGGTACGAACTTGTTAAACTGTAGCATTCAAAAATGTGTCTAATCCCTGAGTCTAGAAGCATTGCTGTAAGTATTATAGATAGCTGAATATAATGAAGGAAAATGCAAAGGACCTCTGCAGTTCTTTCAGAAGAAATGTGTGTAGGCAAATCTGTGTTTGGACCATATCTGCTTTTTAAATTCTCTAGTAGAGAGCTGTTGAATGTCATGGCTTATCTGATTGTTTGGATTATTACTTAATACAACATTACTCATAAATTTCAGTTGCTCTGTCTTAGGTTGTGTAACTTTCCCCTGTTTTAAAAATATTATGTGCTTATTTTTTAAAAAATGTCTCTGCAGGAGTACAGATCAGAAAAATCTCTTGAAGAGCTTAGTAAACTTGTGCCTCCAGAATGCCATTGGTATGTAGTTTTGTCCTTTCAGTCATAAATTGAATATATAAAGTTTATTCTGAAATGAGTAAATGGAATAGATTTTACTGAACTTACTTCCTTTGTATCAAGTTTTTATGCTGACATAGAAAACACTTTGCTTTTTCTCATTTTAAAGATTGTTTTATGAGCCTAAAAAACATCCATCACATTATTGCCTCTCTGAACCCTTGAAATGATGTCACTGATGTGCAACCTCTAAGAAACAAGCAGCAAATTAGAAATGTTTTGCTGCAACCTCTGACACTGCGAGGTGCAGTCAGTGGTGTGAATGCTTTTCTCAGACAAAACGCCAGAGAAGAGGCTCTTACTGCTCTCCGTGTTTTCCCCTGCAGCGTACGGGAAGGTCGGGTGGAACACACCCTTGCGAGGGATTTAGTGCCAGGGGACACAGTCTGCCTGTCGGTCGGGGACAGAGTGCCAGCTGATCTGCGACTATTTGAGGTACAGACCTAAAATGCATTTCATACCTCTTAACTCTCCTTCTTGTGGGACAGAGGGGAAGGGAAGATAGCTACTGAAGTGCAGTAAGTGTTCCTGTTTGGAGTTCACAACAATCCTGATGGAAAATTTGAAGTAATTACTTTCCAAATGTTGCCACGCGTTCTTAACCAATGTATGTGTTTCCTTACTGGATGACATGAGAGGAAGGAATTTTTCAATTCCATGTAGGAACATATTCTTGAAAATTTATTTTTTTTTCATTCTGAACGCTAAGGTATTTTGCCAACTGGTTGCAGGTGGTTTTCAGTCTTTATTTGCATTAAATTTTAGAGTATAGTTCCAGTTTTCATTGATAATGGAATATTAAAACTAAAATGTGAAATTGTGCTGGTGTAGTTTTTTCTCTTTGGCACTTTTTCATCAGTGTGTCATTATATTTCCTAGTTTAGTCAATACTTGTGATATTGGCACTGCTGGAAGTGCTTGAGTTGAAGCAATGGCACTATAATAGTACTTGTATGTTCTCTAAAAATGAAGTGTAATGTGTATATGTATTCATCTTGCTTATTTTGATGGTTATGGTTGAATAATGTCACTTTACTTTTCTGTCAGATTGGGCATCCTCAGTTTGCCCAGTATCTGAGCTATCTATCATATTAAAGCAGTTTCTGGATATCAAGATCTATGTATCCAGTTTATCCACTGTGATACTTGATGAATCAGTGTACATTTCATAGACAAATCTAGATGAACTAGTCTTTGAGCCAAATTTGTGTTGCTCTTGAGAAATTTGTCTGGATCATGTTTTTAGCCCCTGTAGCGTAGTTAGTTGAGTGGGTTTGTCTTTGGTGACTGCAAACACTGTTTCCCTTGGCAATTGTAGAGTCTCTGCATTGTTATGAAACTGCTGTTGCAGCAGCACCTACTTCCTTGCTCCTGTCTGGTATCATGCTACGATAGCAGCATGCTTGGGCTTCTTACAAAGGAAAGCAGACATGGAGTTAGAACTTTCTCATCTGTCTGCAGCCCAACAACAGATGAATTTTTTTGCCATCCGTAACTAGTCTTGCAGATCCTTTGAAAATAAGAGCATATCATTTTATTTCTCTCTTGTGGCTACTGGGCGTTGCTACAAGGTGGTGGATTTTAAATTAGAGGATCATATGGAGATCATATTTTCAGAAAAAGATCTAGATTTCTTCTGTGTATTCTGATTGATGCCATTCCGGAAAACAGTCAAGGTGATACTTAGGCATGATTTACTTTGTGAAGTCATTTTGATATGTTAGCTGTTTTTTTTTTCACTAGTTTAATCTTGCAGGGACTATTTTGTTTTTCAAAATGTATTTGAAAATCTTTTCTGGTTTGTTTCCTGTATGTTAATGAGTGGTCCATCAAGTTTTATGATAGTCTTCTCTAAGCCAGAGTGTTGCATCAAGAACTAAGATGGCTAGAACAATGTGGGCTTTAAACCCAATTCCTTTTGGTAATGGTGATAAATGTTTCAGAGCTCATGGTTGTATCTCAACAGTAGCAAAGTGGCATCTTAATCTTCCATCTTTGGCTCTTCTAAGTGAGAGCTTTATGAGAGTGTTTGTTGCTTTGTTGTTCCTTAAAATGTGGTCAATGTTGATACAACTCCTTACTGTATGAATAAAATGGATTTATTTTTAATGGTCAGAATTGTGAAACTTGCTTCCAACTACTTAACAAAATATTTTCATGCTTTTTACCTATTTTGTTTTTAAAGGCTGTGGACCTTTCTATTGATGAATCCAGTCTCACAGGTGAGACAGCTCCTTGCTCTAAATCTACAGCTCCTCAGCCAGCAGCAACCAATGGAGACCTTACTTCTAGGAGCAATATTGCTTTCATGGGGACATTGGTCAGATGTGGAAAAGCAAAGGTAAAATCATTACTGATAAAGGAGAGTATTTTCCATGTTTCAACTATTTGAAATCAGTTCTTATTTTTACAGTTTACCTTTTAATCATTAGTGTAATGCTCTGCAGAGCTTTTCTTATTGGTGCTTTTTCAGGCACTGGTTTAATGAGAAGACTAGAGCCACGAGAGCTCAAGTTCATAGGGAGTGGATGATGTGAAACTCCTCTTTGTAGAACGTGTTGATTTGCTTCTAGAGCTACATTCACAGGTTTGAAAATCTGTGACTGAAAATTCAGTTGTGCTAGTGTAGGTGTTGCCCTGTTTGAGTTTTGTTACTGGTAGGTAGTAAGTCCTTCAGCAGTGCACAGAATAGCAATGAGTTTCACAGAGACAAAATGGTTTTTAGGAAAAATTCTCTACTTGTGATAAGAATAATTTTATAAAGAGAGTTAACTATGGTAGTGGGGTGAATGGCATTTGCCCACTATTTGAGTCAAAGCTCAACTACCAGCATTCAAATTAAACCTCAGATTTGAATTTGCTTTATTTTTGTGTTTTGTTGTTTGTTTTTTGTTTTGTTTTTTTTTTTTTTTTTAGGGGATAGTTATTGGAACTGGAGAAAACTCTGAATTTGGGGAGGTTTTCAAAATGATGCAAGCAGAAGAGGTAAGAGTAAATATTTAGAAGCAAAGACATCATTTCTAAGTGTATATTTTGTTCATTAAAACTTTGAATTTATTCCACAGGAACTTAGTTAAACATAATTATATTGCTTTCAATATTTTTGTTTCCTCTAGTGAAGCAGTTCTTAGAAGCTCTTGAACATGAAAGTAGTAATTGACTTCAGTGCAACAAAATATCCATAGCTGACCTAAAGATATTAACTGTGAAAATAATATTCTGAACCTGTCTAAATGTTTACACAGTTTTCTATTTGGCTAAATCGAATTTTCTACAGATGATTAAAAAATTCCTTCTGAGATATAATTTGTATTCCAGAGCTCTAATGCCTCTGTTTTGCAAATCAGTTCTACTCTTGCTTTCAAGAGGTTTTTGGAGGAAGTAACAGTGGCTTTTAAGTCGGCATGTTGTTTTGGTTTTTTAAATGAAATTTTTGCTAAGACCTTTTGTATTAGATTTGTCCAGACCTCACAAACTCCTAAAGAATGTATCTAGTAACTTTTTTAATTCTATGAATGAAATACATGGTATAACTGCACCTTATTCACTGACTGTCCTGAATTTTGTATCTGTGAAGTAATATGTGATACAGTTAATCTGTTAACTCTTGCATGTTTGCCATCCATCAAGGCTCCAAAGACACCTCTGCAGAAGAGCATGGATCTCTTGGGAAAACAGCTTTCCTTGTATTCCTTTGGTATAATAGGTAAGATAATTTATGTAAAATAATTACAAATTAATTTCTGATGGAAACTAATGTATGCGCCTGGGAAAAGGAAGGCTTGATCTCCTCTTAAGAACTATTTTGGCTCCTGATTTTATTGGTCACTGACTTCATGCAATTAGTCATCTGAAAACTACTAATGTGATGTAACTAATCATAAAGGTGTTTACTTGCTTTTTTCTGCAAATGACTGACTTTTTGTTGTCCAAATGCTTTGACATTGCAATGTATCTTGTATTCTCATTGAAGGTGTGCATAAGTGAGTACTTCACTGTTGGTATGATTGGGCAGCTTGACTGGCCAATTCACCTTTCTTCACCTTTGCCATACTAATGGAATCATGCTTTGACAGTGAAAGAAGTAACAGATTTTTATAGGTAGCACAATGATAAGCTTACTTTTGGCTATTTGTTTTCTTTTTCTTGTCCCCATGAGGCTGCAGTACATGTTGGTTTTACATTTTTCCTGACAACTATTTTCTTTATAGGAGTTATTATGCTAGTTGGCTGGTTGCAGGGAAAGCATATCCTTGATATGTTCACAATTGGTGTGAGGTAAGATTTTTGTTTTTAAATAGTGTAGATCATGCATTCCAGAAAATATCTGAAAGCTAGTGATGTATTTTATAATATACTTGCACACGCTTAACTTCATGTAATTCAAAATGAAAATAGAAAAGCAAATTAATGCTTATTTTTAATGATGCAATGTGTTCCTGTCAGTCTCTTAAACTGTACATTTGTATGGTGATTTCTGAGTGTCTTGGGGAACATCTGCAAAGAGGCACTAGAGTTGTGTGGTTTGAACTTTCATCACTGAGTAAATAAAGTAATTTAGTAATAAACTGTAATTTTACAAGTGGCATATGACAAAATTATGTAAGTTCAAGCCTTGTGTCATGTAGTTCAGTAGCTCATTTTCTAGCATATTATGCAAACTTCATGTCACTGAGTTTGCTGAGAAGAACTCTGAATTTAGATGGTCTAACTCCGTACTCTTAGAAAAGTTCTTGAGTTACTAGTTAGACAGAGAGTGCATAAGGCAGGAGTGTTTCTTTAAATGATATGATCAGACTCTGGATATTTGCCCTTTTGTAGAGGTGAAAAAACCCCCCAGAAACTACATCTTTGAGCACTGCCTAATGAGTTATTGTGCTCTTGTTTACACTGTCATCAGGTTTTTTATTTGCTTGTTTTTAAATGTGCCATTCCCTCACGTGAATTGCTACCACATCTCGATCTGACAGTACTGATTGTGGATCAGTTGTGGCATTTCCTATTTCTCTTTAGTGCTGACTACGCTTATTCCTCACAATCTGGGTTGCTTTGCATAGCCCTGGTCAGTGTTTTGTGTAGACAAAATGGATTACAATTGATTTCTCCCTCTCCCCAACATTTCTAAATACTTTTGCATAAATAATGAGTAGAAATGATCTAATTTGTTCCTGTCTTCAGTGGGTATGTTTTAATGAATGGTATACCAGAATCATGTGGCAGCTGCCTCCTTACACTTTTAACCTCAGTGACCAGACAGCCACAAAAATAATGTTCTGACCTGTGAATGCATCATTACTGTGTAATCTTGAATGCCGTTCCAAACCAAGATTTGTATATTTACTTTCATTACAGCTTGGCTGTAGCTGCAATCCCTGAAGGACTCCCCATTGTGGTAACAGTGACACTGGCCCTTGGTGTGATGAGAATGGTGAAGAAACGGGCTATTGTAAAAAAGCTGCCTATTGTTGAAACTTTAGGTATGACTAGACTGACTTGGAGATAGTATTTTGATACAAATGTTAGGAAACCAACAGAAATACTGATGACTAATGATAGAAACAAAGCAGGTGTTCTTCCTTTGTTAGCAATGTAGTGGCATCTTCAAACATTTCTAAATTTAATGGTGTTACACAGTAGCAATTCAGGTAGATGTTTCTGTGGGCCTTCTAATTACTTTTTGAAATAAGCAGTTAATAGCATGCCCTGCTAGCAATATTCTAAACTGAGTGATTGGATATATAGACTCTTTAAACTTGTTTGCTCTAAGACGTTGTTGTTAAATAAGACTCGTGAAATGATTTTTAAACTAAAAATTTTTGGTGTAAATTTAGGATTGGTATTGACAGTAGAAAAAAATAATATCCAGATTTGCATATTAGGACAAGCTCTGTAATGATAATGCAGCTTCAGGATGTTATGCTGCTCATCTTAAAACTTAAAATCATTTAAACATTAAAGCTCAAAAACATTCTCTGTGCAGGTTGAGTCATAAAACATGTAAGGCACAGAACATGGAAGAGAAATAGAAATACTAAATTAAATAATTCTGCTGCATTTGACCTTGTTTTTGCATTTGAAGATTGGAAATATTTTTTTCCAATGCCTTCAGCACAGTTTCATTAGCGTTGCAAGGTTTTTTCGTTGCATTTGCAGTTCCTGCTGTGGTGTCCAGAAAGGTCAAGATGCTGCAACAATCTATCAGAATCTCCATTCCTGAGATATAAAGCCATATACAAATTTCACGTTTTTGTAATCTTTTCAAGCTTACTAAAATTTGCAGGTTTGTTAGTAAGTCACTCTTGTGTAACAAAAGTGTCGTGGCTAGTGTTAGATGTACTTTTTAATAAAGAAGAATGACTGCTGTAAAGCAGGGCCTTACTTGTCCTTCTCACCTGGAATCACAATTGAGATTTCAGTAATGGAGTTTGAGATACAGCAGAATAAAATAAAGGAGAGAGAGTGAATGGAAGGAGTTTGGAAGAGTTGTGAATTCGAGATTTTAATTAGTTTTTTTCTGTTTATTGGACAACCTTGCAAAGAACCTTGTACAACTATTCATTAGCTGTCTTTTGTTAAATCTCACTGGGTTTTTTTCACAGACAGCTGCAGTATTTCTCGAGAGTTGCTTGTCTTGAGTACTTTTGCCTTTGTTAGTTACTCACATTGTTCTAAACAAGCATTGTCTTATAAATGTTAATTGGTTATTGCAGGTTGCTGCAACGTCATTTGTTCCGATAAAACTGGAACTCTGACAAAGAATGAAATGACTGTTACTCATATTTTTACTTCTGATGGGCAGCATGCTGAGGTATGTAGTGTGATGCTTAGACTTGAATTTTCCTTATTACTTTGTCTTGTGTATCAGCTCAAACATTCGTAAATATACTGCGGGTAAAGCACCCATCAACAAAGTGTAAATTTGTTGCACCAAACTCCTTTCCCTCAACTTCCAGCCCTTTCTGTTCTTCAGTTCCTTTAGTATTGCAGCCTTTGAGCTGTGTTATTCAAGCCTTTTCTGGTTACAGGAGAATTTTTTGTATGTTAAGTTCTTAAATCTCCTGATGGCAGCAGGTTACAGTAAGAGACAGATGTTGAGATACAGCACAAAGACAAGTTGAGAGATTGTGTTTTTCTTCAGCATAGAAAGTTGAGGGCATTTTGCTGTTTCAAGCGCATAAAAGTAAAACTTGCATGTTACAAACCTTAAAAATGGGGATATCCAGCTTTTGGCTATAAGCCAGTTTATTGTATTAACTCTTCATACTGAATATGTACTGTCATTCTTGCTTATTTTACAATGGATGGAGTTGGAAGTAGCAGTAGTTGTTGGGGTTGGGAAGTTGCTGAAGGAAATGCACAAAAGAGAAGCCAAAGCAGCAGGAGTGGAAGAGCAGTGAGGTGTGGGACCAGGAGTGTTGTAAACAAGTTCTTAAATTCTCTAACTCCATGACCAGGTTTTGTTTCCACAGTACATTTAACAGATGGTCTTGTCATTTCCCTTCACAAACATAAATACTGGCATTTTTCTTAGTGTTTCCTATTATTTACCTGTGCTTTCTTATATATCCTGATAGTTATTTTTTATTGCTAGAATTCCATAGGAATACTGTCACTGCTTTTCTTTTACTGCTAGCACAGTTTTATCTGAGTCACATCAGCTCTTTTTTCCTAATGGAAAAGAATGGCTCTGAAATATGTTAGCTGTTAAAGCTGTAAACTTGACAATCCTAGTGGGATGCTTGGTTTTGATGCACAAAAAATACAATTTTACTGGTTTTAGCACCTTCCTAAGGTCTCAGCTGAGAGACTATTCAACTGTTTTTTAATTCCTACTGGAGGAAAGTAGGACTGTGCTCTGTACTTGATTCACCTGCAGGGGGTATGCATTATTAACCAGGGTAAACATGAATAGGAGGAAAAAATTGGAAAACAAAAGAAGAAAAGAAAACATGCCTAGTACTGTAGGGAAGCAATATACACTACATTTATTTATACTAGGGAATAAAATTGATGCTTATTAAAAAAAATTAGTCTCTAATACATTTCATTGAACTCAGAGTGTTGCTGCATCAGAAGCTGAGTAAGAAGAATCCATGCACACTGAGTAAAATCAGTCTTTATAAATGGCCTTTTAAAAATTTTCTGTAGTTTATAGTAAAAGGCTGAGAACAATTAACCTGGTGAACATTACATTGCGTGCTGCCTTTGGCTGCTTGTTTTGCAGGTTACTGGAGTAGGTTATAACAGGTTTGGAGAAGTGATGCTCGATGGTGAAGTCATTCATGGTTATAACAACCCATCCATTAGCAAGATTGTTGAGGTAAGATCTTGGCACAGAGAGGTGAGTTTTAATTGATGATGCAGCCCAAGAGCTTTGTATGGCATTTACTTTGTGTTCTGTTTTCTCCCCTTTCCTTCCCCAACTTTTAGGCTGGCTGTGTGTGCAATGATGCTTTGATTAGGAACAACACCTTGATGGGGAAGCCAACAGAAGGGGCTTTAATTGCACTTGCTATGAAGGTGTGTACCTCATGGGGCTTTTTGCATTCATGGCAGGTGGAAAGTGTGTAAAAATAAGTCGTGCCCTTGTTTTTCTCCTTTTTTTCTCCTTTGGGTCTCCTAGATTTGTACTGCAGCTGCTCAACTCCTGTGTTTCTTTGTTTTTAAATCTGAAGGAAGATAAAATATATTTAGGACTGAAGTAAAATCTCTATTTTGATCTTCTTGCAATTAGTACTGTCTTTTTACCTGCCACAAAGTAATTTACCTGTTGAATATTGATTGTGTTGTCTCTTTCCTAGTTCTTGTCAGAAGCAGTGAGAAGTTGATAGCTGATGTATTGGTGCCTGCAGCATTTATAGCTCATTTTAAGTGCAGGGTGCAGCTAGTTTGAATTGTGGACGCTGTGCTGAAGTATTTGAGTTTTTTTCTTTTGGGAAGGGGGGGGATGTTGGGGTTTTTTTGGGGTTTTTTTCTTTAATAATGCTGTGACACGCCCACTATAGCTACTGAGAAATGTAGTAAGGCATTTGATTTAGCCCTTGATGTTTTGGGGTTTTTTTGTCTGTGATGGTGCCTGAACTCAAGAACATTAAAAAATGAGTGTATGAGAGTCTTTCCCAGTGTAACTGAGACACGAATTGTATCTATCTTCTTGCTGAGACTCGTTCTAAGTCCCCAATCTTTGACTGCAAAGGACCAGAGCGATGTTATTTTGGCAAGAGTGTGTGGAAACTGAAAAGAACAGGGATCTTTCACATCTGTTGCTGGAAAGGGAGGTAGTGATGGGGTTGTGAGGATCTGTAAGTACTTAAGAGAGGTTTATGGCAAGCTGCTGTTTCGCATCTTCTTTAATTGGCATTTTCCCTTGGAGCTGATTAAGGGTAGAGAATGGAATGCAGTGAATTGCATCAGGGCTGGGGACAGAATAGCATTTGAAATGAAATACATTTGGTCTGGAATTTTCATGGTTAGTTTCAGTTTAAATGGTTGGGTGATCCTGATCACTAACAAAAAAAGAAAGGCATTTCAGATCGGGTCATTCAAACTTAAAATCAGTCTTGCCTTCTCCAGACTTTTGCCACAGTCTTGTTTTACAAGTTTTAGGCAATTCTAGCAGAGAAATTATATAGAAGATATTAAAAAAAAAATGCCTTAGAGTGCTAGACATTTTTGTCAAGAACTATGTTGCTAGCCACTGCAAGACTTACCTTTGGATCAGAAGCAGGAAATAGTTAAATGGTCTGACTCATGGTGAAGCCTGAAAGAAGCTTTTAGGTGCTTTCAGTGCTTGTTTGTCAGAAGTCTGTCCAAAGTGGAATAGCGTACACAAAAACTGCTTTGGAGATGAAACTGGTTTCTAACAGTGTGATGTTTGTTAACTAAGGTGTCTCGACAAACAGCATACCTGTTTGAAAAGAAAAGGTCCTGACACTGTGGTGGTGCTTCTGTTTTACACAGATGGGTTTAGATGGACTCCAGGAAGACTACATAAGGAAGGCTGAATATCCCTTCAGCTCCGAACAAAAATGGATGGCTGTTAAATGCATTCACAGAACACAGCAGGTAAACTTCAGTTGCTATTTCCCTGAGCACTGGCTCTGTAGAACAGTTATCTGCTGTCTTTAATATCCTGATTTTTCACTTCAAAAGTTACAGCAGGCTGGCAGTAGTGTGCAGTCCTGGAAATAGGGTTTGATAGCAGACACAGCTTTAGTTTCAAGCTCTGAAGTGGAGATAAGGAATCACAAGAAATTATTACCATAAAAGGCATACTGGGAAATTATTGTTAGTATTTTGAAAGCTGATCCTTTGAATGTAGACCTTGCTGGGTTTTCTCCCTGCTCCCTCCTCAAACAGCTAAAGCAATTCTGCCAGTCTTCTGCTGTTTCAGTGCTGCTTAGTTACATAATGAATTAAGAGCAAGAATATGCATTGGTGTTCAATAGTGAAATCCCTTTTGTTTGAAAGCACAGGGTTTCTGTTTTTCATGCAGACTCATGTCCCCATTGTTGGCAAATTTAACTGGTGTCAACAGTGTCCTGGATTATCAATTTTATTATTATTATCAATTATCAAATTGTTGTTATCAAAACAATTATTTAACCTATTTTTCTATCTTCCAGTGCTTTCACATGCATATTTGCATTCGTGTTTCATTTAGGCCAATCTGAATGGTTTTGTTACGAGTATTGACATAATCATTGCCAGTCTGATATCTGGAGCCTTCTAGGCAATATGTGCAACAACAGACTTTATACTGGATTTATGGAAAATTTCCTAGTACTTCTGAGCAAAACCAAGCTTGCTGACAGTGCTCAAGTATCACAGTAAAATCTTAGCTTTGGAAACAAAGTGTTTGACTCCTTTTATCCATATGGATTATATGGCTGATTATCCCTGTGGGTATAAAGAATGGTGAGCAGGAATTGGTATAAGATTTTAATCCATATAAGGATTTACTGTGTCTGTGTTTTGGAATAAGCAATTTTATAAGATTATTGAAAAATTGCTAACAGATTTAAAGAGAACATAAATTATTTGAAGGCTAAGAAAATACAGTGGGTTTAGAAACTTAGAACTCTATCGCTTAAGCCTATCATGAAAGATTGAAATAACCTGACTACTGTGCATAAATACCTTCCCAAGGAGAAAATAGGTATGTTAAAAAAGAGCTTTTTAGTTCAGCTGGAGAGAAGATGAGTGATCAGTGATTGGAAATTGAGCTGAGGCAGCAGTTCTTAATGGAAAAGGGGGGCAGGGAAGAAATGAGTTGATTTAGCATTGGAGTTGAATATTTGAGGTAGGTGGTGGACTCTCAGTCCCTTGATAGCATCATATCAAGGCTAGATGGCTATCTGGAAGATACTAGAATTGTTAGGCCTGGTGCAAGGATGCAGGTGATGTTTATTTACCTGTGCAGCTGCTGCTGCTGAGCTAGATGATGAGCTAAAGGTCTTTCAGGTCTAATGTTCTGTGTAGGTTTGGATTCTGTCCTTCACATGGCCTCTTTAGTCTGTGAACTGTGACTCTCAGAGTTTAATGTGTCTGATGTCTGCTGAAATGAGATATTGATTGTTAGCTTGTCTGTTTTGACATTACTGCTCTTGAACACACACTATGCAGAGATGCTAAAAAGAACAGATATTTATGTTTACAAGTGTAAGTTTGATTTGCATTATATTCTGAAAACTATACAAAAATGCAGTTATGCCATTCTTATGCATCCATGTGTGTATGTACTTGTGTATGTGTACTTATGTATACACACATCTGCACACAACAATTCTTTTTCCTTTCAGGACAAACCTGAAGTTTGCTTCATGAAAGGTGCTTATGAACAAGTGATTAGGTACTGTACATCATATAACTGTAAGGGGCAGACCCTACCTCTTGTTCAGCAACAGAGAGAGCAATACCAGCAAGAGAAAGCATCTATGGGCTCTGCAGGGCTTCGAGGTAAGGCTGTTTCAATGTCTCAAAATAACAGCATTTTTAAATGGCATTGCTTATTGTTTAAAAAAACCCAACAAACAAGAGCAGCCAAAAGCTGCTAGTATCTCTGTTTTGTTACTCAGTACGCACCACTGGGTTATTTAGTTTATAGACCTGTATAATAACATGTTTAACTGCAAAGAGTGAGAAAAGGCACTGTTGGTACCTGCCATCTCTTGCATGTGACCATAACTGAATGGTACATTGCTACTTAGTACCTTCCATACCTTACTGTAGATGTGGACTGGCTTTTAATGTGAATGTGTTTATTTTTCTATTGCTTTGGCTCCTACCACCTGCATGAGTTAGGCTAGCTCAGCTGATTGCAGGTCAGAAGATGCCATTAGAATTCTGTGTTAACAAGCTGTGTAGAATTTTAGACAGAACAGAAAATACTTCTCACAAAATGATCGACAGGAATTGATTTGGAGCCAGGATTATACATGACCCGCTTTCTTTGACCTCTCTAAAGAGAACTCTGTGTTGCTAAATCCATACACAACTTTTTAAATTTTCTTTTTGTGTGAAAAGTAAGATTATTCTCTGGTTCAGGAAATTGCTAAAAAGCAAATTATTAGAAGCTGAGAGGATGCTCTAGGAGTGGTATCTCCTTGTGCTGTTTTGTTTGGACAGTCATCCTTTCTGTCTGTCAAACAACAAAATCTAGAATAATGTTCTGAAAAAATTGCAATTCCCACCCTTTGCTTTATGCTGGCCTACTAGTTGTAAACAGTTGTTTTAAATGCTGATGTAAATGTTAATTTCAAATAATAACATTTTTTGTGTTTGTTTCTTTGTCTTCGTAAAGTTCTGGCCTTAGCTTCTGGTCCTGAGTTAGGACAGCTGACTTTTTTGGGGCTTGTGGGAATAATTGATCCTCCACGGACTGGTGTCAAAGAAGCTGTCACTACACTTATTACGTCAGGAGTTGCCATAAAAATGGTTACTGGAGATTCCCAGGAAACTGCAGTTGCCATCGGTATGAGTGGTCCACTTCCTTTCGTTTTTTCACTTGTGTTCTGTTTAGCTAATTGTTGTGGAGTGTGGGTATAAAGTCTTTGATGTTTGCGAGTTTTGTATATTGGGATAACATGTGGCACAGTGGAATTAGCAGGAAAAAGCCTCAGACAAAAACCCCAACACCCTAGCGAGTGGCACTTTGGTTTCTGCTTTATCTGTCCTTTCTCTAATTTGGTTAATAGGAGTTTTGCTGTTTGAAGCTCTGTATTGTCTTACTGTGTTTTGCTATAACATATACTTGATTTCTGATTCTGCCACCCTCTTTACCCTCAGCTTTGGCTGCCTGTCTGGTGGCAATGGGGAGAAACTAGACTAGCCAGTGACAAGGAGTATTGATGTATGGCACTTCAATGCTGTCCAATACAGTTTTGTCCATACAACTAAGTTTGAAGCTTAGGTACTGTTAATAAATATTTAAACAAATGACTTCTTTTTGCAATATGGTATATTAAAGTACAAGCACTTTAGCCAGAATATGAATACTTTGCAAACAGGATGATGAAAAAACAGTTGAATGTGCACCTAAAAAGTATATGCCCAAACTAGCAATACTTTCTCAGAGGGTTTTTAATGTTTCCCTTGTATTATTTTTCATTTTCTGTCTTGTTATTTTTGAACTGTGAATTCTTTGAGAGTACTGAGCTCTTGTTTGTTTATGTGACACCTGACAGAATGAACTTACAGACCTTTAGACCTAAAAAGACTAAGCAAATAAATAACTGATTGGAATAGACTTTGTAGCATGTTTTCGTTACTCAAGAGTTCAGATGATTTACTCCAATGTACTGAATCAATAATGTAGTAAGATGATCTGCTCTAAGCATTTCAAATCTGAAATGCTGTGAAGATATTAGGATTAAAAAAATATAACTGGGTACTTAACATCTTAAAAGGATAAATTATTACAATATGGTTTTTTATTACTTATTTGCAGCTAGTCGACTAGGATTGTATTCCAAAAATTCACAGGCAATCTCTGGAGAAGAGATAGACGATTTGGATATTCAGCAGCTTTCTCAAATAACACCAAAGGTTTGTTTTGATACACTACTTACTGAAATGCAGTAAAGGATACATTTACATATTGAGAAATGCTTTGTTTTCTGTGGAAAGTGAAAAATGTAACTACTGAGGTACAAGTAATACTGTTCTAGTGAGTACCTTTTGATCTGCCATACGACAGTGTGAATATTCCTTTCTAGTTATCTCTTTAGTGAGTTTATTGCTTTTGTCTCTTTTTAATAATTCAGTTTGTTTTTTACCATTGGCCTTTATTGGAACTTTCATTTTGCCATCTCTCAGTGAACACCTTTTTGTGTTATGAGGCCATTTTATTTCTGAGTAACCCAGCTCATATGTGTGTATATATAAAACCTTACAGTCTGCATGTTCAGACAGTCCATTGTTTTGTAATTCATAAGAGGAGCTGTCTGTGTTTTTAATGATTTTAATCGATCTGAGGTCACTGGTTGAGAATTTTGAAAGGGTCTATTTATTAAGTTACTGCTTAATACTTTTTAGTTATTAAATAACTAAATGGATTAACCAATGTCAAATTTGTAAATGTGAAGGCATAATGAAATGCAATTGAGGTTCAGGTTTAGCTATATTGCAAAATTTATGCATCAAAATGCTGCACTGTTTGCAAAAGACTGCAAAATTAGACTGCAGCATGCTTGATCTGATGTAAACAAGCCAAAAGCCAATATTTACAGTCAAGAAATGTGTGTGTCAGCTATGTGTCTTTGCTTAGTGACACACAGAAACTTAGGAAAAAAAGGAATTGTGGAGCAAGTAATAATTTTTGGTTTATTTGGCAATACTTGTTCTTAAGGGCCATCCACATTTAAATAACTGAAATAGCTACAAATCCACTCATGTGTGTTTGACGTGAAACCCATTTTATTTTCTAGACATTTACTTAAAATCATATTAGGAATTAATTAAAATCAACCAGTAAGATTGATGTCTGTATACAGTGTAAAGTGACTGCTGAGAAGTCTAACTTCTTGTTAGGCTTCTTAAAAAGGAAAATGCTAACTGTATGGAGTTTATGGAAAGCTGAATTCCATGTGCTCAAATTTCAATTTACGGAGAAGTCAAGAGACCAAGAAGAACCTGAAAATTATTCCTTCTAAGCTGGAATCTTTATTCATTAGCTTTAAAACATTGATTGTTAATATTATGATACATAAACTGGTAAGACTGAAATATCCTGAGTAATATGCCCCTAATCCTGATAAGGGAGAAGGACATAAATTGTGGAATCAGCGTGGCAGTTGGCTGGGTGAATTCAGTCAGGAAGGCCAGCAGCCACTGTAGCTCCGTTTCTTTGTTATTTTAGAAGGTCTCTAAATTGCATATTCTATCTTGAAATAAGTGTCACCAACTTCGGTTACCAGAACACACTTTTTGCCTTATCTGGAATTAATGATTTCACTTAATTTAAAAAACTCTTCACTGGTTCTTCAACTTTAGAGCCAACAAGAATACAGTTGGCCTTTGATAGTATATTTTATCCTCTAGTTTTATAAAATCCAGTGCAGTTCTTTACATTTCTCAAATTTTCACTCTTTCCTCTTTGTGCTTTTAAC
Source organism: Dendrocincla tyrannina (assembly GCA_035047865.1). Taxonomy (NCBI): domain Eukaryota; kingdom Metazoa; phylum Chordata; class Aves; order Passeriformes; family Dendrocolaptidae; genus Dendrocincla; species Dendrocincla tyrannina. The sequence continues at coordinate 42,278,021 of JAWWMP010000081.1, forward strand.
AGGTTGCAGTATTTTACAGAGCCAGTCCCCGACATAAATTGAAAATTATAAAGGTATGTCTCCTAGAGGCTCAGATGCTGGACTGTGGCTATGGGTATTATTGCCTGTGGTACCTTTACTTAAACTATAGTGTGCTACAGTGTGTCAAGATGAAATCAGAAATGCATCTGGTTTGAAAGTGAAGTATTGTTGAAAACATTGCCTAGCAAAGCCCATAGTGCCCCCAAGGAGTAGGCAGCTACTGGTAGGCAACGCTGTGCTTTCTTCTCTGTAGGGTGCTGGGGTGTCACATTGCAGTTGAATTGACTGGGAACTTGAAAGAATCGTGTATCTGATTCTTCTCAGACAAGATAAAAGGGCATGAATTTCAAGCCCTGTCTGTGGCAATGCCTCTATTCAGAAGTTAACAAAAGAAGGTAGCAAAGAGGGACGTACTCAGTGTAACAATTGGAACAATGAGGAAGGTAACAGAAAGGGGAGGGAAAGTCAAAACACTGACACAGTTGGAATACATGAAGGCTCACAAGCGGGTGATAATGTTAAAATGTCAATACAATACCTTCTTTCTTTCACGGGAGTTTTTTGCTTGCCCTTAAAGGTAGATTTTATATACTCTGCTTTTAAAATGTCTGAATATATGAACTGCAGTTTAACCTAAAATCTTTTATAAAAATTAATTAGAACAAAACCTGCTGCTTTTTTCTTCAGGAGGTTATGGTGTAGTTATAAGAAATGGGGGAGGGCAGGCAATGACACAAACCTTGTATCCAGAATGATTTTATAGATTGGGTTATTTCAATGCCTGATTTAAGCTCTTCTCCCTTTCTTTAGTCCCTGCAAAATAACGGTGCTGTAGTAGCTATGACGGGAGATGGAGTGAATGATGCTGTTGCTCTGAAGGCTGCAGATATTGGTGTAGCAATGGGACAAACTGGAACAGATGTTTGTAAAGAGGCAGCAGATATGATCCTCGTGGATGATGATTTCCAGACAATAATGTAGGTGGCCTTTATGTACGTATTTGGTGCTATATAGTATTAAAGAGATGTTGCCTGGATTAAAACCAACTGAAGTTCATGAACTTGTAAGTGTAGCAGCTGTAAACGAGGTTTCTGCTAAGTCAGGAATTATCTTTATGTTGATCAGTGGTATTATCCCCTAAAAAAAAGACATAGGAATGTAATAACACAATGGTCAATTAAGCATTTCTGTCTTTTTTCTGTATGTTTATAATAATATAAGCATGTTTTTACCTGTTTAGACCTACTTTGGACTTGTACATAGATCAGATGTAAGTAACAAAGGAGGCTGTGCATGTATGTGCTATAAAAAGTAACCTTTATTTCTACTACTCCAAGTAGAATTATGGAAGTAGCATATTTGGGAACATAAGTGAAATTGTGAGTGTATTAGTAATCAGTAGAATTCATATAATTTTTTACTTCAGAAGTATGAAATTTGTCAAAAAATGACAGAGCATTCCAGGAAAGGAATATAAATTATTTAGATATCACAGGTGAAAATAGGTTATCAGCTTCTGGTAACCAGCTGTTTGTACTTGTTCACTTTTTTTGTTTGGTGTATTTCCAAAAGAGCTTGGCCTTCATTTAGGAATTTTGCATGCATCAATCTCAGCACACTTCGGTTTCCAAGTAGGATGCTTAACCCTTGGGAAGAAGTGAAAGTAGTACAATATAAGCAAATTTACTTAGTTAGCAGTATGTTAAAGGATGATCTGAGAGTTAAAAGGTTTCCATACTAACTCAGCCAACAGCAATGTGCTGTTATGCGTAAACACAAGAGAAGGGAATCATTTTAGCATAGTCAGAAAAGTACACGTGTAGTAAGTACTTTCCATGGGCTTGATGGGGCTTTAGCTGAAATGCTTTATCCAGTTTGGCTCCTTTCATCAGGAAAATTCTCAGTAGGAAAGTGAGAAGAGTGGTGAATGCTAAGGAGTAAAAAAAAAAAAAGTATGAACTTCCATGGTTTTACATCCTTCCTCGACCCCTTTAATGTTTTTTTTCTTAAAAGTTACGGAAGGAATGCTGATTTATTGTTGTTCTTGGCCATTGGGGGAATGGAAGAAAGAAATCAGTTTTATTTGCAGAAAAGTAGACTTGATTTGGGTATTGGAAACTCCTTTCTCACTGCAGTAATTGTGATAATGTGATAGGCAAGTTGTGACACATGCTAGGGGTCGAGGAGATTATCTGTACATAATTCGTTCTGGCAGAGTAAGAACACTTGGTCTTCTAAAGTCATGTGGTTTTTCTTTAAAGTGTGTGTGGAATTGCTTCTTGGTTTTTTGGGTTTGGTTTCTTTTAAATTATCTGACTTGAATCAGAAGCTCTCATCAAGGATGATGGTGAATTTTGAACAGGGGGGAGATTTTACTAATAACATTTCATTTGGAAAGTTAAGCAGCTGGAAAAATAACTTGTGCTTAGTCACGATTACAGAATGGTGTGGGTTCTCATAGTCAACTTGATAAACAATGACTGCCAAAGTTAGAACATCAACTCCATTTGTTTCTTGCCATTTTTATTGCTGCTTAAATGAATAGCTTCTTTACTTTGTTTTAACACTTTTTGACAGTAGTTTCATTTGTCTAGTGATGTAATCTTTGGTTTTAATTGCAGGTCTGCAATTGAAGAGGGTAAAGGAATTTATAATAACATAAAAAATTTTGTTAGATTTCAACTGAGCACGTAAGTTTGAAAAGTTGTCACTATCAGAAGTTTCTAACTAAGTTGTGAATGAATCAGAGCAATATTGTAAATTTCATGGAGGATGCTGAAATGCTGTGCTTTGAAGTTTTTGGTATTTTATGTGTCATAGCTTGTTATATTTTGAAAGAACCAGAAGACAAGGCAATAAGCAGGCACCTGACTTTGTCACAGTTCTTCCTGTTGAGGTGTGTAAAGTCAGTTACTGAAAGGGTAGAAAGAAACCCCATCTCTCCCTTTGGGTCCCTGTTTAAAGGAGAACCTAGTAGTCAGTCCCTTCTTAACCAGAACATACATACAAAAGGAGGAAACCAGGGTTAGTTTTTTTTCAATCCATATGCTGGTTCGTTGAATGAATTAGCCATACAAAGCTGACTTCCTCTTCTTGCTGTAAGGATCCATATGCCAGCTATATAATGTGTGCGTAAGACAAGAGTTTCTTAAGACTTAGTTTCCAAAATATATCTTAGTGAATCTTGATTCATGAACATTATTTTTCTCTTCACCATGTTGTTCATGTACTTTTTTGAAGCCTTCATGGCATTTCACAGTGGTCTGAAAGTTGCAGAAATTAAAAAAAAACCCAAACAAAGCCAAAACAAAACAAACAACACCCACAACCAACAAACAACAAATACCTCTATTCAAATAATCCCCAGAGGCAAAAAAAAACCCAAAAAAACCCAACCAACCAACAAACCAAAAGCCCCCCAACAGAAACTCCGAACACAAAACCCAGAAAACACCAACTTCTTTACCTGCATAAAAATTACAAGAAGTGGCACATATTTCCAGTCTTGACTAGTGTCCTGCATTGCTAGAAGACTAGAAATCTGCTTCTGACAAATAATTAAGCCTAGATATTCTAGGAAAGCATGCTGGCCTGTTAGCCTTGGGAATGGTAGCCTCAGGTTTTTCAAGAATAAGTTACCCTTTATTTTGTATCGTCCCTCTTTGCAGGGACAGCATAATAGGCTTCAATAGAGTGCTAAATGTGGAGTTATTAAAAGCCTTGCTCTCTTCTTGTTGGTTATGAAACCACTTAATCTTGCACTGAGAGCAATTAGTGCGTACTTGTTTACAGATAATACCAAGCTAATACAGAGCTTGGAGCCAACTAATCTGTTTCTCAGTCTTTCTCCTCGCCTTCTCATCTGGCTAAGAATGAGTGGTGTAGGTATTTTTAGGGAGCTTGGGTAGTACCCCAAACTAGTGGCAGGTGCACAGAGTGAACTTGTTTACAGCAGAAGTGTAAAAGCAGTTTGTTTTTCAAAACCATGTCTTGAAGTTCGGGTTCTGTCACAATAAAAGTATAGCACCCAGTTCCCCAGTAAAAAACTCAGTTAGGTGAAGGTGAGTCATAACTCTGAAATGTTATGTAAAAGTTTGGGAGGTTTTTAAATGCAGATTTGCTGCCTTTTTATTGCCAGAACAATGCTGTTTTAAATATGGACTGTGCCAGGATGAGTATTCTAAAGGATTTCATGCCTTCAAGTTTGGCTTACGTCAGTCATGATTCACACTGTTAAAATCTGTGTCTACTCTTAAACAGTTGAAGTGTTGATTACAAAGCAGTTATCAGTGGATCTTCAGAAATGTTCCGTGCTGACAGTTATAAAAATGGATTCTTTCAACAGGAGTATAGCAGCACTGACTTTAATCTCACTGGCTACATTAATGAACTTTCCTAATCCTCTCAATGCCATGCAGATCTTATGGATCAATATTATTATGGATGGACCTCCAGCTCAAAGGTGAGTAATTACTTGAAATTCCATTAGGTTCTATATTTATTCTGTATTTCTCCTTTTTTTTCAGCATGGAAAGTGGTTGCTCATAAAGAAAACTGTGACGTATTAAACTTCAGTGAAATGTTTCTGAAACAGCAAACCTTTTCTTTGAATTACAATGTTTGCCGTACGGTTCTGTGTTAATTCCATTCGGTTTGCCTCAGTGACTAATGATATTAGGGGGTCAGCAAGGATACCTAAAATCAGTGGATATGCCTATGAAACTTGCATGCAGGGCTTTGGCTTCCCTCTGGGGCCTTCCTCTGACCCTCTTCACTGCAGGTAGATGGTGGTGGGAGAGATGGAGAGGAACCAGCAACAAATCCTCTTCCTTTCAACTCAGAAAATCTATTCCTTTAGTTAGAAGCAGTGAATTGTTTTTATGATGATAAAAACGTAAGATGTTCTTTTAATTGTAAGCCTTGGGGTGGAGCCCGTGGATAAAGATATTATTCGAAAGCCTCCGAGAAATCTGAAGGACAGCATTCTGACGAAAAACCTGATTGTTAAAATACTGGTTTCATCCATAATTATCGTGTGTGGAACACTGTTCGTCTTCTGGAGAGAGGTATGACAAAAGTGCAAAGCTTAAAGCAGTAACAACCTAATTTAAAGGAAATCTTTTTTATATCTGTGGGTGGAGTTCAGAATTCACGTGGACTTAGTTGCAGGTTTTGCCCTTGCTTATTTAATACTAATGGATTAGAGAGGAAGATTTTCACTATAGTTGCAGAAATGAGAAATACAGTTTTATTCCCCAAGCTCTATTTTAACATAGACTTTTCCAGGTCCCAGATCTACTTGGGAAACTTTGGCCCATAGAAAGTCATGGTGCAAATCTTCTAGCCACACCATTGTGAAACAGCCATTTGACTTTCTTTTCCCAGTAGAGAAGAATGTTGTGTGACCATGGTAGTGCATTGTAGAATTCCTGCTATTCCATGTGCTTGCATAAATGTTGGTCAGGAGGCTTCATTTAATCATAGTTCAGAACTACAAATTGTTATAGGTGTGTGATTTTTGCTGTATGATTGATTAAATCAGCTTGGGGCAAACAAGTTACTTTTGGTTTCATTTCCTAGCTAGTAGAACTTGAATTATTGTGATTACTTTGTTTAATTGTGGCAGATTTAAAGCATGCTAAAGCCATTTCATTTTCTTTTGTTGGCAGTTAAGAGACAATGTAATAACACCTCGAGATACAACCATGACTTTCACCTGTTTTGTATTTTTTGATATGTTCAATGCTTTGAGTTCTAGATCTCAGGTAAGTGATTCTTATTGTCCATTTACACAGTGTTTACACAATAAGCACCCTTTTCTGTGAGGGAAGAGCTTGCTGTGTTTGTTTCAAATGTTTTCCTGCTGATTTACTTCACATCTGCCACGGAGCTTCAGAGTTGCACATATTTACTAGGTAGGATTTGTTTAGGTTGTGCAGAGCTGGTAGTAATGCTTCTGTCCTGACAGAAGCAAGAAATTGGTATTGAAAGCTGAAGTGTGATGGTCCTTTGTAGTGCTGTATGGACTTGGTGGGGTTTTTTTCCGCTGAAAATTCTGTCAGTTCAGCAGTATTACCAGAATCTGAAATTTCATGAAGGCCTTAGCTTTTATGTTTTGTGATCATAAACCTATAGTCCAAGGAAAATTTCTTCAATTGTTCTGTGTGTATTTTTTTGTTTTAAGGAAACAACTCTGAAATTTTGTGCCAATATACATTACTACATTTACTCTAATTTGCAGTCTGTTTTCTGATGTGAATTGTCAGGCCATGAAAAAAACCTTCCTTCTAGTGTGGGGAGAACCTTTTTCTAATGCACTGTAGTTGCAGAAAAGTGAGTTCAATATGCAAGTTGTTGACTGTGAAGACAAGACTTGCACTCTCTTTGCCAGGGAGGAAATGCAGTTAACCTGTTCAGGAACTCATTCTGGGTTATCTAAAAGGTCATCAATAGTATTTTACATTTTTTGACGACTGTGGATGAAAAGAAATTGTAGTTATGATTTTCTTGTCTAGGTAATTAAGATTACATGTAAAGTATAACGTATTACTTCTTTTACAGACAAAATCCGTGTTTGAGATTGGGCTTTGCAGTAACAAAATGTTCTGCTATGCTGTCCTTGGATCCATAATGGGGCAGTTATTGGTCATTTACTTTCCTCCACTTCAGAAGGTTTTCCAAACAGAGAGCTTGAGTATCTTGGGTAAGAACCGTTCCTGTTCAAAAGAGTGCATTAAGGATTAATTTACAACTGGGTTAGGTGATAGGATACATGCAACAGCAATAAGTCTGCTGACCCTTTTTGGTTTTGTTTGCCCTTTTTGGGGCATTCTTTGAGATTTGTTTGTTTGGTTGTTTTCGTTTTTGGTTTGTTTAATCCTTTCAGATGTTTTCTTTGGGAACTATGATTTAAATGATCAGTGCGTTCTAAAATTTGTAGGTGCTTATTTAATATGAGTTTTGATGCAGACAAAATTATAGACTTTGTAGTTTTTGGAGAATTATTGATTTTGCTGTTTCAAAAGTTTTTTTCTTTGAATATAAACACCTTATTTAGAAATCCTGATCCTTTATTATCAATTCCATTGTCATAGGGTAAATAAACATGAGGATTTTAAGAAGCCATAGATACATAGTGCTGTTGCCTTAATAAGACTTAGGTTTATTACTTTTGCTGTTTTCTAGAGTTAAGTGGTTGTAATGATATACATGCATTTACATAATTCTTTCTATTGTAGCATAATTTCTGATTATATTCATATTTTCTCAGAATTAATTATGCTGTTAAAAATAAGGTTACAAAATACATAAAAAACTTGTAGTATCATGCCTGTACTTAATGGTTTTATGTATGTTGGTCTTCTGGTCCTGCCAGACGTTGAATCTTGCTTCATTTCTCCTGAACTTACCCAATGATCGGGAGAAAATTTGAAAGTGTAGCTCTTTTCTCTGTCTCTCCTCAGCCTTAAATAGCCATTTTAAAAAGGCTAATTATCTCTTCCAGATTTACTGTTTCTTCTGGCACTCACTTCCTCTGTGTGCATAGTGACTGAGATAATAAAGAAGTTTGAAAGAAGCAAGGAAAAGATCCAGAAACGTGGAAGTTCTTCTTCGTCAACTTCGTCTTTTCTTGATGTATGATGCATATTGCATTCTTTTGTTTGCAAACTTAGCGATTGCTGTCTAAAGATGTGAGAGAGAGCAAAACAGTATTTGGAGGATAAAGAAATCCTGAGGGCTTTTGACAAGTCCTTCGTTTCACTGGCTAATGACGAACTTCATGTTTCAAGACTGTTGAGAATTGAACTTCCAGCTGTGGAAGTAACAAATGAAATTATGCAACTTTGGTAACATTTTTCCTCAAACCTAAATTTACTTTTGAGATCGAATGGTATTGCGGGGTGGGGAGGGGGGCAGGGGTTAATTTAAAGAAAGATCTAAGCCCAAGTCCCATTTTCTGCACTTAAAAGATATAACTGTGTAAAACCCTTCTCTTAGATATAAATATTTTAGTTTGTTTTTATTTAAAGCATTGTACTATTCTACTTCTATGGTGGCGGGACTTTGCTACTAATACAAGGATAAAAATATTTCAGAGGCATTCCACTGGGTTTAGAGTCTGTCACAAGAGTGCCATATTCTAGCTACTGTATTTATTTACTTTATCCTGCAATGTGTAAGCGGCTCAAGTACCTTGTGCTACAGGTTTTTTGTATCTCGGGTTTTGGTTTTGTTTTGGTTTGGTTTTTGGTTTTTTTTTCTTTTTTTTTTGCACAGGATGTGACCGCTCTTGGATCACTGTTTTTCTTTTCTTTTTCTGTGATTGAAAAGCCTATACTGCAATTTGAAGTAAATGTTTGCTTTTCTTATAAGTGTGTTGTCTCTTTGTTTTAAAAGAAACTGGCATTTACACCAGATGAACATGCTTGTTTTGATATAATTGTGTATACAGGCTTTGTTTCATATCTCCTTCCATACTTACTGTAGCATATGACTGTTAGATCACTTGAGTAATCTAAAGACATTAGTTATTGAAATTATTTGTAGAGTACTGAATTAGAAAATGAATGCAATACTTACTCTAATGGCAAAACCCCCCCCACCCCTCTTTGAAAGAAGCTTTATTTTCCTTCCTTCTTCCACCCCATTCATAAAAACAACTTTCTACTGGGAATGTAACTTTAAATTTTAACCTACAGAATTACTTTTGTGGCTAGAAAAGCGTTGTAATGTTAAAAGTATTCTTAAATATCACAATGTCTTATTTCTCAAAATAGTCTTGTAGCTGTTGTCATCAGTGTCTTCTCATCAGAGTAGGACTCAATCATCCCTTGAGGAAATACAAGGAACTGTCATCTAGGGCATCTTGAAAAGAGGATGTCTGAGAACTCTAGGGGAAGTCAAAGACAAGTGGTGTCTCTTTTGCTTGCAAACATGTGCACGTGCATCTTGCCTCACCACAGCCTGGGAGTGTGGCAGTGGCGTTGGCTCTGGCCCATGCTGTCAGTTATGAGGAATTATTGAAAACAGGCACTGGAATATTTCTTACTATTGTAACTTGCCCCATATCCCATGCTCAAAATCAGGGGAGCTCCTGGAGAACAAGGCAGTTTGGGAAGTGCTGTATGGATTTCTCTGCTCACATGCTATTTTAATTGTTCTTTTTGGCTCTGGAGATTCCCAGACTTGGTCAGGAAGTGGGGCTGCAGACAGGGCATGAGTGCACCCGAGTCAGCTTTACCCATGCAATGCCTCCATTGCTCTGCCTGGCCCTGGCCCTGCTCAATGTGCACGTACCACCTGGACTTTCCAGCATGCTGGAGATCTGGCTGTGTAAAGACAAGACCACAGCACGGGGCCTCATCTCTTCTGCAGGTTGTTATGTGAACCACTGAGCTGGTGGGGCCCCAACAAGATGACCTCTTACAGAAATAATCTCGTGTCTTCAAGATAAAGTTTCTTATTTACATCAGTTCTGCCTTTCAGAAGTTGAAAGATTTGACAGTTGTTGAACTATTACTGTCCTTGGCAAGCAGGGCTGTGACTATTCAATATTGTAGCATGTTCAGCATTCCAATGCAGTTTTCAGAGCACTTTATTAATCAAATCCTTAGTATTCATCAACCAAGATAGTAAAATTTGACAGTGCATGCAGATGAAGAAGCTCTAGCAAACTTCAGTTTTGAGAAAGGACAGCAAATAGACCTTTCACATAGTAAGTCTTAATGTGTGGCTGATGTTCTTGATGCCAAATTTTTCTTAGCTTTGAAGTGTCATTGTCTAGTTTTTAAACAAAGGGGTTATGAAGTACCTCCTACCCAGCACAAGTCTCACTTTCCGAATAAGGTATGTTAGTCTAGACAAGAAATAAAATTTTGATCTCTTAAGGACAATTTTGCCTTCTTGGAGGGTGGACTTAATTGAGTGCAATTCACTTTAAATATGCCACAAGTTCTGATGCTGTGTTCTCCAATGGAAGATGAAATACCAGTAATAAATCTAGCTCAATGTCATTATTTATAAAAAACACTTGGACTGAATTCCATTGCCATTGTTTTGGCTCCACTTGTGGCTCATTACCTCCTCACAGCACGTTTGAGAGATTTTTCTCCAGAGCAGTTGAATCAATACTGGGAACTTTCCACAAAAATTAAGAGGTATTTCTTATGGGGTGAAAATAGGCAACAACCAAGGAATTTACTTGCTTTTCCTAAAGCATGGAATAAGAAACATTTTGGTTTTACTAATTAAAGGCCCTTTAATTTTTCCTACAAGTAAGTTTGAAAACTTCTAATGAGTCAAAAAGGAAAACTGCAACACTTGATTAAAATTCTGCATGGTAGCATTAGAATCAGTGATTATTTTCTTCAGCATACAGGATGGGTGTTTGCAATGGGGTGTTTGTCATTTCATCAGCAACAAAGAGCAGCTGAATTCTGCATTGAGAACACACTTCCAGGACAGTAATTCTTAATCACTGAGTCAACATTCCCAAAGGTATTCTCAAAATGCCACATGGTCGTAGCAGTGTTTTTATCTGCAGTGGGATATTTGATCTTATCCCAGTCTTCTGAACTAACTGAAGATACCACTTTTCAGAAAGTCTCCAGAATTTTTGTGATCTCCGGTAGATTCCCAGTATGAGATTCAAAGTAAATTACGATCTGTCTTCTCACATCACTAACAAAGTGCAATCAAACATGCCTATACCTTTATATTTAGGATTTATTTCACATGACTATTTCTGATGATTAAAAACTGGAAGGAATTACAAGCTTGTTAAAATAAAACGTGGGATCAGAATGGATGAGAGGATGATTTGGGCAATTAAAGTTTTAGTTAGTAAAATTGAGATTTTTAAATTTCTCCCCTTTTCACTTTTATTTAAAACTGATCCGTGTGATGCTGTAGGCGACTGCAAATAGAAATGGTCGTGAGGTTGTGGTAACTTGCAGCATGGTTGAGTGTAGGTGCCATCTGCTGGTAGTTTAGTGCAGCTTTTGTACTGGAACAAATGTTAAGCCTTGCTATGACAGACTGTATCTCAAAACCAGTTTTCTCATTAATGTAACATCTTATAGATCTGTTCTTTTCTCATTGACTGTATTAGGGCAATTTCGAGACTCAGCTTTGTGGTATCAGCGATCTTCCCTGTAAGTCCCAAGATCTAGTGAGTTACTTCCATGTGAACAGATGTGATAGGGAGCATAAGCAGGACTGAAAACTTGAGCACACAGTGCAGGAATCAAGCTTGAATTTGGGTAAGTAATGGGCCAAACTTTTATCATGAAAGGTGATTTTCCTAAATGTAAGAAAAGGTATGTGGATTCTTGAGGAGAAAAAAACCAGAAATGTAGTCATTAGATTTTAAAGAGGGAAGACACTGGAAACCCAAGTTTTATAAGAAAAGCATTTCTGTAAATTGATTAATCATGCTGGAAAGCTTGCTAATGCAAAGCACTGAGAAATACTGATGATGTGGGGTTTTGGGTCTTTTTAATTATAAATTGCTTTTCAATATTACCATGTTGATAGCAAGGGTTTGTCAAGTAATTAATGTACATCAGGGAAGTCAAAACAAGTCTCTTAGTATAGCCATTATAGAAAGAAGAGCAAGAATGACACCAGTTTGTTAATGGCAGAAGATTGTACACAATTTTACTGTGACAATTACTTTGAATTAGCAAACCTTCAGAAAGCTGCTCCCATGTGGCAGCTTTGTGTGTGCAGGTAACCGTTTAATGATATCACAGGGAAGAGGGAGGAACAGAAGCTGAAGTTTGTCCCTGAGTATAGTCAGGACCTGTAATACTGCAAGCCAGCTCTTCCTGAAAGTACAAGTACTCCACCTGTAAAGCTGTAAGACTAATCACTGTGTTCCTCAAACACAAACTTCAAAACTGGATTTTTTGGAAGGGAGAAGTGTTCAGGGAGATGGGGCAGAGCCAACTATAAATGTTCAGGAAAAGATTTCTAAAATAGTCCAGCTCTCAAATGCTGAACAGCTTTGCTCTCATTTTCATTTAGATTGATACTTTAAAGAAAAACAAAACACAACTTTTATATAGCATCTCTTTTATATGAATGTAAGTTACAAAAGGTAAATAAAAAAAATCCCTTGAAGCAAGATTTTTGGTAAAGACTGAATCAGGAACTTGTGTGAAAACACCTGAGCAAATCTGAATACACTCACATATTTTAATGTAATTTCTTTCATCAGCACGGCATTAGAAATTATCCAGGAGTAATGCCTTCAGTCATCCACTTCCAACGATGCAAACCTATTAGCATTGCATAAATGCTGAGTCTCTAGCATAGCACACCTGGTGGCTGTTCTTTTCTTATTAGATGCTTTCTTCTTTTTACAGGAGTCTGATCTGGTCTTGGTTGTCTTCTGAAAGAATTCTGGAGATACACTTGACTCCACTGTTTTTAACAAACCCAGATAAAGCTGAGTCATCTTTGGAGATAAAATAAACAGATTTTCCACTGAAGGTGTTGATTTAAGCTCTTGACACAGTCTGTGCACAAGGGTCCCCGTGTAAAGCCTGCTCAAAGGAAGGAGAGAATTTTCATTTAGAATTGCACCTTGACAGGTACAGAAATGTGTTCCCTAATGAAAAAGCACAACTACATACAGTATCCAACAGTCAACTCCTAAGGGACTCTTATGCTACAGAGTATTTTTCTCTGTCTTACTTCCTTTAAGGAAGGAAGTTCAAATGTAGTACAGCTGAGCAGAGGAGTTGGACACAGAAAATAAAACAATATGTGAGCACATTCCATCAGGGGCCTGTGTGTGAAGCAGATCTCTGAAACATCCTTACCTGCTTATGTCTGGCTCAGAGAGAGGAGTGCAAAGGAGCTGGTTGAGATACAATGCCATCTGAAGACAGCACTGCCACTGGCAAAAACTGTGTGCAGCATTTAAATCGAAGTCATTATTTTGCAAGTTCTTTTCTTTCCATTTGAGAAATTCGTTATATGCCATACTGTCCTCTTCAGCACATGAAACCGTGGGATCTAGGGTATAAATAAAAAATTACATGGAAATAAATGTTCTGCTGTGAACAGTACAAAAGGGGTATCTGCTATTTATAGGGTCTTCAGACCTCCGGTTTTATTTCAGGAAGCATTAGTAACGTTTTCAAGTGTGTCAAACTGAATTTTAAGACATAAAATTGTGTAAAAAGTCAAGTAGGAATAACCATGAGAATCTGAAATTATGAAGTCAAGAATTCTATTAATTAATTTGCCACACTGGGCTGAGAGAGCATCAAGCCTACCATTAGCAAGGTTGGACTCTGTGATCTCAGAGGTCTTTTCCAATCTAATTGATTCTGTGATATCAATTCCAAACAAGCTTTCTATCTCATTTCAACCCCATTGGAAACCTTGTCAGTCTGGTTTCTATAAACTAGAACCTTAAGGAACTGCATAACCATGGCATGCATCGTTTTTGCCATCAAATGACGGATTCCTGGAGGAAGTGTCACCATAACTCCAACAGGCATAAATATTACTGAAGCAATTTCTGTGATAATTTAGTGCTTTCAAATTTGCACTGCACAGGCACATAAAGTGTGCCTGGGCAACTCAGCATTATTAAGCACAGATGACTTAAAAAAAAATACTGGAATGCTTCAATAGTAGAATGCACAAGTATATTAAGCTTATTTTTTGTAACTTTTATATCTAAATTAGTATTTCAGTCCTAAAGAAGGCATTTATAAATGCAAATTAATGTTTTACAAGGTGGCAAAGTACTGTTTTACCTATATGAAGTGTTATATTGAAGGTTAGCATTATATCTCTGTGCATGTCAATGCAGAAAATTTGCCACCTCAGGTTATGGTGTAAATCAATGCTGATTCATCTAAATTTGGACAACTTACCGTAAGTGTGAAAAATTAATTATGTATAGATTTTTGTAGTATGTGAACGCCTAAAATTGTATTCTTTGGAGACATACCTGGCTCATCGTTTATCCTCTGCAGTTCTCCAGATACCATCATTAGAAGTAGAGCCTTTAACTGATGCAACTTAACTCTTGGTTCTGAACAACGTAGCCAGTAACATGTTACAGCAGCAGGGAGCTGTAAGTGACTCGGGACAGACTCCAGGAAACTCATTTGCACTCCTAGAGTCTCCAGCAAAAGCTTCTGACGGCGTGACATGGGCACCTGAAAATAAATTTAACAATTAGAGTGGAAAAAATAAAGGTAAGAGACTTTATTTCTTGTGAGCAATTTCCAAAAGGCAAGTAAGTTTCTGGTTAAACTAGCTAGCTAAGTAAATATCGAGTTTTTGATAAAAAACCATTTAAGTTTCATAGATGGACAGGAAATATTTCTTAAATACTACTTAAAACTTTAAAAACTATAGTTAAATGTCAGGTAGAAAGAAAAACGTAATCTTTTAGAATTGCATGAGGTTAGATTTTGAGTGGTTTCAGTCTTCATATCAGGTGACTTGTTTGGAAATCTTATAACCATAATGCATTAAATTAGGGAAATTAAAATTATGGAAACTACACAGACACACACATATATAAACTTAATTCTTAGAAGTTATTCTTGCATTGTAAGATGTAATGGTGATGTCTGTTCTTACTGTGTTGAAAACATGCTTACCTATCACCACAGTGAAATCTAAGTGCGAAGCTTGCATTTTCCACCTGCAAGTGTATGAATTCCTTGCAGAGGTTCCCTCTTTGTTGTGCCATTCAGCTTCCAGAAAGAGGTGTTATAAACTTTGCCCCTAACCTCATGCGTGCAGCAGCATCGCAGCAGGCTCTTCAGCTGTAACCCGAGTGCTTTGTAAACCTTCATTAGGATGGTTCTGCCTACTCTCAGGCAAACATCCCCATAGCAGAAGAGAAACTGAACTCAGTTTTGCCTAGAACACTTTCAGTAGAGAATAATATTTCTTCTTCTAACCTTCTGTTCAATTGATAATTCCCATATATTTCCTAAAGAAAGCTGTAGTAGTAGAAGCTCCAATTCATTAAACAAACAGCACACAGAGAAAGGTCAAAGAAAGGTATCATTAATGTATCTTATAATCCCCAAACATGATCTTTCAAAGTGTCAGGTGTTGCATAATGCTGGTTTAAAAGGCCTGTACCAATAACCTGTGTAAAATAACCTGTATGTAGGCCTTTGGATCCATGGATATCTGTACCATTTAATGGGTGTAGCAGTGATAGGCTGGGTTCCTTTACAAAACAGCCACCAGCAAGTGATCAAAACATCCAGCACTGACCACACACGTGTTAACAGCTGATCTGAATGCCAGAATGGACAGAGCATGTGGCTTAAATACGCAGAATTAAAAAGACACAGATTGTATTTCGAGATGTTGCAAAAATTACTGCATACAAAACCTCAGTTATGTTACTTCGGGAACGGGAGATTACTTTCCATCATGGCAAGAGTTACAGTCTTAATCATTAGAATTTAAATATACAGAATTGCTAAGGGTGATTGGAACTAGCCTAGTACAACTTCCCTTTGATTCCAAGTTGTTTTTCAGGTACTGTTCTGCTCTGTCTGGCAAGCAGCAGGGGTTCACATTACAGGAGCTAATTAGCATTAGCTGCAAGATGGACACGTGAAATTATGACTTTTAGTAAAAAGGCATGGCTCAGATTTTGTTTCAGAACATCACTCTGAAACATCCAGTGTTTGATCAGTTATACAAGTTAGGTTTTGTAGTGTTAAATTGGATTTTTCTAACTACATGAAACCAAGTTCCTTCCTATAACCATAAAAGCAAGTATTAGCGTAACAAAATCCACAGGATGAAAAAAGGGCTTAGACTGGAAAATTTAGGGAGTACCACATATACAAACAACAACTTTTCATGTAATTTGTCTTGGGTACACTTGGAGGGAGACAGGGAGGGAAGGACATAATCTATGTAGCTTCTTAAATATCACAGGTACCTCTGTATGAAGCAGTTACTTACTGAGGTGTCTTAGTTCTGACATCACATTTAGCGAAGGCAAACACGAGTCCCAGCTATTTCTGCCACTCGTGCAACACTGTGAACCGTGACCTGCTGTGACATCCATTTACCTCCGTTAACTTGTCCAAAGGAAAGCGGCCATCACAGAAATCTGTGGGTAGGCTTGCTGCTTGGACGAATGTTTTTTTAATTGCGTTCTGGCACCTGTCAAACTCGCAGACGACGGGCAGCTGGCGGGTGTGGTGGCCGGGAGGAGCAGGCTCTGTGTCCTGCGGTGCCCCGAGCAGCAGCCCGTAGATAACCTGTCGGATGGGCAGGGCTGCGCTGTGGGCGCTCGGTCTCTGCATGTTCTCCACCTGCACGCGGAGGAAGATGCTCCTCAGCAGGAGGGTATTGATGACGAACGGGGCCAGCTCGCCTTTCGCCAGCGCATCGAGCACCCACCGCGGCACCTCTGCTCTCCTCGCCTCCTCGCACTCGTACCTGCCGCTCTCAAAGAACTCCTCAAGACGCGCGTCCGACGGGGCGTAGTCCTCCATGCAGGCGCACAGGATCTCCCGTACTTCCTCCCTCCGGTGCTCCTTCAGGTGCTTCAGCACGTTCTCCAGGGCCTCGGCGGGCTCTGCGAACTGCGAGAGCCAGGTGAGGATGGCCTGGAGGCGGCGGTGGCTGCCGGGGCCGCCCGCGGGCAGGCGGGCCTTGCTGAAGAACCCCTCCAGGGCCGCGGGGCCCACGAAGTCGTTGCCGCTGAGGGCGGCGAAGAGCGGCAGCATGCCCTTGTGGAGGCGGCCGAAGTGCCCGCAGAGCCGCTCGGCCCAGAAGCACCGCGCGGGCACGAAGGGCCCGGCGCCCTCCCACTGGAAGTGCGGCAGCGGGCAGTACCCGCCCGCCAGGTCGAACACGCAGAAGTCGCTGTCGAGCGAGAGCACGGGGCAGCCCCAGCTGTTGGCCAGCGCCGCGATCTCCCTGTCGGCCTCGCCGAAGCACTGCACGAAGGGCACGCCGAGCCGCCGCAGCGCCTGCACGAAGGCCTCTCGTGCGAGCAGCGGCGCCAGCCCCCGCTGCCCGCGGTGCCCGTGTCCGCCCCGCTCGGCCCGGCCCAGCCCCTGCGCGGCCCGCAGCTGCTCGGCGGCGCGGCCCCGCAGCGTGCCCAGCTTCCTGTCCGCCGCCCCGCGCCCGCCGTCCAGCACCACCACGGCGCGCACCAGGCAGCGCCGCAGCGCCCCGAAGAACCGCGCCAGCGCCGCGCTCAGCAGACCGTAGTCGCCGCCGCGCCGCAGGGCCGAGCCCGAGCCCGAGCCCGGCCCCGGCCCGAGGCACAGCCGGTGGTACAGGCTGCTGCCGTCGATGACCAGCTTGCTGTCCCGCAGCCGCAGCTCCGTGAAGAACACGCCGCGCTCCTCCACGAACCCCGTCAGGCCCTGCACGCCCATGGCGGCGGAACCGGCCCTTCCCGTGCCATCGCACCGCCTCCTTCCCTTCCCCTCCCCTTCCCTTCCCGTGCCATCGCACCGCCTCCTTCCCCTCCCCTCCCCTTCCCTTCCCATGCCATGGCACCGCCTCGCCTCCCCTCCCTTCCCACGCCATCGCACCGCCTCCTTCCCTTCTCATCCCTTCCCTTCTTATCCCTCCCCACCCCATCCCACCGCACCGCCTCCTTCCCCTCCCTCCCATCCCCTCCCGGAGACAGAGCCGCAAACCCAGCGCTGCCGCGGTCTCCAGGCTGCCCCGCACCATTCCCGGGGGATCGGGAGAGCCGCCCCGGGAGCCCCGCCTGGCCCCACGGATGGGGAAGGGGACGGGGCAGCGGGAGGGGCCGAGCAGCCACCGCCCTCTGTGAGAGGCATGAGTCTTACACGGGTTTTTAACAAGGTAACAACATCTCTGAGGACACCCCGCTTACCGAATGTGCCCCTAAATACACTAAACACGGATACGGAGATACTCAATATCTTCTTTGACGGTCGAGTACGCTTAACCCTGTTTTACCATCACCCCCGTGCTCCTTTGGGACCCGCGCTACGAATAAAACTTAATTATCCTTTCTCTGGAAGCAATAAAAAACTGAGCCAAATGATGTTATAGGCTTGGGTAAGTTTATAAAGATGTTGCAGAAAATAATGGGGCCAGCGTTAAGAAGTTTCTTTGGGGTTTTGTTTGTTTGTTTTTAACGAAGGAATAAGCAAAGGAAGTCTCGGTTCTTAAGTTTTCAAAACATTTAAAGGAGCAGGCCAGTGAAGTCACTGGCAGGAAAAAAATTCAAGTTAGTAAGCACTGGCGATATTTAGATCTTAAATATAAAAACTCTGCAATTTGTTCCGCGGGGGGCTGGGGGTGGCAAATGTTGATGTAGCACATTTTATTATGAAAGAATAAAAAGAATACCTGATAGAACTGGAAAATGGCCTTGATTGCCAAAGAAGGGTTTCTCCTGGAAGCAGAAAGCCTCAGAGTATGTTGGCTGTTGCCAAAGAAACCAGAAGATTAATCTTTCTTATAGAAACAAGGAAGGTCAGGGAAGAAGTTGAGATGCTTTGTGCTTAGCATGTGTAGGTGGAACTACGGAACTATGAGACCCTAAACAACAACTTTCCTTCCTTCAGCTTACAGCACAAAAAGGAAGGTTTAACTCTAGCCAAGGAAGAAAATTTTCAAAAAAAAAATAAAAAAGACAATGGACAATGTAATCACATTAGTCTGGTTGACATCAGCAGTCTGGATAGGGTATACTGGGATTTTTGAGGAAAAGGTAGCTGGAGGGTTGATCTCTCTGAGTTCTCTCTAGTTGTCCTGAACTTTAATGAAGCAATTGTTGCTGCTGCCTTGGAGATACCTGCTTGGTGGGAGAGGATGGACACTGGTGGGAAATACAAGGAAGGTTGGGCTAAAGGTTTGAGTGAGGTAGGAGAGGCTGCTGGTTTGGGTACTTCTTGAAGAATCAGGCAATCTTATGGTAGAGTCAGTCTTTAGAGTCTATTCAGTCACACAGGGTATTCCTTTCAAATGCAGTGGCTCAGCAATCCACCTCCCCTGTGCCACTAAAATGTGCCTGTGGTGCTCCACTGGCCCCTGCCTCATAACACCATTCAGCAGCAGATATCAAAGCATTTCACAAACTTACATGATAGTTATTACTATTATATAGAGAGGGAAATGGAAGCATAGAGAGTAGCAAGTGAGAGGCATTATAAGAAATAAAGCACAGAAGTTACACTCAATGGGCTACCTAATCTTAAGTGTGGTATTGTACTGTAAAGGATTCTGATGTATTCCTAGGGCCCAAGTAAGTATGCAGATTTGAAGGTGAGCTGGGCCAAGTGACTCTCTGAAAAATAGGTATAGATAGCTCAGCACTTTTTCTGAGTGCAGTTATTTCTAAAGGAATTTATGAAGGCAGGGATAAAACAGCACCTAGAATTGAATAGTAAATGAAAATATTACTTAAGCTTTCTAGAATTGGCAATGTAATATTCGATGGAGTTTGTCTTCCTGCCCTCCCCTCCTCCACACCTCACTATAATCCATTTATGCTCCTTCAGTCAGATTTGGAGTTACAGAGAAATAATTTTCTAGCTGCCATTCTTTCCTTAGCATTTGCATTTCAAAATTTTTGTCAGTGTTGCTGTCTGAAAGAGAATGAAGAAAAAGCATTAGGAGTGCTTTAGCTTTGTATTATTAAGATGTCTTGTAGTAATTAAAGTTTATCTGTGTTTCATAACATAGTGACAGTATCAGGCTTTTTGGGACAGTGTGACAGCAGCTCAGCAGATGGGTATTTAAATAGGTTCTTGCACATATAAACAGAGTTTATTGTTGCAAGATACAAATTTCGTAATCTTAATTTAATCTTTGCATTCATTTGGAAGAGAAGCCACTGACTTGATACATAAAGTTAAAAACCTTTAAAAATCAAATAATTTGTCTTTTTGCTTCCAAAACAACAACAGCAACAACAACAAAGCATTTTCATGTGCTTGCCTTGACTTTAAAATGGTGAACAAGCCCAGTGTGGGCACCCTGCACTGCAGCTCAGGCAGTGCTGACAGACAGTAGCATTAGCACTGATGTTGCACTATCTGTATTTGTTCCAAAGGATCCTCAGGCACAACAGATAGCATTATAGAAAGGCAAGGTAATGAAAGCAATATTGTTTTATTATGTGCAGTGAAACGCCTGCCCTTTGTCATCTGGAATGAGGAAAGTGGAGTAAGCAAAGTTATTCTAAACTCAGGTTCAGTTATTGAAAACCATAGAAACACTAGAGGTCTGCCTTTGCAGCCCCTGTTTGCAGAATTGGGACTTCAATAAGACTGGAATTCCAAACCAAAGCTTAATTTTTTAGAAAGTGGGTCATGAAAGGACACAGCAAAGGAGAAATGAAGAACTTTTGGAGGGATTGGATTTTACAAGTCTTGTAGACATGTGGGTAGCCACAAAACTGTTAATTTGCAGAAGATATCACTGAATCACAGAGAAGCTGTGAGGTCAGCACTGAAACAGATGGTGAAATCTGCGGGGTGAATGAAAGAGCAGAGGAAACAGCTTTGTAGTTGTTGATTGGAGAGAACTCAAATTACGGGTGAAGGTTATCCTTCACTATATACAAAAATCTGGAAGCTTGGATCCTGAAATGCGGATATTTTTGGTGTCAGGGACTGTGGTGGTATAAAGGCAGGTGGTGAGGAAGAGTTGCCCTATCTGGGGGAACTGTCAGGTGAAATTCAACTGTAGTTGGCCTTGCAAAAAGCACTTGAACTTTTCAATAAAGTGATGTATAAGCACCTGCATGACATTTCCCCTATACTATCAATTCAGTGGATTAATTTAAGGTTGATTTAGAGGGAGACTACCACTTCTATGTTCTCTGGAGTTTCTTTATCAAGTCTGCTGCCCACAGCTTAGCAGCTCACATTTCCACTTAATTTGTGTTTTGCTGCAGGCTAAGCACTATAAGCACTGCCACAGAATTAAATGAAAAGTTTAATAAGAGTAATACATTGACAAATCATTTTTTTTTCTGTTTCAAGTGATTTCTGTGAACATCCATAGAAGAGTAAAAGGATTTGAAAGCTACATTCTAGAGAAATTAGTGAAGTTTTTTACACAGAGAAATGCTGAAATTTCAAGAAACTGCTAAGCACGTCACTGTTGCCAGATTTAATTCTGCTTGCTCAGATGCAATTATTGCAAGAAGATACACTATTCAGAGGAAACTTGGCAACGGGAGCTTTGGAAGTGTGTATTTGGTTTCTGACAGAAAAGCAAAACAAGGAGAAGAATTGTAAGTAAAGCCTTCACGTGCTTTAAATAAGACTCTTTGCAATGTATTTCTTTTGTTGTGGATGCTTTCTCTGTATTTGTCTCACATCTCTCAGTCTGGTGTTACGTTGCAGCCTTAACTCAGTGTCATACCTTGGACATGTTGCTACCATAAGGTCCACACTGCAGAGGAGACTCTTGTGTTTACTTAGAACCAAGGTGAATTTTATCACTGTGCTGACAAGAAGCAGAGCAAAGGTACATGCCTGGTTTCACAATTTCCCTGTTTATTTAAACTATTAAAGGCTTAAAGCTTTATAATTTAGAAGCTATTATTTCATAATTATGTAAGTACATAATAAATGTGTGTATAACATGATTGTGTTGTTTATTTTTTAGGTCTTTGTATTTTATAAATGCACTCAGTTCTTGATTCCAGAACACTTACTAATGTGCTGGGCATTTGCCTTTCATACAGTGCTTATCCATCCTCATGAACCTGATGTTTTAGTTTTTAAAATGTGGAAAAAGAAACTCCTTAGTCTAATCAGGTCCAGCTCCTGCAATATCTTGCTCTGTAATGCTTCCTTCACTGCTCATTAAAGCATGAAAGATTTAAAGGGAGCATGAAAATGTCAGAGTTTCTGAGTGGACTTCCCTCTTAATTTTTGATGATTTCTTATTTATTTACTGCAGGTACATTTTTTTTCCATGACACTTAATTGGATGCCTTCAGGAAAAGATTCTATATCACTGTAAGAACTCGGATTGTTAGAGGGGTCTCAAAAGACTGTACAGTATTGATGACCTACTTTTTATAATTGAGTTGTCTCCATGAAACCTGAGAAGGAACAGTTACAGAAGTTCCAGACAATACCTTTCTATTTGCTCTATGCCTGACTGATGCCAGTTGTTTTTTTTGTTTGTTTGTTTGGGTTCTTTTGTTTTTGTTGGTTTATTTTGGTTGGTTGTTTTTTTTTGGTTGGTTGGTTTGGTTTGTTTTTGGCTTTTTTTTAAATTGCCAGAAAATCTTGATTTTTTTTTTTTTTTACCTGCCTGAATCTGGACACGTCAGATCAGTTTGGCTGATAATCCTTTGGGATTCTGAAACCAGAAAAGAACATTTTCAGAGTGTTGACATTTCTTTATGACCTTGATGTTGGGTTCCTGGGTAATGCATTGTTGGCCAGATTTCCTGTTGTGTAGAACTGTGTTTATTTATCTTGGTAGTTACACCCAGTGAAATTTACATAGGAATACTCTTGTTTTTATAAAAAAATAATTGTAAGGCTCTTTGTCTAAAGTCAGAAACAACTACTCAATGTGCTTTTCATCCAGAAATAAATTCCTCCCTTAAATAGGGGGATCTATTGGTCCTTGTTGATGGTCACGTTAATGAACACTTGTATCATTAAAGAGCCTTTTCTGATTCATTTGTGCCTCACTTTTGCTATTTATAGCAACACATTCCTGGCAATGTTGCTTTAATATACGTGCAACTAAGACATAATTATTTTTCTTCTGCACCAGTGTACAGCTTCTCAGCTCCTTGCGTTAGGAATAGTGTCTGCTAAGCTCAGCTTTTTCCAGCTGTGCTGCAGCCTTTCGGCACTCGGTGGTGCTCGCGTATCACAGTCGTTCATTCGGCGCCTCAAAGGTCGATCGGCGAGCGGATCCTCCCAAATTTCTACCCCTTATATGCCAAGAGATGGCAAAAATACTGTCCCAGGTGAACCTGAAAGCTCAGGTAGCATAATAAGCTAGAGTGCACACCCTTTTTTCTATTTATAAATACTGGTTTCTTAAGGTGGTAAAATGTGTTGGAAATCACACTCTCAATGCTACTCTCAAATCAGAAATAATCTGTTATGGAATGGTACTGTTTATTACTTCTGTTATATATGCTTTTGAATGAAAATTTAGGTGGTTATGGTTCTTACTTTTTAAAAAGAATGGCCTTAAGTGCTCTGAAGGCACTTTGAGAGGAAAAAACCCCAAACAACCGAATCGTGACCTCAGCAGAATTAGAAGTCTATTTTTATTGGTTTGGAGATGATGTAGAACATGCTGAGACAAATGTTATGCAAAGTGTGAACTCAGCCGCAGATAGTTTCCTGAAAATTGCTATAGTCTAAATCACAGGGACAAAGCATAGGAATAAATCCTAAGATTACAAATTCCAAAGAAAGATGACACCTTGGATATTGATGCAGAAGCTGTTCAGGGATATCTTTTCTATTGTCCATCAGAATGAACTAATGCAAAGACTAACAGTGGTTATCATGTGATGTCATGTGTGCTTAGCAAAGCTTTTGCATGATTCTAGAAATAGTTTGGGGCCATGCCTTGTACTTTGTTACCCCTCAAGGATCACACCTGTAGTGAGCAACGTGTTATGCACAGAGTTGCTTCATCTGGGAAGGAGAGAGGGTTCATTACTTGGGGCTTGTCTCAAGACTTACTTCACATGAAACTCTCAGAGCTGCTCAGGCCAGCAGTGCCTGCCTCTCTACAAAGTGCATGCCTGCTTCGTGCTTATCTCCAGTTCTGTGTATGGATGGGGTCAGGATTATTGACTTCCTGAGATCATACGAGATCAGAACCATGCAGCTGATTTGCGCACACTGTAAACAAGAACTTATGAAGTACTTCACGTGGCACATGCAGATTTCTTACTAGAAGCCCCTCTCAAGTGTTGCACTGTATGACATATTCTTTGCCTGTTGCTTTAAATCCCTAACTGGTATTTTTTTGTAAATTGTATTTTCTGGTCATTTTTATGCTCATGGTCCTGTGTGATTTCTATAATTTTGCCTTCTCTTTTCATTAGAGGAGCCTGAAAACCTCTTTCATTTTAATTTTGCATTAGGCCCTGTCTCTACTAGAAAATTCTGTACTGCTGTAAACAGCTATCAGTTACAGATGTAGCTACACACTTGAATGTCTAAGCCAAGAAAATCCCTAGTCATACACCACTTCTTGTGTTGATGAACTCTGTTTTCCTTTAGAAAATAATGTTTGTAGGTCATTGTATATTCTTAAATATGCTTGAGTAATTTCTGATCATGTTTAAGTTTAGTGAACAATAGATTCTCCGCTTCTATTGATTGTGGTTTTGTTTTTCCAAGGTATATTTCCAAGCATTTTAGGGCCATGAAGATGGTGAAAGGTCTAGAGGGGGGGTTTGATGAGGAGTGGCTGAGGACACTCGGTTTATTCAGCCTGGAGGAGACTGAGAAGAGGTCTCATTGCAGTTACAACTTTCTCACAAGGGGAATCAGAGGGGCAGGCACTGATCTCTTCTATCTGGTGACCAGTGACAGGACCTGAAGGAATGGCATGAAACTGTGTCAGGGGAGGAAGATGTTTTTCATCCAGAGGGTAGCTGGGCACTGAACAGGCTCCCCAGGGAAGTGGTCACAGAACCATGCCTGACTGAGTTTGGGAAGCGTTTGGACAACACTCTCAGGTACAAGGTGTGATTCCTGGGTCTGTTCTGTGCAGAGCCAGGAGCTGGGTGAGATGATCCTTGTGTGTCCCCTCCAACTCCGATATGATGGATCTAGATCTACACAAAATAGCTAGATTGCTTGATTTGTATAAATTACGTAGCATGGTTGTACCAGCATTTTTACAACAAACAGTAATCCCTGCAGTCACTTCTGTCCTAGTGCCCCTGAATAACTTAGTAGTTAATTATTACAGGTTAAAGACTTTTATAGAAGAGAGTCAAGTCCAGCAGTAATCTCGAAGGACAGTGCCATCACTTACAGATAATGAATGTCCTAATCAATTGTGCCAAGGGAAGCTCTGGGTTAAGTTCCAGTAATTCATAACCGTGTATGGGCAAGCAGCTGAAGTACACAGTAGGCAGTAGGGACTTCTTGTTCATAAATATTCACAGGGTACTTAGGGGTGGGTCCCTGTGGTGGAAAGCACATGCTGGCAAGTGCCAAATTCCCTGGACTGCTCTGCTGTGTGGGAACTGCGGGGTGTCAGCTCAACTTCTGCATCTGACTTGCATTATAGCATTAATCCAGACTCACGCTATGATTCCTTGGAAACTGTGCACTTAGCTGAATAATTTATCATGTGACTTTCAATTATTTATGACTTCTTATAACAAATGAAATAAAATCTAAAGGTGGAAGAGATTTGTAACTTATGAATATCTAAGCGACAATCAGCAGATTGCTGTGTCGTCAGAGTCCTGTGTTTGCTGCCTGTTTGCTTCTCTGAAGGTATTCCAAGGGAACGGTCATTTGATGCTGAATTGATTAAAACAGTAACAGATTACTCCCTGCCAGTTGTCATGTGTTTGTTCATCTGATTGCACTGCTTTGCTTTTTCCTTCTCCCTCATTTAATAACAAGACGAGAAATTAAAACTGGAATCCATCAGGACATTTTAGAATTGTAACATATTTGTGATCAACTTGAAAACTGTAGGACCTTCTTGATTGCTGCTTATTTTAAATAAGCTTTTCTTGGGGAACCATCTCTTGCTTGGTTCAGTCATGTGTGCCTCTGCTTCTTCGAGTAAGGCTCAGCTACTGTGCCTCATCTGAGCTGCCATGGTTGCTGAGGTGTAAAGTCATGCTTGGCCCCAAATAAGACACAGTAAGAACATTGACAGAGAGGTCTGGTGGGTTTAGTTGGAGCAGTTTGAGGAGTCAGCCTTCAGGAGCTTCCTGCTTGAGTGGCCAAGCATGACTTTCCTATTCTGTGAGCAATGCTACAGGAGTCAAGACCAAAATTAAGTGTCCAAGCCCTTGCTGAAACCTCTGGAACAGCGGCTGATGCTCTTGTGCCTTAGTTTAAGAGTACACCTGCAAATGGAGGTTGCCAGGGAGTGAAACACTAAATGTTCTGTTTCAAGATTGGCAGGCAGGTCCAGCTATGGCCACAATTGTCAGATAATTTCTAGTGCAAACTAATACTGGTTCAAAGATAAATTTGATAATTCTGGATTCATCCAAGGTGGATCTCACTGGAGACAGTGTGGGAAGGTGCTTTACTCCCTACCTCCTGCACCCCTGTCAGTGCCCAGCTCTTCCTGCAGCCCAGCATGGCACAGTAGTGCTCCTCCAGGCTTTCAGACCGTGGAGTTGAGGACCTGCAGACCTGCCTTGCAGCAGGACTGTGGCAGTGCCCAAGTGCCACACAGGTGCAGGAGGCAGGAGCTGCCTTAGAGCCCTCAACAGCTCTGCATTCCTCCGTCCAGTAGAGCTGTGCTTTTACACAGCCACCACAAGGCGATGGAAACAGGCACACACCTGCACCTTTGCAGGGGGGTGTTCGGCTAAAATTGCTAGCAAGGCAGAATTGACCATTGCAGGAGTCCAAGAAATGGGTCATCTCACACTGAAGGGATTTCTTTAGAGCTCAGTGTAAGAATGTTTGGAAAGTTCTTGTGCTGGATAAACCTCTCGTGGGGGCTGCAGGTCAGTTTGGCATGGGAGCACAGATGTAGGATCTTACGCTGCCGTGCTGTGCATGCATTTGGCAATCTAAAGCCACAGGCATGCTGCAGTCCTTCGCACAGGCAATTACTTCGTTAAAATTTCGAGTTCACTCATTATTAAAAAGCATAAACCCTGACATTCTGTGGCTTCTTTTAAATCAAAAGGTTATTACTGGAACGTCGGGACCCTTTGTTCAGCCTGTGTAACACGGGTGTCTGTGAAATCCTCCGCAGCAATGTCTGATACAACTTTTACATCTGCTTAGTCATCTTTATGAGCTTTGCTGGTATTGTTATTGGGTTTTCTTTTTTTCTTTTATTCTTTTCTCTTTTTTTCCCCCCTCCTGCTCTCTTGTCTTTGACTAAGCAGCCCGCTTTTTCATTTTCAGTGGGATTTGTCCATTTGGCTGAGGTGGGTTCTAACAAGGAATTTAATATATGTGAGTGGGAGGCAGAGTGCCTTAAGGGAAATATTACTTGGGTTTACAATAAATCTCAGCCCGCACGTTGCTGCGCTCCGGGTTGCTCAGCGCTGCCGCAGCACCCAGCGCGTTCTGATCTTACACTGAGTGCTGCTGATGGCTGAGGTCATTGTTTCTAGAAGTGTTTACAAGCAGCGCTTTCTCCATGGGATGGAGGATTGTGCTTAAGGGATTATTGGTGAATTACCCTTCTTTGAGGTGCGTGGCGGAGACAAGAGTTTAATGATTTTATAATTAAGCAAATAGCCCTGAGATCACTTCGGTCTCGTTCCTTTTGCTGAAACTGGCGTTGAGTTTCCGTGGATTTGTAAGCCAGCTTTAGTAAGAGACTGGGGAGGTGCAGTGTTATTACTTTAGGCTGAACTGTGGCCACCTGCCTCAAAGATACCGTACACAATTGAAATATTTCAATGTGCCTGTTTGCTCCATCTTCTTACAAGTTACCCTTGTTGGCAAGGTGTTTTCTCTTGTCTGCATCAAGGATACTGTAAGTTTTTCCTTGCAGAATGAGCCTCCAGTTCTTTGTTGCATTCTGTACATTGTAATGAGGAAACTGCTGCAGTGAGTGCAATGAATTCCAGGTTTGCTGGACAGTCGGTGAATTTTTCCCTATTTTTTTTTTTGGTTGTGCTTATGTGACATATTAGGAAACATAATTCCTATTTCCCTGCTTCTCTTAACATCAGTGTTGTGTCCTTCATGTGTTCTAAACCAACTTTTCAGTTTCACTTGTTGTTAAGACCTCAATATCATACTCAGGAGGGCTAGGAAGTATTAAAAGTCTTTTATCTAACAGTGGGTGTTATATACACAATTAATTTCCTCAGCATTGCTTGATGGTAAACTACTTAGTAACGTCCTTTTGTAAAGCTATAAACTGTGCTTTTATCTTTTTCTTCCCTCCCTTCAACTACTATGGATACTTGGATGTGTATCGGGAATAAACATTGAAGGAGATGACTGATGGAAAGAGACATTGAGGAAAAGTGAATTTTCTCATTAAAGTTGCAGCAATTAATATTTAAATTACTTATGGGAATTAGTTCCACTGAAGGGCCAATACTGTTGACATAAACATCCTTGCAACATTGAAAGGAATGTAATTCTGCTTGTAAATATATTGAAATTTGGAAAAGAACCAATTAAATTTTACATTAGTTGAGTTTGTATGGAATGGACTCTTACAGTGACTATTAGTATGTCTGGTTTCCCTTCACAACTCCTGTTATTCAAAATGGTCTGTTTTCTGTGAACTGATGAATATAGACCAGTTGATATGAAGGTCTTTCTACAAAACTTCTAATTGCAACTAATTTAAAACTTCAAACTAATTCCTATAGAAGGGAAATTCTTTTTGGTAGATGCCTTGGTAGCCCAAGGCTGCAAGAAGAGTTTCAACATGGCAATTGTGGGATGTTTGATTATATTAAAATGCTTGAACACAAAATGCTGCATCCAATCTTTAGTTCTGTAATGGTATATTTTTTATTTTTTTAAGGGAATATTAATCAGCAAAGAGCAGTTAATAGTGAAGTGTATCAAGTATGTGTAATGAAATCATAATGGAGAAATGCCTGTTTAGATGATTTGGTGTTTGATGGAATTCAGCCTTTCAAGATAGAGAGAACAAACAAATTATTTAGTTTGTCAAACTTCTCTCTGAAATTCCTCTGGGGTTAGTGGCAGCATGATACTTAATTACATTCTTCAACAAGACCAACTGTAGGAAAAAATGGAATGAACAGTAGATGGTGATAATGCAACATGTAACGATAAAGTATGGCTAAAATAAGTACATTCAGTACCCCATAATAATTTTTAATAATTTTCCTGTTTAGACACAAATTTCTTCAGTTCAATCACAGTCAATCACTATTTGATTTAGAACTGAACCATATGAATAGACTACAAATGCATTTACATTTTATTTTTCCATTTCTCTCTAGGAAGAAGGTTCTAGTTTCAAAAAAATGGCTCTAGAGGAAAATTCAGCCTTTATTAATCAAAGTTCACTTTTACTCTGTCACTTTTAATCAATGTAGATGGCAACCCCAAATGTCTCAAAGAATTATTTAAAGTAAATGCATTTTAATATCTAAATAAATCATGTTAATTTAATGGCTTGTTCAGTTCTGTGGAGGATAGCACACTTACTCTACTTTATAATTATTGATTTTTTCCCAACATTGGCACATATGGTTGACCAAAAATAATTCAAAGTATGCCCCTTTGTGTATATGAGACTTTGCTCGGTGCAGAAGAAAATGATATAGGCTCTATTCCTTGAAGCTAACTTATTTCAACAGTATTCTCTTTCATGCATTGTGCATTTCTTTGGGATACTAATTAGGATCTATTAATTTTCAAATAACCATAAACTGTTTTTATCATGAGCTGGCCTGCTCAGTGTTAGTGCATATGCTAGAGCACTTGAAAATGTGGCATCTTGAAAAATATTTGTAAGTGCTGTAATTGTGCCTTGCTGATGGAAAGGAAAAGTGAATCATCCATTTTGCTTGCAAATTTCAGGAATCTCATTGCCATTCAAAGACATTTAAGTGTGGTTAAATTAGTTAAAGTGCTTATTCAGAAAATGAAATTATATTTAACCCATCTACATATATTACAGTGCTCACATAGTGATTGAATTCTTAGTGGTTAATTCAGGGATTAGTTCTCAGTGTTTATGACTGTCCATGAATGGCATGAATAGAAAAACAGAGAATAGGAAAAAACAGTTGTTGACGACTGGTATGGCTTTGCTAATAAATCAGTATTGTCCAGGGGGATGGCAAAAGAAGTTCAGCATTTGATTTCAGGAGTTATACAGCAATGCTTAGGATTGAAATGGGTTTATGGCTTGACTAATAAATCTGTAGTGGGCAAAAGAACAATAAAAGGAACCCAAGATTTGATTTTAGAAGTTATGTGGTAGTACTTAGGTTTGAAATGTTTTGGCTAAAGAATAAATAAATAAATATAAATATATATATATATATAAGGAGGAATGCCATTTGCTTTTCATTGGAAGTGTGGTACTCTTCTTGATTTTCCCACAGAAATCAAGTGTTCTTAATTTAGTGTGTTTCTTTCCTTAGCTAAACCAAAGTTTCTTCTAGGTAGGACTGATTGGTGTACGCTGACTTTTTGTATTTCATGGTTGCACCAGCTTCTTCTTTCTCTGACAGACAGGCAAATGTCTTTAAATTGTCTGAGCATGCAGATGCTGGTGTTTCAGACATAATGGGTAAAGTGTCAAGAGTGATTATTTGAATTTTTGTTGCTAAGCTGTAAACTGCAGGGAAGGCAGTCCCTGACAGCAGGCAGAGAAATCTGGCAAGATTATTAGGAGCAGGATAGCTGTATGTGTGATGGGTAAGGATTAGCTGAAAACTACACTGAGACCAACTAAAGGGAGCAAAGTAGATTCCAGGAAATAGGCTGGCATTTAAAATCAGTAATTATCTTAGTTGTAAACAGAAGTTGGACGTGCAAAAGTGCAAACATGAGAGGTCTGAAAGCAAACATGGAGCACCTGACACCAGGCAAGTTGCTTTCCATGAGGGGTATCCCATGTGCACAGTGGAGCATCAGATCAGAGGGTGGTAGCACTGTGCCTTCTCCATTTGCCATTTGATAAGTGGAATTGAAAACATCGTTAATTAGATGGGCACTCCTTTAATTTTATTGTTTGTGACCAGTTTCAGATCCAGTTACAGACCCAGTGAGAAGTGATGCATTTTTACAGAATTGCACCTGGTCCTTGCACTGAGGAGTTACCAGGGTGAAGAGGTAGCCCTACAAACATTATGGGTGATGTTACAACTCTCCATATTGGCAACCCAGAAATAACAAATTAAATGAAATTATAATTACCTGCAATTATCTGAACAACTGCCTGTGTAAAATGAAATTTATGTTTAATTAAAAACTTCAAATTGTGATTATATATTCCTAGATCAAACTTTTTGTGTGGTATTTTATCAGATCTATTGACATTATCAGACCTAATGACATTAAAAGAGTTATATTTCTTTTACTTCCTTATCAGCAAGCAAGCAAATGTACCTAGTCAATAATTCATGTTGCAGTTTATTCAATAAATGGAGTGTGTTTTGAGAAATGCTGTCTTTTGAGAAACACATCTGAGCCAATAAACTGAATTATATAATAATAGAGTATGTCAGCAATGTAAACAAATACCAGATGGGTTGTAAACCATTTAATTTTCCATCAGTGCAGATAGACACAGATAAACAGTGCTGTGGCGCATTGTCAGTCACTGGGGAAGCTCCAAAAGGGATTCCCACTATTCTGGAGGATTCCACCTTCAGGTTTGGTTTTGTCCTGCTTGAAGTCTTGCTCTCTTTAGCCCCATTTGCTCCCCGTGAGTGTGTTTTCACACCCGCTGTGCTGGCCTGGCTGCCTTTCAAAGTGTGACAATGCAAGCCAGCAAGGTTTTGCCGATGGAAGTCAGGTCTTTCCAGAGGTCTGAGCCTGCTGAGGCCTGGGCACTGTGGAGCCTGGGGAGGGGGCTATTCTCCCACCCTGAAGAGATGGATGGATGGATGGATGTTGCTGCCTATGCCTGAACCAGCTTCCTCCAGGATGGATGTAGTGGCAGAGCCTTTTACTCTGAAGATGCGAATGAATTCACTACAAGACTCTTCCAGTTGCCAAGTTCAAGATGGGGTTCAAAGTGTGTTTGCATTATGGAATTGCAAGGCTGTGTTTTCTTTCCACACAGTTAAAATCCAGCTGCTGTCATTCTGTATTTAAGATATCCGTTAGCA
This sequence comes from Dendrocincla tyrannina, assembly GCA_035047865.1. Taxonomy (NCBI): domain Eukaryota; kingdom Metazoa; phylum Chordata; class Aves; order Passeriformes; family Dendrocolaptidae; genus Dendrocincla; species Dendrocincla tyrannina. The sequence continues at coordinate 42,310,008 of JAWWMP010000081.1, forward strand.
CTTCTGTAATAAAGTTTTCTAATTGTGTGCTCACTGACATTTTATCTTATCCTTAGGGACATGGTTTAGTGGCGGACTTGGCAGTGTGAGGCTTGTGGTTGGATTCGATGATCTTAAAGGTCATTTCCAACCCAAACAATTCCATAATCTGCTTATATGTCTCTATTCTACATTCAGTCGAATTCATAATAATGAATAATTTAAATTAGCATATATGTTTCGACATTATATCTGAAGGGGTAATTATTGTATTTGGAGAATATCCACATTTTAGTGGTTTTACCGGTTTTTCTGTATATGCCACTTAAATCCGTATTTTCTTAGTTTGTGCAATAAATCTGAGAGTTCTTAGTTCATGCAAATAGTTTTAGACCTTTTAAACAGTGCTTAATACTTGAACCTAAGTAGCAGGAAATTCAGGGGCAGATTTTTTGGATAAAACTTGACTTTCAGATGGACCTGTATACTCCAGATGGAGTCTTGAGAAAATCTTAGCAAGAAAGTCTATTCTTCCCAATCTCCAGAATAAACATTCATGTGACACACTTCCAAAGGTTTGCTTAGAATACTTTGGACAGTTCAGAATATTTTGAAGGTTTTAACATAGTGAAGTAGGACAATGCAGGCAGATTTTCAGCAGATAATAGGCAAGTACTGTGGCTGAATTTGACATCCCAGGAATGCCAAATTTGAGTTACCTTCGGAATCCTTTAAATCCCAGAATATGCCCATTTTAGCTGTGTGTTCAGGTACAAGTTACTTGTGTCAATACTGAAATGGGGCAGAGTGAATTTATGTGTTTTATGTATTGTAAAGTATAGTTCATTTATATAGATTAATTTCTGATTGAAGACTTCTGCCTTCCTTGTTTCCCTTCAAAAGCTGTCAGAAAAGAGATCTGGAGACTTCTCCATTTTCTCTGTGAGACTTCTGAGCCTCTGACATAACTTCTTTTTAAATACTTAATCGTATTGTCAAAAACCTTGCAGGATGTATGGCCTAGTTATGTTCTTCATACTAAATACACTAAAATCAAACCTTATCTATATACAGGGACAGTACACACCTATACCAGTGACATGCAGATGTGCTCAATCTCGATGCCACGACAGAAATTTTCTTTCTAAATGTAAATGTCTCCCATCTGTGGATATGAATCAGAACTGTGTAGCAGAAAACCAATACCTTATTTAGAAAAAGTGTATTTTCTTGATTTCTTCTCCTGGGAATTAATTTAAATAAGAAAAACACCTGCCATCTTGTCTGACAGCTGATGACAGCATCAAAATCACTCAGTGACTGAGATGACAAGCTGTCTCTGCACATCCAAACATCAGGCTTTTATTGCTCTCTTGGGGATACAAGAAACTGGTATTAAGTGGTGTTTAACAAGGACTCGTTCTGTTTGTCAGTTCTGTGACACAATTCAAATGAAGGAAGGGGTAATGTCCCCGTGTCAGCTGAAGATGAGAAGATTGCAGTAGGTATTGCCTGTCTCTTTAGTAGGAAGCTTGTCTTTAGAGCTGCAAACAAATCAAAGGGCATGTTTTTTCATCACACTTCCAGATGGGGATTAGGCAAGTTTATGTAAAAATTCATGCATTGTTAGTCAGGAACTGATTGTTTGGATTTAGGAAGAAATTTTCTTAGGAAGAAATACTGATATTTTTTTCTTTCCCCTTAGATCAGGCGAATTACTGTAGTTTTGTGGCTGTCATGTTTAACTACTGTGACTTTACACCCATGCAGTAACGAAGGGAAAATTACTAAAAGCACTGTGGAAACCTCCCTTCAGTCTGAAACTTAACAGACATTCCATACTAAAGGATTAGAGTTCATTGAAACAGTAGAATTAGATCTCAGCCAAAAATCCAGGCTTGCACTCTTCGCTAAGGCGTTCTACAGGGACAGGCTGATCTTTAGGAAAAGAATTGACATCCTGAGTTTAGTGCCAGAAAATACTGAATGGAAAGAAAATATGAAATACTATTCTGTGTGATTTTTCTCATGGCTTCATGAAGATACTTTGGCAGAAGTTGCAGAAGAAGTTTCTTGCTACTCCTTATTTTGTATATGAGTCTTGAACATATGCTCTGAGTGGGTTTGAAATCGCTTAGATTTGCTTTTTTATTTATGTTTATTATTGTGCAGTAGTCCGTAGCACTGAAAACATGTCATAAAGAAAACTGCAGTAGGGAATTAGTGGGAGAAATATTTCAAAACAGGATTTTTAATACGTTGCTTAATCTCTCTGGTGACTGGCATATTTATTTGATTTGTAATGCGTTCTCTTTGTTTACCCATATTTGCTTCATCGTTTCATGTTGCCAAATATTTGGTTAATATTATTATGGAATTTTGAACATTACATGATTTTTAGGATTTTTTTGTTTTGTTTTATTAATACAAATATTTCTTTTTTTTCCTCCAGAAAGGTCCTAAAGGAAATCTCTGTGGGAGACCTGAAGCCTAATGAAACAGTTGAAGCAAATCTGGAAGCACAACTACTCTCCAAATTAGACCACCCAGCCATTGTCAAATTTTATGCAAGCTTTGTGGAGCGAGATAGTTTCTGCATTATCACTGAATATTGTGAGGTGAGATGAAGAAATTTGACAAAATGTGTGTGTTAAAATGGGGTCTTCAAAGAAGCCATTTAAAAAAATGTTTCAGTTTGAATTTTAGGCTTTATTTGTTACTTGTGGGATCTCCTGTTACTTGTTAGGAGTATTTCAGATAAGCAATGTTACCCACTCCTGTGGGACTCTGGTCACAGACAGAGAAACCAGAGAAGAGGAAATAGGTAATTTTAAGTACAAGTTCATTTGGTGTGTTATAGTCAGTATTAGAGGGAAGAGTTAAATGCAGACATGTTACAAACCTGTGGGAGAGCTCAGAAAGGTTGTAGCACACGAGTACTGCTGATAGGTAAGAGAGGATGAGGTTGGGAGTTTGGCATCATGGTATGAAATGTGATAGAAAGGAGGAAGGGAAAACTCACTTGTCATTTGGAAGTGATTACAAGAAGCTCAAGCTTGACCACATGGATGATGAGATTGGTAGCAACACTGGCTTTAGGAAATGAAAAACAGGGTGAGTCAAAGACCAGAGTGTAGTGGATACAACAAATATTAAAGCAGGATGTACCACATTATAGTTGTCATTCATTTTCTAACTCCAGCATTTGGTTTGAAAACATATTGCTGGAATCTGTTTGAGGCTTTAAAATAAGAATTTAAACATATTTAAGCCAGCTTTTTAGGAGTTTATATAAAACAAGTGCCTACTTTATATTAAATATAGATGTGCTCTTTCAAAAAAATAAATCTGTCATACATAAAGTGATCTTGCATGAAACTGTGAAACAAACTCTTCAGTTGTGCTCTGCTAGAAATGCTGAAATGCTTTGGAAGATAATGATCTTAGACTACTGGATTACCTGACCACAAATCAGATTTGACTTAACTAATCACATTTCTTATAGAATTTGGCTTTGGGGGGAATAACTGAGCAAGTGCCATTCCTGACAGTTATTTCTTCCTTGGAAGCTTTCTTTGGAGACAGTTAAATGCCTATTTATTGCTGGGATTTTTAAAATTTAAGTCTGAAATGTTCAATTCTGTGATGCAATCTGAATGTTTGTTCACATACTATTTTCACACCCATGCAAAAGCTCTTTGTGTCATTTCCTGAATGTCTGGCAACTGGGGCTTGAGAGTATTGGCGACTCCTTAAGGAAATCCAGAGCTGAGAACTGAAGGATTATTCTAACTATGCAGCTATTCCCATACGTCCATGATTTTCTCTCTGCCAGTGGTACCAAGTGGCCCAACACCAGATCAGTTAAACACGTAGGAAGAAAGGAGCCTAATTCAGCAGCATTACAGTAGTCACAAGCATCACTCCTTGGAGGTTTGGGTTTTTTCATTCAGGCAACATAAACGACCCTGCATGAAAAGGTTTTGGTTCCAAGTCACCATAGGGTCTGGACTCACGTACTCAAACACATGAGAATGTGTTAGGGAAAGGCAAATGCAGGAGGAGGACTGCAATGGGTTCATTGGCCATGTACTGAATCTCTTCAGATTTGAGCCTGCTAGCTCAGGTCAGAGTGATATTTGGTCCAATAGGATGTGCCCCTGACTTTTCCCAAAAGGACACATGTTGTGATATGATTGTATTTAAGCAATTACAGTATATTTCATCAATGTTCAGACAAGGAGGTATAAAGCAAAGTTGCACGTAGTTGCTATAAAGTTTCTTTCCTATTTTAGTGAGAGTATTTTCAGAAGGAATACTTATGTATTAACTTATCTATAACCTGCCTTTTCATGTGGTACAGTTTGGGTCTTTTGACCTAAAAGATGCCTGTTTAAACCATACATAAGCTGAGATTAAGAAAAATATATTGCTACTTGATCCTCGTTTGGAAATCTAGTACATTCAGTTTCTCATGCATCAAATAATTACCAGATTGGCAGTAATTGGTACTCTTGGGCAGGCTCAAAACAAAGAACAACCATGAAGTTGGCATGGAAACAGAACTACCCTCTGAGCGTTATGCTGCTTTTTCCAAGGTAGCCTGCCTTATTCATTAGGCACGGTACTTTCTTCATTCTTGCAGGAGTAGCTCAGGGTGAGCCCCCAGTGCTGCTGCCTCGTGCTATGCTTGTCCTGTGAAAGGAAAAAAGAGAACACTGGTCTCCAGTGCTCACTGTGACATCTTTTATTGTAACAGAATTCACTCAGAATTATCAAAAAGAAGTGTATGTGTTCTGTTTTGATCTTCTTGTTGAGCTGCTTTGACAGTTTCCCCAAATCAAAATCTTACAAGTAATAAAAACATTGCCAGCTAAGTCAGATTTCAAACAAAAATATCATGATGAACCTCGGATTTCATTTTTTAGTATAAATTTGACTTCAATAAAATACAGTTTTTACCAAGTAATTGCTTTAAAAGTTGCAACATTTTAATATATTATAAGCCAGAACTGGTTGTACTTTCCCCCAGACAATTATTTATGTCTCTTCTCTGTGGTCTCAGCTGTGATGTGAGTACACATATGCTAAGGAAATCTGAGTAGAAAGAATAACTAAAGCAATCAATGCCTGTCCACGTTATCAGCTCGAGGCACTAAGCTGTTTTAAATTAGTTACTGGTGTGTTTGATACTCCTGATATTTAAATAGAAACTGCAGCTTGTAAATTCTGTATGTACTCAATTTGTTAAATTGTTGAATTCCTTATGAACTTCATTGTACTGACCTTCCAAAATGCAAAATCGGGTTGACAAATTTTTTGAGAGTTCCATGACAGCACTATTTCATCAAATCTTTTATGATGTGTCTATGTTTTCCTTTTTTTTGGACACAAAATCAAGGTTAAGTTTATTGTAGGACCTTTTCTGTCCTTTTTGAGACCACTTTTCTATGCTTGAAGGCAACAAGTGATGCAGTTATGTGAGGGCACATGTACATTATTCAACTGCTTTTGTTTTGCTTAGACCTTTTGAAGAGATTGTCCCTCAGCTTCAGAGTATTCCCTACCCTAACTCTGGAGGTCCTGCACTTATTTACTTTGCATTTCTCATTACAGTGTGTTATTGTGAGAGGGGACACACTGGGACTCACCTGGGTAGTGCATAGTCCCTTGTGGGCAGCAGCCAGCTGACAGGTTTGAGCATCCTCTCAGTCTTGGGCTGCTATTGCAGTTGGGTGTGGATGGTCTGGGGCATCTCTCTGGGATAGGTGAGTCATTCTTTTCGAGGTGTGAGCAGGCTCAGGCACAGCCCATCTGGTTGCCATGCCAAGGAGTTCCCAGCGTTTTCCTCTCCTCTCTCTGCTTCGCTGTGAGCAACCACAGGGGAAGCTGCGGAACATTTGGAGCTGCAAAGGGGAAGCAGCTGCTGGGAGCTCCAAGTTCCCAGAAGAGCTTATCTCTGGGCTGCAGCAGGGAGGCAGATGGAGAGCTCAAAGCATATTCCCTTCCCTAGTGAGTGAGATTATTCATACATTTCAATTAAAATATTGCAGGACATTGTCAGGGAACACATTTTTGATATATGACAAAATAGATTTGCTTTCTCTTAACACCCTTACTCTCAAAGATTGTAACTTAGAACCTCAAGGGCCACAGAAATGACTGTAAATTCCTGCCAAAGGCACAGGACATAAATGCATGGATCTGCAGGGACAGAACCTGCTTATTTTGTAGCAGCAGTGTGAAGCACTGTGGTGTTGGGAACAGAAGAACAAGAAATGCTGAGAAGATCATAAAACGCTGAGAGTCAGCAGTGAGATGGATCAAAGGGTTGATGGTGGGAAATGACAGTACTGGTGCAGTCAAACAGGCCAAACTATTTTATTGTATATGGCCCATAAAACTTCTGATTTTATGCAGAGTGTATAATGTAAAAGTAATGATTTATGGTGAGTAGACTGTCCTGATGTAAGGTAATTAGTCACTAGAATATAATGAAGCTCCCAGTGCCTTTGCTCTGAGGTTTGTTCCCTCAACACATTGCTTACCACTAATGTGCCTGCATTCCTGTAGACAAAATCCATTCTTTTTATAAACTGCATAAACAATCAGCTGACAACCATCTGTCTATTATTTTAGCAAAAAGCCTTCTCAAAATTCTCTCTCATCGTGCTGTTGTACAACTGAGTTTTTCCAAATAAACTTCACAGTTTTCAAGTAGCCTTTTTCTGGATATGTTTTCTGGTTTTTGTCACTCCCTACTGTGTGTCATATGGTTCCATTCCCAGTATTAATTCAAGATCAATTGTAGTTTTAATGATGTATTTGCAATGATAATTGTTACATATTCTTGAAACTTTAAATCTGCTTTGTTTCTGGAAAAAAGTGAGTTTGAAAGAGGGGCAAAGTATCATAATTACAGACTGTATTTTAATTCTTAGAAGAGCAACATGATTTATTTGATGCTGATGTGGTTATTTGACCACAATAAATGAGATTTTCTCCTGACTGTGCAATGTTTGACTGGAGTGGAAATGCTTTTCTCAAATTTATTCACTTACTTAGACTGATTTGGGCAGATAAATTTTACTTATTTAGGTGTCTGTGCATTAGCCAGTCAATGTAGACCCTCATCATAAATCTTTGCAGAGAAACAGCATTTCCACAACTTGATCCATCCCCTTCTAAGGCAGATAATGAGGTGGCAGAGATCATTGCACCATAGAGGTGCCTGTTCCTTTGTGTTAACCATAAAAGGGGGTCGGGGTGACCAGCTCAGATGCACACATCTAAAGTTGGGTGACAGGAAGCAAGAACAGTTGAAAACTTTGAGGATACTGTGTAACACTAAGAGAGAATGGACCTGCTTTCCCTGTGCAGCCAGATTTCTTGATCTCCCTTTGATCCTCAGTTGTGTGTGCTTTTGGGGCTGGGAGAGTTCAGAAATCACGTGCCTTTTTTCATTTTACAGACTGTGTGGTAGGGAGCCTGAAGGTCTAAGAAACTGGAGTCCTGGACTTCGATGAAGGAGATGGCATTTTATAAACTGGCTTTAAATATACAAATATGTTGTGATATTTTTCAGGGTGGAGATCTAGACTTTAAAATGCAAGAGTACAAGGATTCTGGGAAGATATTCACTCAAAGTCAAGTAATAGACTGGTTTATACAGTTGTTGCTCGGAGTCAACTATATGCATGAAAGGTACAGTCATTTAATATGAGAGCATTGAGCTTGGGATGGGAATGAGTAGACTTACTGACTAGTTGCAGATACTCAAACAGAAATGAAACCATGTGAATTGTCTTGTGTTGGTGTAAAGTTCTGTTCACCAAACTGTTGTATTTCATATATTTCATATACTTCAAGTGTAATCAATTATCTATCCTGCAAGGACATTGTGCATTGTGTCTTTGAGCAGCACAGTGGTAGGTGTCTTTCAGCATTAGACACACCTTTTCCTAAGAGCCAAATGAAAAATGTACCACAATAGAAAGGGTTCAATATAGGTAAATAAAAAAAGAATTGGATTAAAGGGTTAAAACAAAGCCAGCTTTTTAAAGGGGAATCAACAAGGGTGTCCTGCAGATATTTAATGTGAAGTTCCAATATATATGCTTGATGGACTACCACTGCAATCAGTGAAGTTACATACATACCTTCTTTGGAAACAGACATCCCTTTTAACAGCATATCAAAGATTAACTTAAAAAAACCACTGCAGGTCATCCAGACGGTGATCCGTGGAGATCACACATGGTTTGAGCAGGCCAGGTGTGTACAGGAGAACACCTGCCTGATCGGCTTCATGGGCACAGGTGTTGCCTGCAGTGTGAGGTAGGCAGGCTGACTGCTGACTGCAGTGATCTAAACTGTTCCCTTGCTGCCAGTGTGCTGGACATGTGTGTGAGCCCTGTCTGGTCCCCTCTCTGCATCATCCGGTGCTGTCCCCTTTGCAGGGCTGGGCAGAATTGCTTGCCTGAACTTGAGTTGCAGCAGAGCAGCAGGTAGAGAGAAGCCACCTGTCGTCAGGACCAACCATTCCTGAAGTTGTGTGTGGGATATGTTTGAGCCAAACTCATGGGTACCTAAGGAGTTCTTGCACCTGCATTGTCAGACTGTAGAGGGAAAAGGGCAGAGTGAAGTGCTGTCCAGGATATAAGAGCATTTGTGTTTCCAAATGCCAGTTTATGTGGGGTGGTGCGTGAAGGGCTGCCCAGCAGGCTGCAGTGGTGGGAGCACAGCAAAGGGAGCCCTCTTGGCGTGCTGTGCTCTCCAGCATTCACCTCAGGCTGACCACACACAGGGAAAGGGAAACAAAAACCCTGGCAATTGAACTAAACTATCATTGTGGGTTGGTTTTCTTTTTTTTCTTTCTCCAACTCCAGTTTAACAAGTTCTCATTAAAAGTTTTAGTACTTTGTAAAGTCTAGTTTTGATGAAATACTTTCTTTAATATGTGTTTAGAAGATGCATTGTGCAGACTAACGCAGAATAATAATAACAGTGCATTTGGACTAGGTGATCACTGTAGGTCCTTTGTTGTATGGGTTATTCTTTTTGTCTTTCATTTTCTGTATTTCTCCATGCCTTTTTTATCTCTTGTTTTCACATACATCCCTTTTGTCTGCTCTTCTCTTTATTTTATTCATCTTCTACTTGTTCTCAAAAAATCTTTAAAACCAGGTAAAATTTAAAAAATGGGCTTTCTTTGGTAAATATGTATATTAAATAATTTATTTTCCTGAAAAGTAGGTTAATTCTCTAGTGGAAGCAGCAATTTGATTTTCTTGAACAGCATTTAATTTGCTCCTTTTGAATCACAGCTATTTAATAGTACCTCTCCAGACCCTTACAAATGACTTGACAGTTTTGGTTTTATTTATGTATATTTCTTTGTATTATGGGTTATTTGAATATGCACATTAAAAATTTAATCTTTTTCTTATTAGTTTAGAGCCAAACAGTAGCTTAAATGGGAAAGGTTAGGCTTAAAAGGATTAAATACTACTTACAGAAATTAATTTGAAATACTAAAACATAGTTACAGCCCTCTGTTTATGTATAGAGAAGCCATACATGATTTCTTCTCTACTGATATGGAAAAAAGCTGTAATATATGTTTGAATTATGTTCTAATGCAAAGAAAACTTTTCCCTAGAAATAGAAGCTTGAAGAGTTTGTAACCTGTGGGTTGGGACTTCCTCATGCCATTCCTTAGAAAACCCAGCTGCTGTGGATGGGGGTTTTTATTTCAGGGCAGCAAAACTTGTTATTTCTTTTTTTAAACATAGACGGGTCACTTGGTTGTCCCTCTTGTGCAGCTTTGGTTGAACTTCCTCATGTTTTGAAAACTGTTATATTGGAAACTTACTCTAAAGCAGGACTGGTTTACTCCCTCAGATTTTTTTTTTCTTTTTTTTAACCTGTGATAACAGAGATTATACAGGTTAGACATTCCTGTCTTTTACTTACATGTCATGAATCCCAAAAAGGATGTGAATATCTTGTGGACATTGTGCTATCTGCTGGCTACTTTGCAAATTGGAAAGATTTTTTAATTTGAAACTCGAAAGCCAAATTATCTAGAATTAAACAGATTCAATCCTCATCTGTCTTTGAAATAATCAGAGAGATAGGGAAGTCAGGGTGAGGCAACCCAATTCAGTGGCTGTAACTAGATGGAGACAGCATGAAAGCATCATATCATCTCTCTGTCATACACGTAGCCTTTTGCACATCAAGGGCACCAAATTAAGCCCACAGCAATCAGGCGATGAGGCCACTGATTAATTTAACCTCAGTTTGAATAAAGCTGTCCATTATGTTATCCATCGCTTTGCTAATCTTTATGAAGAATTGATGAACACAGAGATTTTTAAAAGGTTACCATTTATATAAACAGTAGATAGTGCACGATTCAGCCTTACCCAGAACCTCTTACTCCTCCACACAGCTCTTCAGAGAGAGGAAGGAGAAATGAATTGCTGAGTGTTTCACAGCAGTAAATTCTTCAGCTGCCATCAGCTTCTCTTGCTGCTGGTTATGGGCCAGGTGAAGCTTTACTCAAGGAGTGCTTCATTCTGCTTTTTTATGACTGTGAGGCAACAAACAGGTACTCTGTAGAACATAGGTATGAGTATATTTACAGCCCAAATTAGAAACTGTCCTTAAGAGTTAGTTTCTACCCAAAAGAATCACTCTATAACTACTTCACTGTCCATCAAATTTTGCTGGAGCCCAGTTAATTCATGTTACCTTCATAGGTCTGTCCTTTTGCTACAGTGCAGAATTTGCACTCCTTCTTAAGCTGGATTTACAGTGCAGGCTCAGCCTTTATTTCTTACTGAATTAAAGGAGTTGTTTCAGTTAAGGTTTCTGTGTGTAACTGGTTTATCTTCTGATGTATCATGGCAGAAGAAGGTGGCTTGAACTGAGAGAGACCATCGTGGAAAGCTCTGAAGAATCACCTCAAGTAGTTCTTTGTCATATTAATATATGAAAGCATCTTATAATCATTGGTAATTCAAATAATGGTCATAACATTTTCATCAATACATTGCAAGATTATATTAACATCACATTTTAATTCAAGCTAATGTGGCCCAAACATCTTCTTTTCATCTCCCTTTCAAATGATATGCTACTGAAAGCTTTCTGGGTAGTTTTTATATTTAAAGATACCTTTTATTAAAATAAGAGACATTCAGGAAACTTTTTGGGTTCAAAAATTCTGTGGTTATATTTCTACAAAGTAGCAATAATAAAAAATAAAATCCACCAATGCTTAACAACAAGATGAAAGAAAAATGTAAGCCAGTAAAGACAAGTTTTTTCAAAGGCTCTGTGTGATAAATGGTAAGGAAAGACTTTATGAAGCAAATTAACACAGCAACATAGCAAGAATTCTGTAAAACTGCGTGTATATATATACACACACACATATACATACTTACCAAAGAATAATAAATATCACCTTCATTTAATTTCCTTACTGGTGTAATATATGGTGAGTGTATGTGTATTTCTCAAGATAGTTATCAAATAGAGAGGAAATTATTTACAAACAACAGCTTGTAAACATCAGTGGGGCACACTGAATAAAACTTTCAGTTTTCCCCATGTGCAAACCCTTCTCTACAGGCATTACTTTCAGGACAAGAAATTGAAAGAAAAGAAGCATTGAAAAGGAATTGCTATAAGAAGCATAAAGAACTCTTTTGCTTGACCCATAAAAATAGAAATGTTTCTTTTTCTTGCCCAGTTTATGTAAAGACATACTGCAATATCTTCTAGTCTTATTTTTCATGGGTTTTTTTTTCCCATTTGTGAACTGAGTAGAATGAATTTAATATTTTTTTCTCTTCTTGCAAAAATTATTTTCAAACAAGATGTGAACTAAATTGTGTATTTAAATTGTGTGTAGAATGTATATTTTCTAGTCTTAATATAGAAACTCTTTTGGAAATAATTTCATGGCCATGCATAAGACTTTGATAACTCAGTCAAATTTGAGATATTACTTGAGGATTCCTCAAGAAAAATTAAAATCAATTATTGTATTTGTTTTTCTTGCCCACATCTCAGGAATCTTAGACATCAGTTCCTTCCTTTACATGATCTAAAAGGCTGAATGATCTGTATTTGTGTTAGCAAATACATTTTCTGTAGCCAGTATGTACCCCATGCTATTCCAACTGCCTCCCGAGCAGAGCTGGTAATTAATCTTGTGCGTTAGCAATCATTTTAGAAGGGGATGAATTCCACTGTAGTTGAGGTTATGGGGAACAATGCTTTTGGGAGCATTTTAAACAAGGATATTAGTTAAGAACATGTTTTGTATACTGTAGAGACACTCTGTTTTCCTAAGGGGCTGCAGAATTACTGGCTCACAGGTAAGGTTTCCAGGAACTGAGAAGATGCTGTAAATCCTCACATGGTATGAAGCTTATGTTGTTGTTTCAGACTTTGATGGAAAAATAAGTCCGTAAAAGCGAATTGTTCTTTTCCTTTTCATCTCTGTCTTCATAAAGTTCTTTTGTCTTCCACACTATTTCTATAAAAATGCAAATACTAGCCTAGTCTATCTATATATTTGTAATACCTTTTCTCTGAAGAAGAGTTCCCCGAGCTTTGAGAATCTCTTACTGCTGTTTCTCTCATCGCTTATTCTCCTGTGAGACATGGCATTCTCCTGGCAGAAAATGAGATGTAATGATTTAAGGCGAGTCACGGAGGAAGACTTGCCTTCCTACCTTCTTCCCCTGCAGCTCCTGCCAAGTCTGTAGCTGTGCTCTTAAGCTGGGATCCCCGGGTACACTTTTATTATCCTGCTGGCTCAGGCTCTCCTCCTGCGTGGGGGTGCCTGTGATGCACCTCTGTGTTTGTATGAAGCTCCTTAATGCCATCATCTGTCCTTGTCACTTGCAGAGTTAGACTGTAGCAGTGGTGGGCTAGCCTTTCTGAAGAGAACTAAAGTTAAATACTAGAAATACTTAATAAGTGACTGTGAATGCTTCCAGTTGGATGAGGCTGAATTTCCTTTTCTATTCCAGACGGATACTTCACAGAGATTTGAAAGCCAAGAATATCTTTTTGAAAGATAATCTTCTTAAAATTGGTGAGATTTCCATACTTTTTAAAGATGTATTTTGGTATGATAGAACAGTCTAGCAGACATTTTGTCAATAAGGAGATTTAAAGAAAACCGTGTCTGAAATAACATTTTGATTTGTGGTCAGACATTTATTTGTCAGTCAGACAGAGGAGAGGCAGTGAAATCTCTAGGCTTGAGGATGCTTCAAGCTTGGCTGAACCTGGACTGACTTGAGCAGCTTCATGTAACTTGCTTTGAGCCAGGGGTTTGAATCAGACGACCTTTTGAGGCCTCTCCAAGCCCACATCATTCTGTCATGTTATGCTTTTGTGGTGGTTTTATGTTGAAGAATTACAGAAAATTGTTTTATCCACTTTTTTAAAACACTGGCAGGTTTTTTTCTTGATATACAGTCATTTTATCATGTCTGGCAATACACAGAAAAAGTTTATATGAAAGGATATAGTTTGATATTAATAGATTATTGTTTCTGCTGTTACTTTTAGGAGACTTTGGGGTGTCTTGTCTTTTGATGGGTTCATGTGACCTGGCAACTACATTTACTGGGACACCGTACTACATGAGCCCAGAAGTGCTGAAGCACCAGGGATATAACACCAAATCTGATATTTGGTGAGTAGTCAGAATGCTATCTTAGTTTGACCAGGCATTTATTTTCTAGGTTAGCATTTGATGTTATTTGGGAATTTCTCTTTTTTGTTTGTTTGTTTGTTTAAAAACTCTCTCAGTAGGGTGCTCACACTAAAATTATTTCAGACATTTGAATCCTGTGTCGCCAATCAGAAGCCTTGCCCTTCATGTTAAGAAGCTTGTAGTTTGCTCTTATCCTGGGTTATCTGTGACTTTAAACAAGAGAAAATTTCAAGTCCAGTCTCTGACATGATATGGGATGATTGAAGACCAAGTTCAGGTTTTGCTAGGAAGGGGGAAATATATTTTTCTTTTTTTTTCTCATATTGAGATAGATGCATTGAAAGAAGCAACTTTCTGTGACACTTCTAAGTGGATGAGCCAAGAGTGACTCCTGGCTGAGGGGGTAGCAGAAGGACCTTTTTAGGAGCTGAACTGAAAAACATTGGCAAATGTTAAAAGGAAGACAGTGCTTAGAAGTGGAGTTGAAAATGAGACTAACTGCAGTGTTAGAAGCAAAAAGGCATTCTGTTTTAGAACAGGATCAAAAGTAGAAAGAAAAGTGTCAGCTCTGCACTAAGATGGCACAGATTCTTAAGATTAGGACTTCTGAGGTGATGATTAAAGAATCAAGGTGAGGAGCTGAGATCCATTGAAAGACTTCAGGAAACTTTTAGGTGTGCAGGTCCTCTTGCAAGCCAGGATGAAAAAGGGGGGGTTTTTATATAGTGGGAAAAATATCTAGTTTGTTTGTATGTGTGTCCTAAAACATCTCATGTTTCAGGATTGTGGTTAAAACCATTGGGGTTTTTTATTCTGTCGTAAAATTTTTATATAGAAGGGGGTTTGTTACTTTTATGAGGTGTTTTGGTTGTTGGGTTTTTTTTTCTGTAGGTATGCGTATCAGAAGCTTCATTTTTTATAAGTATTTCAAATCAGGAAAATTCCTTTGTAAAACATTTGGCCACTGGAATATAGTTTGTTTACTTGATAATTTACTCTAGTTTCAGCTCGGTTCCGCCTTTTCAAAATATACTTGTGACTGCAGGGTATGATTCTAAAAGTGGAGAGCAGTCGTCTCTACTTTCAACTGGTAGCAACCATTTTTCACAGTTAACATCTTCAGTCCAGTCAGTGGAAATGTCAGGAGTCTCATCTCACAGTCCATGTAGCCAGCTGCTATGGATTTGATGTCAGATTCTCTCTAGTTTGTCTTATCAAAACAACATCAGTTAATACATGTTGTCAATAAAAATGTATTCAGAGAAGATTTCAAAAGATGCCAAAACAAGTGAATAGGCAGGGAAGTCTATTTTTTTGTGCTCTTTTACTGTAAGGAATAATTTCTTTTATTGCAGTTGAAGTGGACTGTAAAATACACGTTTAAGTACTATTTGTGGTTACTGCTGTCAACCCATGCGAGTCACTGAAGTTGTACAGGGGAAATGCAAGCAGAGTTTGGTCTAATATTTTTATAAATGATTTTTATAAATTTCAAAATTTACAAAAACATAGAAAAAATCCCCCCACCCCAGACTCAAGAGCCACTCCCTTCCAGCTGTACTTTATGCATTTTGTAATCTTTCCAAGTAGTACCAAGAGCACTCTGAGGGTGGAACTGCCTTCACTGGGAGCTTCTTGGCCCTCACTGTAGGGCGCTAAGGAGGAAGCATGCCCTGAGTCACTCGTGCTCCAGCCGAAAAACCCCTTCTTTTTCTGAGCCAGCAAACTCTCTTTTAATCAGGACTCATTTCATTGATTGCTCCTTTCATCATTTCATCTTCTACTGTTTTAATATTGATTCTATTTGATTTTATTTTCCCCATTGAACAAGGGCCAAAAGACGAGAGATCTCTGAGCATACAGGGAGCCCGCCCTGGAGGCTCCAGGTGGGATTAAGTCCTTGGGCCATTGTGTGGGAAGTTCAGTTGCTCATGAAGAATCCCATACTCATAGGATGGTTTGGGTTGGAAGGGATCTTAAAGATCATCTTGTTCCAACCCCCCTGCCATGGACAGGGACACCTTGCACTAGATGAGATTGCTCAAAGCCCCATGCAACCTGGCCTTGGACTCTCAGTTCAAAGACATTCCTTGTCCTATCACTACCTGCCTTGTGAAAAGTCTCTCTCTGGCTCCTTTTGCTGGCCCCCTTTATGTACTGGAAGATGTTCAAAGGCCTACCCAGAGCCTTCTCTTCTCCAGGCTGAAAAACCCCAACTCTCTCAGCCTGTCTTGATAGGAGAGGTGCTCCATCCCTCTGATCATCTTCATGGTTCTCCTCTGGACTTGGTCCGACAGGTCCTCATTCTCCACATCTTGAGGGCCCAGAGCTGGATGCAGTACCCCATGAGAGGCCTCTCAAGAGCAGAGCAGAGGGAAGAATTGCCTCCCTCAACCTGCTGACCACGCTTCTTCTGATGCAGCCGAGGCTTTCTGGGCTGCAAGTGCGCATTGATGAGCCATGCTGAGCTTCTCATTAACCAGCATCCCACAAGTCCTTCTCTTCAGGGCTGTTCTCAATCCATTCCCTGCCTGGTCTGTATTTATGACCTAGGTGCAGGGTCTTGCAACTTGCCTTGTTGTACTCCATAAGGTTGGCACAGGCCCACCTCTCAAGTCCATCATGGTCTCTCTGGATGGCATCCCTTCCCTCCAGCGTGTTGATACCACACAGCTTGTCCTTGTCCAGCTCGCTGAGGTTACGCTCTATCCCTGTGTCCATGCTGCTGACAGTGATGTTAAACAGCACTGTATACTGATCCCTGAGGAATGCCAAGGAGTTGCACGAGTATTTTATGTGTCCCTGAAATGACTTCAGACTTGTCCTTCTGATCTCTGGCAGGACTCAAAATATTATGCACAAAAATTCAGAATTACAAGTGTTCTATGTTAAATCTAAGACAATGTAAAATATCTTCTGCAGAAGACAGTGCTATCTCGCTGCCTTATCATGGTCCTTTCTCGGTTCAGTCCAGTTAATCATTGTTCACTGGAAAGACCTTAATTTATGCTGCATTAATGATGGGCTCTAAAGAGACGTGGTGCTTTTCAGGGTCACTGACATGTTCTGCAACTGGCTCTTCAAAACTGGCCTGAATA
>JAWWMP010000081.1:42332952-42375467 GCA_035047865.1 Dendrocincla tyrannina
CTTCTGCCCTTGCTGTCTCTTGCAGACAGATAAGTCTCTGTCTTTTTATGAGACCAAAGCTCTCTGTTTTGGTATGGATAGGTAGCTTTAGCATAAATAGGTTGTTGAACGTTGCAAGCACTGATGCAAAATCCAGCAATAAATATATATATATTCAAGTTGATTCAGTTACCTTTGAGAAGATTCCTGCCTTCTTGAATTAAATACAGGTGTTCCTTAGAGATATACTGAAAATAATTATATTGAGTATTTAATGCTTACTGAAACAGAGTATGAGAATCTCCAAGAAACTTTCAGATGTTCTGGGTGCCCCAAAAAGATTGCAGCTGCTCTGAGTAAACTGTATTGCTACCTACAGAATACATAACCAGAGTTCAAATAGCCCCCAAGCTTCTAGAACAGACTGGCAAAACCCCTTTGTATTGTTTGCAATATGTTCTATACCTGATCCATGGTCATTGGTTTGAATGTATGGAGTCTCATCACCTACCATCATTTATTGACCTGGCCATCATATGGGCAGGACATTCATATGTATTCCAGAATCTAACCATACTTGTTCAGAAGCAAATCTCTGGTGTCCAAGATGAAGAGCAAGTTCTAACCACAAACATCCTGCTGTCATTCCGAGGTCCAGAGTTCCTGTAAATCGTGGAACAGTGAATGGCATCTGGTTTTGTTTGAGCACGGAAATCTCCCTTGAGGTTTTAAAATTCAGGGCATTAATTTGAGGGAAAAAAAAAAATAATTCTAGGAGAAGCTTCACTATAAATTATCCTCACATGTGCTGCAGTCGGATTATTTTTGCCCAAGTGTTTGGAATATGTGAAAAATGGTAGAGAGTTGAAAAGAGGAGGAGAAAAAATTTAAACATAATGTATTGCCCACATCCTCTGGAATGAATCAATACTCTGGTCCCAACAAGCGTACAAACAGTTGCTTGTAATGGTGTCCTCATCAATCATTGCCATTTTATATTTAAAATTAAAGAAAGGCAATGAAATACTACTTTTTTTCTCACCAGGAATTCTTTTTACCGTGTATGATTGAGTCTAGTTTCTTCTAGTAAAGGCCTCTGATGGCTTACTTTATTCCAGTCCCATGCAAGTCATAAATTTTTAAATGTTTAAGTAAGTATAGAGATGTACAAGTTCAGTTTTGAATGAAAAACTGTGCTTTATTCCCCCAAGGGATTCTTATAATTTAAATTAGAGTTTTTTACAGGGGACAAGAAATATGTCTACATTATTCATAGGTGAAGAGTTAGTTCCATTCTTATGAATAATTGAACTGTTCTTGTCTTTGTCCTTAATCTTTCATATTTCACACCAATATTCATATCTTTGCACTATTTGAAAAGCATAATGAAATCTTCTCTGCTCATTTATTAAAGTCCTGATTTCAAAATGATACTCCAGAAGGAGTGTTTCAATTTGTATGGTTACAAACCTGGGCTCTTAGATTATCAGAAGTGGATTTATCTCATAAGAGCAAAAATAGTAATTTGAAATGAATACTTGGTGTCATAAATACATATTGGTGTAAGAGAAACATGACTGCCAAGGCATTCCAAACAATGGCTGAATTTTTGTGATTACTGTAGGATGTGAGATAAAAATTTGAGATTAGGATCCTTTTTCTGATAAAGGACTGATATTGCTCTCCTCTGTTGATAAATACAGCTGAAATATGCAAGTCAATAATTCATGCTCAACTCTCAGGGCTGGTCTATGGAGACCATTTTACCAGTGAACTGCTATTATTGATTAGGACCAGAAATTCAAGAGGGCAACGTGATAGTTATATCAGTCATGGAAGACACATTAATATCCTCTTTTATTCGAGGCAGCTTGTAACAGTCAATGTAAAATGTATGAGCAATGCTGCTTTTTTTCTGTGGCTCTCATTTAAAGACTGGCCAATAATGAAGCCTGACAGAGTAAATATTTCACTGTGCTTCACCATTTATTCTTCTAAGGAGATGAGTCTACCTTTTTCCATCATCCCCTGAAATGCTTCACGCTCTTCACAAATCCAAGTTTAAATATTTCAGTTTAAAAGCGGCGTTTGCTTTCCAAACTAAAGCCTTTTGAATCTGTTTTAGCTCCAGCAGCTTTCTACCCATTCCATTTGGAACGTCGCTGTGTTTCAATATCAAACCAAACTACTGCAGGTTTCCATTTTTCTGTGAGGATGGGCTTGCATGTGTTCCATTTCAGGCAGAGGAGAGTTCATTTGCAAACTCTGCAGGCACTGTCTGAAGTGCAGAAGATGACGCCGCGGGAGCGAATGCGGCTGAGGAAGTTCAAGGCTGCAGATGGGAAAGCAAAGAAGTTGCAGTGAGTTGTGCCCTACCCGTGCAGTTTTCCCCATCCAACAGTCTGATGAGAGACTTAATTGTCCAGGCTGAAATAAAAATAGGAAGGGTCTTCAGCCACTCAAAGCAAATCACAAAAATCACAGTAATTATTAGTGTAGGGAAAAAGTCAGAACATTATCCCAAAAGTGGTCCTTTGAGCACTGCATTTCTGGTTAAATAACTATATGAGAGGTTTTCAGATGTGTTACAATAGGAGCCTTTTTGTTAGTGGCTTGTTGTTTTAAGAATTTTACAGTGAGGAGCTGGACATTTAGTTACAATCCACCTTTTGCCAATTGCTTTGGCCTCAGAGGTTCTCCACTAGAAGTCAACAAATCAGAGGATGGTCTTCTCAAAGGATCAAAAAGGGGGTAATGAATGTGTTATAAAGACATAATAAAAGGTTTTGGAGGATGTTATGTCCTCTTTCTGATGGAATATGAGAAACAGCTGGAAGGCTTTGTGTATATGCATTTTTTATCTTTTTTTTCCTTTTTTGTTAAAAACCAGAATTATTGGTTTGATGACACATTAAAAGTATTCAGTGATTTATTTGGTATGAATGGAAATTGGAAAAGCACCACATTCATTTTTAATTAATTTTAATGGTTTCTTCTAAAGCATTTTGCAAAGTGCAATGTAAATTAACAAATGTTTACTCAGTATTTATAGAGGGTTATAGAGGGAATAATTATTTTTTATCATTAGGATTGGCATTTTAGCCCTGTTGTGCCAACGCATGTCAGCAATTCGGTAAGGCAATTGTGTCCCAGGACAGAGAAATACCTGTGCTGGCGTGGAGTCTGAATTTATGGCCTCAGAAACTCTGCAAATAATAGTAGCTGCAGCTGAGAAAATGTGCCCCCTAAAATTGCATCCCAGCAATACTTGAGCCAACTCACGACACCCAGACCCCAGAGGCCTTCGTGTCCTCTTGGAAAATATGTCTGAAGACAATTGGTGTCTGACTGACATCACTGCATTTGGTACATAATTTTATTCCCTTTAACACCCCCCCAAATGAAACAACAAAAAACCAACTCCTTGAATTGAAACTGCTGTATAAGAACCATTAAATCTGACACCTCTTCTGCATGGTGTTTTCAGTAATATGGTAGGCCAATTCCTGTACTCATATGAAATTTATAAATAGGAAGTCTCTTTCACTTTTTAAAAATGAATGGGGATTAGGAAGTAGTACTAATTGCAGGATAGTTCTAGTTTGCTTTTCATTGTCTTTGCTTTCTTGCATTTTGATGTTTTATATTGAGATTTTCGTTGGGTGTTTTTTCTCCCAACAACAAAATTAAATGCATTTGTTCTGTCATATAAGGGCAACATTAGTACTCAAACCTTGCTCTTGTCATGAACCTTCAAATGGATCTACATTGAGCTCTAGATTATTGTCAGCTGAGTCTGGCTGCAAATCTATAGAGGGATGGGGAGGGAATATAGTAATAGAAACTGGAAAAACTGCTTAACGTAGCACCTGTCTTAAGTAGTTGAGTTCCACAGAGGAAACCACCGTCACCAACTGCCCCAGGTGAAGTGTTCAAAGCACACAAATGTTGCATGCCTGTCTACAGCTGAAAGGTACCAGCACTACATGGTGGAATAAAGCTCAAAGTATTTAAGATCTTTGGAAGAAATAGAAAAGACTGGGACTATTAATTTACTATTTCTTAATTACGTCATGCAGGTTGTGAAAGTAAAATGTAATAGTGCTTGGAAATAAGGTCTGAAATTGTGAGTTCATGAAAACTAACCTTTATCTTGAGTATGTTTGGCTACATGGGAATCTCACTTGGGAATCTGTTTTTCCACATCTGCTCTCAGAAGATCCCTTTGTGCGCTCCCTGATATCACATCCCAAACACGAGCATTCCGTTTTTACAGACAGCTGGCGGAAGAAAAATATCAAGAAAATGTCAAAAGAATGCAAGAATTCAGGTCCCGTCACTTTCAGCAGCTGAAAGTCCTGCATGTGAGTGTGGGCTGTTGTTTTGGAGGCCTCATTTATGTGCATTCAGTGTACAACGCTTCTCTGTTCCCCACGTGCTTCCCTTGGCACAGTCCTGTTCTGAGACTAATAATGAGGAACGGCATCAAAGTCTGCACTGCTGAGCTGAATTTGTGGATCCTGATGAGGGAAAGTGCATTCAGTTATTCAAATATAGTTCAGCAAGTTCTCTATTCTTTGCACAAATCTCTTTTTTTAAGTCACCCTTAAATCTAAGTCTGCTCTCTGAAATGTTCTTACTGACTATGTGACATCAAAGTTCAAAATACATTGATTTTCAAGATGTCTAGAATTGTAATCCTTTGAACACTCCAGTTTGGCATGGCTGTGAGTTTTTTTTTCATTTGGTTAAGAATATTAACACTTGAACTGGCTTTTTAGTAAGAATGAATCCTTGGAATGACTCCCAGTCTAAGCTGTTGTGCTTCGCTTTTAAGCTCTCTGCAACAGAAGATGGGCCTGTTCAATTCTAGCACCGCACCTTATTGCAGAGAGAACAGTGCCCATTTGGAAACAGGGAGCGCATCATATAAATAGGGAGGGTTTGTGTGCTTTGTCTTCTACCTTTTCTTTTGCACTCTGGTTTCTATTTCCCATTGTGTCTGGATTAAAAAAAAAGTAAAATCTGTCTCTGCTTATGGCTGAGTCACTGCTGATCATTTAGGAAAATCTTAGGATTTTAATTTAGTATTTGCCCAATACAAGTCCCAGCAATTGTGTGATGCCTCTGAAAGCTCTAACTATACCTGTTTCTCCGTGATTTTTCAATATTCCACTAAGGAATCTGATGAGCAGCCTTCAGAACCCCTGCTTCCTTCTCAGCCAGTCACTGTGTGCGACTGCGTGCCCATAGGACGTGATGAACCGAGTGGAAATGACATGAGTGAACTCCGCATGTCTGAACTTACAGACCACGGTGAGAATTCAAAGTCTGATGGTGAAATGAAAATTCCCATCAAGAAAACAAGATTTGTCCCTTGTAGTTAATGTGAGGTGGGGAAACTGCAGTTCAGAAAGTGGCCAGATTTGTAAAGTTGTCCAGAAAATTACAAAGAGTGAAGGGAAGTAATCGAGGGGGTTTTGTGTCCAGCAGAGGTACAACAAGGAGGTCTGTGTGCCCAAAGTTTGGGTGACCTCTGAGAAGAAAGGCAGAGGAATGTACTTCCTCCAAAGGAGCTAATGAATTATAAAGAAAGAGCTTAAACTTTACACATATGAAATGACTGGTGTTAGAAAAGCATTTCCTAAATTATCTCTTCAGTGCAAAAATGAGTGTGAGGATTCAGAGTGTTTGCACCTTTGGTACATTTTGATGCCGTTTTCTTTAACAATGAGAGAAGCAGATGGAAACTCTTTAAACTTTGCTTATCTGTACTGGCCTCAAATATTTAGCTACTCTCTAAAGAGTATAGAAATAACATGTATTTTTCTGTGATAGAGAGAAAAATAGTCGAGCTTTTCCAAAAGGGTCAGACTGTGGAAATGTTGTGCTTAATGAGGAGAATATTTTTAAGGTCACATTTATAAGTTTTGTTTCTACAGTGTTCTGGAATAGTGTCTTAGTCTTAACTATTTAAAAATCATTGTGTAAGTACTACTGTGGTGAAAGATTTTTAATCAGATTAGAATCTTGCAAGTATGCATTAATATACTTTGAAGTATGACAACTACTCTACTAGCACTGTCTTTCAGTGTTGGTTTATGTACATTGATTTATGTATTAAATTAAAGGCATCAGAGTCACTTTGTAGTGGAGGTGTTTTAGGGGTTTTTTTTAATAGCAAATAGCTTTTTTCTTTCAATGTACCCCCGTTTATGCCTGTGTAGTTGGCTTGCTGTTTCACAGTGTGAGCAGAGATGACCTGTGTAGGAGAGAGCCCAGCTGCTGGAAATACAGCCCGGGGGGAGTTGGGCAAACACGCAAATAGAGGCCTGAGAGAAAGCAGCAAACGTGGGTGGGAGATGTACTGGGAGAAGCATACAAAGATACCTAAATAGAAACAGAACAACATGCTTGAAAGGAAAGAACCTGATGTTTCTGCCTTTAGGGGTCATTAAGCTGTTCGAGTATAATGACAGAAATGGGATGCATTTATATCTGTGATGCAGAACCTGGGTCACTCCATTGTACAAAGCTGAATGCATGTCTAATTGCTTTTGCCAGAGTCTCTGACGTGGAAGTGGTGGGTTCATGACAAAAGGGATTTATGGATAGGCATGAGAAATTACATGGTTTCTCTTCTTTGCTTTGTGAATACCTTGTTATTCCTGAAGCTGATGTCAAAGTTGTTGCTTACTCTATTCAGTATTCATACTCTTCTATTCTTTAAACATTCCAGTGCAACCATGCGTATCCTGCATGTCTAATTATTGTTATTAATTGCACCTTTGTATTTGAAAATGTAGAAACTGTTCCAGCTGTTGATTTTTCCAATAGAATTTTGTTCTTGATCAATGGCTATATAGCAATAAAACAAGAAAACTAAAAGCAAGGCTGTAAAATGGTTTTAGAAAGTTGTCTTACATGTTAATAAACCTTGCTAACCTATACTAGGTTAGCAGAAGTTAGGCTATGAAAACCAGATTAACAAGCTCTCCAATTATAACTAATAACTAAAAACTGTTGAGGAAGGGCAGAAAAGGCAGGAGCAGCTTTTAAATTATTTCAGGACAGACCTAAAAAGTCCTTTCAGGAATGGGAGAAGCTGGCGGGGAACAACTAGGGATAGTACCCCAATCCAAACAGATACAGAGGAAAAGTCAGACTGTTTTTGGCTCATAACCTGCAGTCCTTGAAAAATTTGCAACATGAGCAGAAGGGAAGGTCAGAGCTTGGAGCATTGAAAGAGCAGGCTCTTAAAGAATTAGGGAAAGGCATAGAGAATAAAGCACCTTGCACTCCTCTTTCACTGAAAATTATCAAAACGTTCTGAATCACAGTTGTATGTCATTGTGGAAGGTGTCAAATACAAAGCTCAAGGTTTAGCTTTAGTAAGTAGTTTTAAAAACCGTGACATCTTGATCCAGTTTTAGCAGTGGTAGTTACACCTAACTGAAGGTTGGGAAAACCAAGGCAGTGTAGTTAGATATACACAAGTCACTATGACACTTTGGGGGTGTGGGTTTCACAGTGGACAGGTTTCAGCAATGTCAAAAGCATTCGACTGCTGTAGCCTTCCCTGGGAAGCTTAGGCTTCTCTCCATGCTTTCTGAGATCAGCAGTGATATTCTGAACATTTTTTATTCTAACTAGTGGCACTGTGCACTTGAGAGATCATTTAGAAGAATCTTTGAAGTCACCAATAGCTGACCAATTTGTTCGTCTTCAAGAATGTTTGTTTTCTGGAACATGAAAGGGGTGAGTGGACCCTGTGCTTTTGGTGCGGAGATGAACTCAGGCTACTACAGAAAAGCTTCATCAACAGTGCTAATGGTGCAAGGTCTTGAGAAATTTAAAGAAACTATCTGATTCTTACTCTTACAGAGAAATGCTTCAGGCATTGTAAATACTGGGGGGTTTTAACAACAAAAATGTTAGTTTTTCAATGCCGTGTTCCTTACCATGCCATCCAGCAATATTATGCAGGTTTATTCTTCTCTCAAGGACAACTAGGAATGCTGTTGAGTCCTGTGGGACTGATTGAGAGCATGATTTTTAAATGTGGCTCTTCAGACATCACTTGCAAAGCCACGCTTGGGGCATCTTTGCACTTGGGCAGCTGTTGCCTTTCTCCCCGTTCACTTCTGAGGTTTCAGGGGCATGTTCTGCAGCACCCTTCATGCCTCAGCAGAAAATAAAGAACTTGGGGAGCAAGAGGAGATCAAAGAAGCATGAACTTCTGCAGAGAGAAATAATTTTGAAATTCTTCTGTGCTTGTGTTACTGCAGACGAATGAGTTCCAGTGGGGAGCAGTGAAAAATTATGTGAATAGCAAGTCATGTTATTTTTGTTCTAATAAGCCAAGAGATGAAGCTGTGCATTAAACACACACATTACAGAGACCTTATCTTGGCTTCTGTTGGTGCTCTGCTGGAGAGAAAATGTTGTCCCTCAGTCCCACCACTTTCTCCCCATTTGGTTCTGTTCCATGGAGAAGAGTACAAGTTTCGATATGACCATCAGGCCCAGACTGTGACTACCACAGGCATCTACTCATCCTTTCCCTTTCCCAAAGTATCTGACATGTTTTGAGCACTCTGGAAAGTTTCCCAAGCTTCTCTGTGGAGAAGGCTGTTCCTGGGCCAAAATACTGCAGTGTTTATGAACCTTCTCATTTCTGGCTTAGGATTCCTTCTGGCTGTTTCATGCCAACATTTTTAAGATGCATTGACTTATGGCCTTGCAGCTTAAGTATTTCTCTTCTTTGCTTTGCTTATTCTCCCCATGTTTTTATAGGCAGCAGTAATATGTTTGTGTATAAACCTCTCTGTAACACTTTTGTATAAATATTCCCTTTCTATGTGAAAAGATAGACAATGGAGTAACGAAGAAAAGGCTAGAGAAAAGTCACTTCTATAATTACTAGTAATCATATTAAGTAAATAACTGAAGTATATTGGGTGTATCATTGGCACAGTATATTCTTTTACTGTTTGTTTTTTTTTTTTGGTTGCTTTGATCACTAATGTGGTCCTTGGAATTGTAAACCTCTGTAAATATAAACCAATAAAAATTCCTTTACTCATTTGCAACTATTTGACATAATAGCTTTAATCTGCATAATTTTTTTTATATTGGTTAATTGGAAACAAAACTTAAATTGTATTTTGATAATGAGGTATTTATGGAAAAATATTTTATAGTTGTGTTTAATATTCATTGAGAAATGTAGATGTTTCCATCTCATGTGTCCAGGAATTTATGAAATTGTCACCATACAAATAATTTAACACTAGTGTGGACAGAGCAGTTAAGGGTATATTGTACTACTGGGTATAATTTTAGTTTGCTGTAGATATCTTCATGTCTCTTCCACCTCCATTTTCTCCAAGTACAAGCAAGAGACAAAAGAGCTGAAATCAGATTTGTATTGAGATTGTCCCCAGAAACACTGAGCCACTGTCAGTGTTCAGTACAGATATTTGCGTGTTGAAAATGGATCTCTACACATCATTTGTTTTTAAGGAGCAGCGTAAAATGGAATAGCTGAAGATGAATATAATTCCCTTCGCATTTTGAGTTGGATTTTTTGTCTTCTGCTTCATTTCTGCAGCTCATTTTATTGACTAATTATTTCTGAGTGTTGAAAAGCATATTTTGCAAGTCATGGCAATGATGCAGGAATGGGCAATGAAAAAGGTGTCAGGTTAAACTTATACCCGTATTTCCTCTTCGTGCTGCTACTTACCTAGGAAATAAGTAATTCATCCTCTCATTATCATGAAAAAGAAAAGCCACCTTGCAATGAATTGTTTAACATTGCAAACCTTCCCTATTTCTTGACCCATTTTTATAGAAACTCTCTCCATTTGGACTAGGATAGATATGCCAGTGTCTATTTTTCTGGAGATTACTGTGTTTTCAGTACATGTACTTATCTTTCAATAGTGGTTTTGTGGAAATACTGGTGAGGCAAATTATTTTGTAGTGCTAACAACCACCAGAAGTCAGTTCATCTAATAGTAAAAAAAGAAAAGAACCTGTGAAAAAGAACTCTGCATGTTTAACTGCCCGTTTCTGTGAATGACAGTGAGTGCAGCTGGAACAAAATTATTTCTTTTCTAAAACATGAGCAAAAATTATCAACTAAAATAATAGAAGTATCAGTGAGCTACACCCAGCCTTGATGGCATGAATGAATGTGGTTAGTGTCTTCCTATGCCAGCTAGAACAAGGTTCAGCTAGGCAGGTTCATTAGATGTTTAATGATGTGGCCTCCTTCTAAAAAGCTACTAGAACCATTGTGAATTAATGTATTTCTTCCTAGTATAGCAATGTAATTCATCTTCATATAGCAATTTACTAATTTATTGAGTCTACTTTTCTGATTATAAAAGGGTAACCAGAAGAGCACACCCTCATTTTTCCAGAGAACTGGATATTGGGAGTTTAGGATGCTGAAGGTCATCCTTTCCCTGGATTTTCCACTGCTAGACCACTGGGGCTTTTCTGTGTGTGCTACTGCACTGGGCTAGCTAAGGTTGAAAACTGCAGTGTCTTCCAATGAAGCCACATTTTACAGTGTAATTCCTCTCAATTCTCTGCACAACCTGATTCCTTTTGACTGGCTCTGAGTTTGCAGAGATATTTAATAAATTAAGAAACAGTAGTTATGGGGACCTGTTGTAAAAGATCCAGAGAAATCTGTATCAGAATGTGCATTGTACTTATCCATGTGGGAAATTAGTGTGAAATATCTGAAAATTCTTAGTTTACTATGTAGAAAATCCTCTAGGTAGAGAAGTTCAGTCTTTGCAGTTGAAAATAGCATGAAGAGCAAGGCATAATCCTGTTACACAACAGTAATAGCTAAATGTTCAGGGTTACTGATTCAATTTCTACAGCAGGACTTGCCTTGAAATTGGCTACAAAATCATAAGCTGTATCTAAAAGTGCTTCCAAATAGTTCAGTGCAATTACAGCTGCTACAAAAACTACCATTTCCTTACCATCATTGTTGATGTTTCTGGTTTGGATCAGTTTTACAGCTGGGAGATCCTGGGTACAAAACTATCTCCGTTACCAAACCCCAGACCTTTATCAGGCGCCGTAAGGAGTGTTAAATACAACAAGCTACACTCTAACAGGCATAAAACCTAAAGCTGTGCCCTGGCATTCGTGCCTAAAAGTGCTGCTTTATATTCATATCAATTTCACAGATGATGAGACATGGTAAACAACAGTGGGGAAGGGTTTTATTTGGAAAAAAAAGGTGTTCAAGAAATTATATACACAAATGGATCCATATTTCTAAGGGCTTGTCCTCATTGCACCACTTCATTGCCTGGAATGAAAACGACAAATCGAAACAACACTGGACATAAGAGCCACTCATAAAGTATTGGATCTTGCGTTTTTGGATTGCCAGTACATTGCTAGCTGGGGCTTCGCCTGTGTTCATGTCCATTTCTCTAAGATCCCAGTTTTGCATAAACTATGACTAATTAATATGCTCTTCATAAATATCTTTGTGTGTGGAAAGGGGTCATTAGAAGAGGAGAATAGCTTAAGTTAAATACTTGTGGTATTTAAATTCTTTGTACAGGAAAATGATGTAAACAATTAAAGGCCTATAAATAAAGGGACATACTATATGATCTTTCTGATCTGTATTATGTTGCTTTTTACCTCTGTGTACTGCAAATATTATGTTAAATTCCTTAGCTTAATATGTTGCAGTACATTACACCTGGCAAACCCCTGATTTCACTACAGTTCCAGTAATTGCATACATGATTTCTGTATTTCCATTGCTAATTGTAAGTTATGGATATATGGCTTTGAATTTCAAGTGGGCAGAGTTCAGTTGGCTCTCAAATTGGAAATGTTCACACATCATAAAATACTCTTTTATCTACTCTCTTATTTTTGCAAGGGTTTTTTTGGAGGATTTTCAAGGTAGTTTTGTAAGTCTTGGAAGGTTAAAAGCCTGTAATATTTCTGAGCACATCCTTAAACACCCATGTACATGCACACTTGGTTTAAAGCCTGTAAAATGGCACTTATGCATAGAGATTGGGTGAGTGCCACTCCAAAACACCATCACACAAGTGATCCCACTGCTCAAAGGCTTTGGGGAAAATCAAGGCTTGGGTGGTTTTTCAGCCGGGCGAGTCAAAATAAACCAGAATAGTACTTATAATAAGTGGCATTAAGCACCTTTCTGCATTATTCTTGTTACAGTGTCTTTTATAACCACAATCCTGTCTCAATTAAGAAGATAGTGTTGCAGTGACTTCTACTGTGGGATCCCCACTGGTGTCTTTAATGTGGTTACCCTACTTGCAGAATCTTAAGGCATGTTCCCTGACTTGCTGCTTGCTGAAACGATACAGCGTGGGATGCTTGCGGAGAGAAACTTGCTTGTTTAGTTCTGGCATTTGCAGTTCCCAGTCCTACACTTGTCCTTGGAACAGGGGTTGACAAAACTCCTGAGACTCTCGCAGGATCCGAGGGCGTAGTGTGCTCCTCTGACCCCTCATCTGTCTCGTGTTGTTGTGGCTCGGTTTCACACTGAGCCCAGCTTGTCCCAGATTCAGTTAAAGGAGGAGTAAATTTGATTTATTCTAGCAAAAGCACGGTTTCAGGAAGTTTGCAACTTTTAGCCAGAAAGTGGAAAATTAATCAATGGGGTTTTTTTAACATATTCTGAAGCATTATTCTTCTTGTTTGAGAGGTTCTTCCCCAGGAACTGGAGAGCTGTTTCATGCTTTGGTTGGAGCTCCCAATTTGATATCTTCTCCCATGAGGGCCACCAGAGAATTAAAGACCTATTCTTGGGAACTTTCTGGCATTTCAGAGTCTGGTGTTTACAGTAATGTAGAGATCTATACGGAGAGGTTTCTGTGCATTGGCCATTATTTTTAAGTGTTTATTCAAACGCTTTAGCTTATTTGAAGGCATGCAGAAGTTGAATTCTACTCACAACCTCTTCAGGAAACCTTTTCCAAGTCTATCTCCTGTTCAGCATGCCCTAGTTACTTAAACCTTTCCAGAGCTTCACAAAAATTCGTAGCTTACCTCTTACAGGAAGTCTTGCTCTTACAGCTTCACAGAGGGAACCCTGTGGAATGAAGTCTTTACACAGCAGCTTTGTAAAAAACCCCAAATGCTTCCAAAGAGTGGGGAGAGCAAATTCTGTTACTGTAGAGCTCCTGCATTCTTCTAATCTATTTTTCATACTGATTTAGTTTGGCATTGACAAATAGAACCTACCTCAAAATTCACCTTGGTCAATGACTACAGTTTAAAAGATTCTGCCCAAGTCTTTTTAAAACCTATACAGGAACTCCCCTCACTCCTTCCAAATTCTGTTAAAAAACATTTACAAAACACTGTGTGAATTTAGGAAGCAATTAGAAGCAAATGCACTGAGATTGTATATGTAAAAAAAAAACGCCTACATTCTGTAGCAGATAGTTAAGGATAATTTCAGTGTTTTAAATCTTCCTTAGAAAGATGCTAGTCTTTATTCCAGGTTGTCCTACCTACAGAGCAACAGAACTTTACACTGCACTTTATACTCGAGGTGAAACTGATGTCAATAAAGATGCAACAGGCATTTCCTTGCAAACAGAGCATCTGTGAACAGGATGGTGTCGAAAAACATTTTATAAGGCTCCCAGTTCAGCCCCAATTCCAGTTTTATGGACTAGTTATCAAACTAAAGAGCATTTTTGGGGAGCTAAGTTATACAGTGACACACGAAGCTGGAGCCAACTCTAAGTGAGGGAGAATTCACTCAGAAAGTAGCTGTAAGTGGAGAATTAGTTGGCATTTCCTTCCAGCTTAGCTTTCAGTGCAGGTGACTGCCAGACAGCCAGGTGGAAAGAATGAGGAGGTGACAGCAGTGAAGTTCTTGGTTGAATTCCACTGCTGCATTTTCTGCTTCACAGAGCAAAGTGTGCCCCTGCAATCTTGTGAATCTGTTGGCTTCGACCAGTTGATTTCATCGAAGTGTTTAAGAGCTCAATACCTTTTTGGTTGGATTGCTTGGTTGCAATAATTTGCTTGGTTTTTTACTTGTACAACATATAACTTATATTATTGCTTATATCCAATTTAAATGTATTTTGCATCTTTGCTACAGCCAGACTCTCGTGTGCACAACTGCTTACACTAAGTTTGGATATGAACCATTCCCATTTGTTTTCTACTCTATCAGTAACTTCTAGTTGTGAAAATATCCCCAATTTAAGTCTTAAAAATGGCAT
The DNA here is from genome assembly GCA_035047865.1 of Dendrocincla tyrannina. Classification (NCBI taxonomy): domain Eukaryota; kingdom Metazoa; phylum Chordata; class Aves; order Passeriformes; family Dendrocolaptidae; genus Dendrocincla; species Dendrocincla tyrannina. Next base: position 42,347,205 of record JAWWMP010000081.1, read on the forward strand.
TCTTGAGCCAAATCTCAGCGAGAAGGAAGTGACTGTCTTAAGGGGCAGTTTTTTTGTGTTAATGTGTGGACTCTCCTTCCCAACACTGTTTTAAACTGAAAGGGAAAGAATCAGGCAGTATCAGATTCAGCAGGGAAACTGAGCTTTTATCGGAAACTATATTTTGACTGACCAAAAAAGTTCAAAATAACTCAAGGGCTAGGGTATTTTTCAGTGGATGTCATAAGGTATCTTTGTGGTCACTTTAATTCAGACCTCTTGAGCTGTTCCTACTGGAAGCAGTTCAAGTAACAGGGCAAACTTTACAATAACAGGGCCTCTGTGCATAAGGGGAATGGCTCCCAAGATTCACTAAGTGCTCCCTGTTACTGACTACATTACTATATTGTTCCTTCTCCTCATTCACCCATCAGTACTAAAAGGAGTCCTGAATATTTGGAAAGTGTTTAGATTTGCTGAACTTCAGTGTTTGAAAGGCAGCATGGCTTTATCTTCATTGTCACTGCCTACCAGAGCTCCCATTTCTATTTACATGACAGCTAGAAAATCAGAAGAAAAAACAATTAATCACTCAGAAAATTAGTGGAAAAAATGTGACAAAAGTGTTCCCTCTTGCTGTTCATTTTTGTTTACGACAACTTTTAGCAGGTTCTTTTTTGCTCTCGTGCTTTGTCTCTGTACTTACTGATAAAATACCAAGAGGTAAAAGGTTTAGGGGAAAGAATTTTGTCCTTCAAATAAAACATTTTTCTTGGAAATTTTGGTTCCGTTCAAAAAAGTAATTCTTTCTTGGAAAAGCATAAGTAGTAGATGGTCCCCACAAGGCTACTCTGATTTACATCCTCTTTATCTTTTTCCAGACATTTCACAATAGGTAATTCATTACTCAGTGAAGCCCACAAGTGAATTGAAGATTTTTTTCCTTCTTTAAAATGCCAAGTGGAGGACTATAAAGTATTAATGTTTAAATTTGGTTATATTTCTAGTTGTCAATTAGAACAATCCATTTCACTTTATGTCTAAGCCACACATGGCCATGTCAGAAGGTAATTCTTTTAATGACTTCATAATCCTTTTGCGCTTATCCAAAAGGATTGTACAGGACTTTCATGGGCACCAAAGTCCTGTACATCCCCTAGTTCATTTCTTAAACACGTGTTCTGAGAGTCTTTTGCAGCCTAGTTTAGAAGAGAAGGACAAAAGATTCCACTGACTTTCTGAACAATGAAGCTTCAGAGCTTGATAACGCATGTATGATCTGTAGCTGACCAAAGGACGGTGATTCTCTTTGATTGAAACTTTTAAAGTTGAGGGGCTTTGTTTTGCACTTGGGGGAAAAAAACCTGACAAAATCCAAACCGATCTGAGTTGGCATAAATTATAATAATGAAGTTTGGGGTTTTTTTTAAATAAAAGGGGCCTCAGTTACTGTCTTCTGCATGCTCTGAAATGTGGGAATGCTGCATCAATGCATCAATTTTAAGTTTGACTTTGAGGCAAGGGAAAATTAAAGATATTTATCAAAGTATTTTCATCTCTTTGGAGAAAATTGTTGTTGTTGCCGAGTTACCAGGCTACCTGAAACAAGCTTTTGGTGGATTTAAGCAAAATATTGCAAGTATCACAATCCTTTATTTTCTGTTTAGCTTGTCTTCTAGGGAAGTATGGGTTTTTACCCTTCGTTCCACTATTAGCATCATTACTGTATAGAAAGAAATCTAAAGAGGAATGTTATTAGTCAGAGCTCTGCTTCTTTTAAATATCTAATAGCAAGCTTTAAGTGCCTCAGTGCTGTACCTCAGCAATACAGAAGCAACAGTGGAATTTGTTCGGAATTAAGTGCTTTGTAAGCAAATAAAAGGCATTGTGACTGGCCTTATTGCAACGTGCACAGCTGGATGAAGCACAGTCTGCTTTCAGAGACCAGCTGACAGATATGGGGGCATGAGGGGGCAGCTGCAGAGACCTTCCTTTGTGCCCCATATGGAGCATATAAGTATGCAGGATCAGAGATGTACAGCTGGGTGCCAGTCCAGCTGTCCAAACGGAGCCAGGGTCCCCTGGGTTCTACAGGTGCAGTTTCATTTCTTCTTTGGAAATGATAGACTCAATGTTCCCCTCTCTAGCACCACTTCTCTACTCAAGCACCTGCCAGGCACAAATAGCCTGCATTTCTGTTTGATGTCAGAACAAAGGACTGGGCCAAGGTCCTAGCCCTGGAGTCCGTGCTAGGCTTTGCAGAGGTGTGCAAACAAAGGTCAAACAGACCTAGCCCACACACCGACATTTTTATTAAAACTACTCCTCTGAAAGCACAAACCAAAGAGTTTTCTGCTGTGCTGTGTTATAAGTGTGCAAATGCACCATTAATGTTCAGGACTGTGGGCAGTAACCAGCCTTTTGCCCCCTGGTTTGTGGAAATTGGAGGTGTGTATGAAAGATCCAGGCTCATGGGAAAATTCAGGTAGCAAATATTCTATAGGATGGACTAGAGACACAGAAGTGGAAGCATATGGGGCCCAAACTCCCGTGACAATTCCTGCCCTGAGCTGAAAATGCCCACTCGCTCAAGTTACCTGCACTTAGACTTGACTAGGCAAGCACAGGTACAGCTGGCTCTGTTGATTTGTGGTATCTGCTGTGCTAAAGCCGTCTTATCTCTTCTTGAAATTCATCTCATCCTGAATCTCAGCTAAATAAGCTGTTCTGTGCTCAGATTAATCCTGCAGAGAACCAGAGGTGTGTCTTGTGCATCTGTAGCACATGGAGGTCTGTGAGTCTGCTCTAGAAATTGTTTGGGAGCAGGCAGTCTAAAGAAATGTGTAGAAGTTTTGAAGACATTCTTTAGAGATGCTAGTCATAAACCCAAGAAGTTTTAACAACTTGTCTTAGCTAAATCCCAAGTTCCCATCCACTGGCCGTGCTGTCTTCTCAGAAATGTCACTTGGAATAGTTCCTGAATTGGGGCCAGTAAACAGAGGCAGAGTGTGGGAGGAGGAGGTGACTCAGAAAACACTAACGTGGTGCAGTGTTCATATCATAACTTGATAAATGGGCTGTTTTGTATGTATTTCACAGCACATATACACGTAGACAGAATGCAGATGAACCTAATAAAATTATACTAATAGCAGAAATGACAGCCTCTCTGCAAGAAAGAAAAATTAATGTTCACCCCACACAAAAAAGGAGATGTATCTTAATTTTGTAGCGTTCTTTCCATGTAGAAAGGAATGATATCTAAGATTTTTAATGAAATGCTAGGCTTTTCTGTTAGGTGGCACTTTGTAGAACTCAAGCAACTAAACGCAAAAATAAATGTTTTCTTTTGTGGGAAAAAGTTTTTTTGTTTGGGTGTTTCTTCTCCTGGAAGCTTGATTAGTTGTTTTGATTTATTTTTCAAACTAAGAAAGGTGAAAAATAGAAACAGGAAGGATTAGAGATGGTGACAGTGGAACATGGTGCTGTTGTGCAGCTTCTGTAAATATCTTGAAACAGAGAAACATGGGTGAAAATGTGTCAGTATTTTGAAGTTAAATCAGGTTTATAAAGAAAGGAAGTATTTTTTTAAATTACTTTGGAGACAGTAGATAGTAGAGCTCGTATCTCAACAGGAGACCTTGACCACCTAATGCAATTAGATGCAGCTTCACTTTTGTCCTGAGCTCTCCTTCTTATGCCTTAAAGATTAAAATTATTCCTCCTGCCCAAACTCCAATGTCTTTTGCTAGATTTTAATTGCATTCCCCTGTTTGAATACTTTTGGGGTTTTCATCTATGTGAAGCAATTAAAAAAAAAATCTGTTAATCATTTTTATGTCATATTGTTTGAATTTAATTTCTTTCAATGCAGTAAAATTTAAGATAGTTCATATTTCTTTAAAGGGGCAGATTTTATTGAGGAGAGTGGTGGAAGTCAGATTTAATTTCTCATAGATTTTAAACATGTACCTGGTTCATATTATTTTGCATTTTAGCTTAGCAGTTGGATTCACCACAGATTATGTGTTAGAGAAAACCAAACTGAGGCATAATTTCAGCTCATAAATGCTGGATTCAATTCAGTTCTGGTCCTGCTTTGGCTGGATGATCCCATGAGGTCTCTTCCAGCCTGAATTATTCTGTGGTTCAGTAATTTCAGTGCAGTATCAAGATAGATCCTTTAAGGCTGTTCATTAACATATGGTGAGGATCTGACCTTTTGCCAGAGACAGCTTTATCACTGCTTATCATATCAAAGGCAAGCATTTTAATCTGAGAACCTATCCTTTGGTTTCAATTACAGAACACATTGCTGTTGACATAACATCGGTGCTGTAAATTTTATCTTTCTAAGACCATACATTTTTTCTTTACATATGCTATATACTCATAATTGCCTTTAGAGATTCCTGAAGACCCAGAAATTGCAGAAGAATATTATAAAGATGAGTTTGAGTCCTGTTCAGAAGATGGTGAGGAGGAAGAAGACACAGAAGCATCACAGATGGTCTCTAAGACAAACCACCAGGTATATGTGACCTCTGAGAAAACAGTAAGCACTTGATGCTCACTTTCCATGAAAAAACTGAGTTCCTGCCAAGAATTTGTCCTACTGACATTACTGATTTTTTTTTTGTTTTGTTAAGAACGTCTGTATATCAATACTATTAATTATGTGTGTGTGTATATAATTCTTCTGAGACATTGATGAGAAAGGTTCTTGCATTCCTTCAGCATTAAAGATAACACTCCCATGAATGCCTTCAGACAGATCATTGTCAGAAAACTCCTTGGGACTCTAAAACACTCAGGGTGGGGTCCTCTCACGTGTTAACTGTGGCTTAAACTAAATTATGGCTGAAAATACACTTCAAGCATAGGACCTCAGTTCCAGCTCTAATTCCCAAGCAAAGATAGGCCCCTCTAGCTGGCCCTTCTTCCTGCCTATATTAGACATATTTTCTAGGACAGTGTGATGAACTATGAACTTAAACAGCTTAAAAATCTTTAGACTTCCCAAGAGTCACAAAAAGTGTCAGTAAAGAGAAAACTTATTGTTGAAAGGCTTAAAGTAGCTTAACAGTTGAGGCTGCCCCAAGAAAATCAGGGATTGCAGTGTGAAAGCTGAAGATTATTGGAAAAGGCACCTAATTTCGATCTGGCCAGAATGAGCTGAGATGAATGTTGTCTCCAGCCATCAAGTCTCAGTGAAATCAATAAACTTAAATGCCTGAGGCAATTCTGAAATGGATCTTCCTAAGGCATTTAGCAACAATTTATTTCTCCCATGGGCCACCAGCTTCGAGCGTTGCCTACAGTGCCTCTGAATGGTACTGTCTGGTTCTGCTTGGGAACACGCAGTTTAATCTGTGTTCATGTGCAAATTTTGGGGAACAGAGTGTCATATCTCCTGCATTTCAGGGGACCAGCCAAGTACACTAATACTCCTCATGAAATTATAAGTAACTTGTACTTTTTGAAGATTTTGAACCAATAGCTTCTTTTAGATGTGGTTTTTAAAGCAAAAAATGAAGTGGTGTGTGAGAAATCAGAGCTCAACCTCTATCACAGTAGCAGAGAATCCTGAAATTGTCTCGCCAGTCAAACTTGCAGTTTACTCAGAAACAGCTTCATTCAATCCAGAAATGCCCTCCTAGCTTTCAAATTAAACACACAGGATGCCTTAAGATTCAGGAGCAGCTTGTACAGTAGTGGTCTAAAGAAATGATTGGTGGAATATCTCAGACCATGGGGGTTTTTTCAGTTTGCTGGGTTTCTGCTTACCTACAAGACATAGACATACAAGGAACCCATTGCCCTGAAAGTCTACCACAAGGTACTCTTGCAAATGAATTATTGCTCATTTTCATCAGATTCCGAGAAAAGAATTTTTTTAGAATACCTTTTAAAATTTTCATTCAACTTTCATTGTTAAGTATTGTTAAGTGTCAATCAGTAGTGTTTTTGAGCAGGCAGGCTGCTGCTTAGAATTAATGAGATTTCTCAATAATGCAGAATAAATCAGCTGTTGGCATTCAGATCCAAGCAGCGACAGTCCCTCGTGTTGCAGTGACTCAAAATTCGGTGGTGACAAGAACCACCATGGTGAACTGGAAGAGCCATCCCCCTGGCACCCTGTAGTCTCTGTGCAGCCCCCCTGGGTGCACACAGAGCATTAACCCTCTGTGAACTGGCCTGCACACACTGCCTGAGAAGGACCTGGTGACCATTGGCCTTTTAGGATTTCCTCTATCCAAGGAAGTAATTGTCTGTGCTTTTCTCATGTTGACCCCAGCACCTTAGATATACAGTAAGTGTCTTTCTGGATATGGACACAATTACCTTTTCTGTTTCTTGGGAAGTGAAAATAGTCAATTTTTGCTTTCTCAAGTGAAAAATTCTGCAGGAAGTTTGAGGTTAAAGCAGTGCAAATCTGACTGCCTACATCTGAACTCACCAAACAGAACTCAGTGCTGTAAGGAGAAGTAAGCAAGCATTTGTAGGGAGTGATCACCTAATGCAGGTGAGGTGGAATGTGCTGAGAGGTCTCTCTTTGGTGATTATAAGGGGATCTACAATTATTAGCATGCACAGGGCATATTCATTGTGGATGTCAGCAGTTATGTGAGATGAATCCCACTCAAAGGTAGGTGGGATCATGCTCAGTATTAATAATAAGCTTCAAATCCTACCAGAACAGCAGAGATTTGCTTCTGCAGTCATTTGCTTAATACCAAAACTCCTACTTCTATTTCTGTGATGGGTTTCATACCCTCATATCCTTTCTTCAAAAATACCTTCAATAAATTAAGCTTTTGGAGGTGTGAGCTGACAAAGAAGCCATTCCACTCCAACACGGTAAGGTCTTGTAAGCTAGTTGCCTATCTAATTTCTGCAAACCTCTCAAATTTCCAGTTCCAAGATTGCTTTACTAGTTATTTCTGTGCAGGGAGTGCAGAAATGCTGCATCTGGTGGTGCTCCCTGGTGACCCCATTACTTCCAACAAGGATTAAAAAAAATCCCAGTGTTCCTGCAGGAGCATCGGGGTCAGAAAAGTCATCTAATTGAAAAACATATTGGGGTGCAAGATGTAGGAAGAGGTCTGAGCTATTTATTCAAGCTACTTTAAACTCCCACAGGTGTCAAGACAGGCTGAGAGGTAGTGGCCTTACATAAACTGCAGCTCCTTGAGTTAAGAAGGAGGAGTTAGGCACTGGAACACTGTAATTCTAAAGGTTTAGGATGGGAGCTGAGACAGCTTTTTTCTCATGTTAATACCTTTCAGTATAGCCTGTCTGATTTCAGATACATTGTCCAGCACTGGAGTTTAGTGTCCTTTGTTCCTCTGTTTTGGAGCAGAAATGCAGATTGACACGTTTCAAGCAGCAATTTGCTAATTACTTTTCCAGCTCTCTACCTCTTCAAGCCAATAGCTCTTTTCCACATGTTTTTGTAACAGGAGAGGCAGCTTCTAATGAGGGGGAAATCATGAATGACAAACTGTTTCTAAAATTGTTTTAAAATGTGGTGCTTAACAGAGGCTTCATCTTGAGAAGTTAGTGCCCAGTGAAGCTTCCTTGGGCTTTGATTTAGATGAGTTGCTAATGAATGCCCTTTACTGCAGTTTATCGCCTTGTCCTTTGTGTTTTCGTTTAGTGACCACAGGAACAAATTCGCCCTCTTCATTATCTACTAATGTGGAACCCCAAGTTCCTATTTTCAAATTCCAAGTTGCCTTGGCATGGCCTGTGGCTGCCGTACGTTCTGAACCTGAAATGTGCAAGCATTCACCCTCGCTGGTCCTCACAACACAGAACTGCCTCTCTTCTGTGCCTCTCTCCGAGTGCCTTGCCTGGTCTGCAGGGCTTTGCTTTCTTTGCAAAAAAAGAGAGGAAAACACTAAAGAAATAAATATATTAAATAGATAAACAGCTGTTTCTTTATATTAAATAAAACAGCGAACTCTTCTTCGAGTGCCAAACCCAAGTGGAGAAAAGGCAGGGGTGATGAAAGAGGTGAAAATGCATCTTTTGCCTTACAGCACAAAGAGAAAAAAGCAGCTCTGTTGTTATAATTGGAGTGAATATAATGTCCTGTTGAGAGAAGTCAAAGGGATCGGAATTACAGTCTTTATCCCATTAAAAAAGAAAAGAAAAAGATGTTTTATTTAAAGCAATAGTATTGTATGTAGTCATTTACTATGCTTTTGTCTATCTGGCTGTAGATTTGTGATTAACTGCTAACCACACTGCTAAGAATGAAAATAATTACAAATTTATATTAGAGGAAAATTAATATTAATTTTTAGTTCAAATGAAAAATGCTTAACTTTTTAATAACTCCTATAAATTCTTTTAATCATTTTTTTAGAAGTACAGAGAAATGATATCTGTAATACTAAGCCTGTCTTAATTCAATATTCAATATGTATTGTGTATACCAATTTTCTAGCATTTCCTGGGCATTTGACTGCTGACTGGCAGAAGCCCCAGTGAAGCAGATTGAGATTAACATGGCCATCTGAGGTAACTCAGGCACTTTGGGTGGGCTGCAGAAGTGGAAACCCTGGTGCTGATCTGACCCAGGCAGCTCCCAAAGGACAAGGAGGCTCCTTCAACCCTACGAGCCTTGGGGGTTACCTGTTGTGATGGAGCTGCTTCCCATCGTGCAAACCTCAGCTGAAACAGCAGAGCCTGTTTCAAATATTCACCTCAAATACTCATCCATAAAAGCTCCCCTTTGCACCAGGAGGTCAGCTAGCAGTCCTTGCCAACAATTATTGCTATCCCCTTAAGATATACTGGCAGTTCCTCAGCTTGAGAAATTTAGACTGAGCATTTTGAGTGTGATCACAAAAGAATATACGGCAGATTGTCCATTGTAGAAGCGGAGGTCAGTATTGTTTCTTTCCATTCTGTTGTTTTCTGTCTTAAAGGCATAGAGTGCTGAATATTTTTATAAAATACATATTTTTGGACATATCTTTTATCAAGGTCAAGATTTTGACTTTCAGTTTTAAATGGTTCTAGAAATGCCATGTCGTCAGATGTGATATGGCAGCAGTTTCTGGAAACCCAGGGTCCAAGTTTCTCCTGCACTTAATAAAATTGTGATGTGCTTCCTGCACAACAATCGCTGCTGAATGGCCAGAACTTTGAGTTTCATCTGTGTACACAAACAGCATTTCAGATGAAAGATACCATGAAAAAACTGCTAACATTCTGGTAACAGAACACTTGAAATAGAAAAGTGCTAAAATGTGTTTTGAACTAAAAATGTTTCAGTGAGTTGGCGTTACTAGATGTGTAAGTAGATGCAATTACATGAAACGTAAATATTAATTTGCCCTGTGCATCTGTCGTAAGCATAAGAAATTTTGGCATAGTTAAGGAGCACAAACTTGCCTTTTTCAATGTAGTATTATTTAAGATATTCCAAGACTTAATTGATGATAAAATGCCAGTATGTTTTCAGAGACTGCACACCACCCTCCACAGTAAATATATCTTCTTTGAACTTGTTTTAAAAGCTTGTGTCGTGCAAGGAATATGATGTAAGTAGTTTGGATGTAACCTCATTCCCAAGCCTGATGTTTTGGGAGAAGAAAACATAGAAAAAGTCCTTGGCAATGTAACTTCTTTGTAGTCCAGTCTTGGCACTGATTGGTGCGATATCCTCTCTGTTGTGGGATCATACCTCTGGAACATAGTGTATATATTTAAATTTATGTTCACACTAATGCTATTCCTACCTTATTTTTCCACAGAACAGTGATATCGAGGCAATGGTGAAGTATTTGGAGAGTGTCCTGAATAGCAGCTCATCGGGTAAGATGATATCTCCTCTTTAAATGATGTCTCTTCCTTAAATAGCAGCAGTTATTAGCAGTCTGTATTCATCACAGTCCAACTATTTCCACTTTGCAACAAAGTAACTACAAAAAAATGTGAGCTTCTTGAAAATGACTTCCTTAGTCTACTGCAGAGAAGTATAAATATGCCGAGAGAGAAGGGACGCACAGTGAAGTGCTTTTGTTGAAAATAAAAAAGCCATAAAGTGTGATAGTCAGAAGTGTGGAATGCTACAACAAAAGCTTTAAAAACTTGGCTTCTCCCATTTTTTCTTCAGAGGAAAATATGTGAGGATACGTAAGTTGGTTTATAGTTTTTAGTACTGGTAACAATAAGAGAAAATGAATTAAAATATTGATTTTTTTAATTATAAAATTATAATCAAGGTTTGGGTAATATTTATGTTGCAGTATCTTATTAGAGGTATAGAGAAACCACTGAGAATTTAAATTTACATTGTAATCCTAAAACCTCCTGCAAATTTTATCTCTAAATTTTGAGTTTGAAAGCCTGGTTTCCTGTGGTCAACTTAAAGCTACAAAGAAAATGTATATGAAAGAAAGGTATTTATTGTGGCTGCCCTTGAAGACCACGGGGTTGAACTGTGCCAGCAGTAATTTTAATTAAAGAGAGGAATTACCTTGAAGTTTTCTGGGAGCAAACCCGAATATTAGCTAAAGTGGCATTTTGAAAACAATCTTAGTGTTCGAGAGATCCTTATCTTCATATTTTTCTTTCAGTTTTAACAAGAAGATCCTTTTGTAAAAATTGTAATTTTACAGACTTTAATTGTACTTTTATCAAAGTAGAGATTTAAAAAAGAAATCTTGGACTGGTCTGTGCTGAAACTTACAGCCTTTCCCTAAGCTAAGGTAGTAATTAAGTTTGTATAATCTGCTCCAAACAAATCTATGTGATGATAATAAGAAACAAATGTGTTGGGGTCCCTTTTTCTCTTTGTATGCTCGGCATCACTGAGAAAGTTTAAACTTTTAGTACTTTGAACTCTTCCAGTGCCAAGCTCTAAAGTTGCAGTTGGGGTCATTTTTATGTGTTTGCTAACATTCATATCCTTCACTGGGCTGCAAATCCACGCTACATAAGAGTTCTGTATATGGGGCATTTGACATAGGTTAGATATTTGTTCTCTTTTTCTCCCTAAATCTAGTTAATGTGCCCTCCCAGGCCTGCATTTCTTTAGCTGATCAGGAGCAGGTTGGTTATAGCCATGGGATTGTCAGAGCACCCCCTCTTGCCATCCAAAGCCTGTCCTTGACACCTCATCCTTTGTCCCTATTTTTCAAGGCATTTGCTGTTGTACCAGGCTTGTATTTCTCTAGAGCTACAATATAATTATAAAGGCTACTCCTGGAAACAGAATGGATTTCATGGCAATAATAGGGCAGAAGCAGAAATTTGGCCAGACCAGAATTTCTTGTAGCGTATTTCATTGTTGAAGGTATTGTGAAAAAATCATGGATCATTTCAAACACATGTTAGAGAACAAACAAGTAGAAAAAACTTTGAACTTTGAGTTTGGTTTTTTTGTTTGTTTGGTTGGTTGGTTGGTTTTTTTAATGTTAGCAAAGGCTGCAGTAAAAAGGATACAATAAATACACATTGTTTTTCTGCAGGTGAAGTTTCTTTAGTATAAACCTCAGTGTTGAAGGGTGAAAGGGCTTACAAGGTAACTGGGCTTTATCCTCAAGAGGTCCCAGAGTCACTCTGAATACCAGAGCTTCAGTGTGGTACTCACTTGCTTTTGTGTTGGCTCTGCAGGTCCGTGTGGAGTGTGTTTGAAATAAGACAGTCCATGCAGATAAAGGGTGAAAAATTGAGAAGGTCACAGAAAAGCACTGTGAAAGGAAAGGGAGTTTGAAAAGCTGGTTTTACAATTTACTAAATTTGCTTAGCCTAAAGGAGGAGAAGGTTAGGGGCAGCTGGGTCACTTTGCGTTGTTTATGAATCCGGAGAACACATCTGATCCTAATCTTTTATATCTTGTACGAAAAGGCATTCATTGTAGGATCTCCTATGTAGCAGTGAAAGCTGAAGAAAGAAATCAGAAATCCAAAGAGAAGCCTATGATTCAGTGGACATAATAGCTACACAACACATAATGGCTTACCAAGAGAGGCAGGAGATGTCTGTCACCAATTCTTTGGCCATTAGCAGAAAAATCAGTGCTCTTATTGTTTCCTTTGTTTCTGTTTAATTAACTGAGAACTGGATATTGCATAAAAAATGCAAATAGTTATCTGGTAACTTTTTGAAGGAGCTTAGTTCCTTGGTCTGTGTTAGTATATTGGTAGGCAACCTGCCCAAAACTGGGTGCAAAACATATTATTAATCAAGTAACTGCTTCTAAGAAAATACCTTTGATGTGAAAGTTGGTGTGATAATGAATCACCCCAGCAAAGTTGTTTGAGGTGTCTTGTAGTAACAATGTGTCAAGCTTAGTAGTTTTCACTGAGAACTCGTTTTTTAATAATTAACCTCATCTTTGCAGCATCCTTTGCTGCTTTGGAGTACCCAGAAAATCATCTTACATGAAGGGAAAGATGTTAGTTTGCATGTAGAGAATAAGTTTTGCTTGGCCAGCTGCCAGTGCGGAGAGGAGACAAAGTGCGAATTATTCATCCTGAAATCCCAGGAAAAAAAATCCAAGAAGGATGTCTTTAATAATGAAATGCCAGAGGAGAAGGAAATACTGTAGCAATAAATAGACAGAACCCACTAAGCAGAAAGAATATGCTGAACTCTTTCTACAGTGATATATCCCTTAATAATAGTACCAAAATTTATCTGGGGCACATGGTTAAATGTACTCTTTCTTAAGAGAATACAAAGGTTATATATTCCTTAGCCCACTGACACTCAGGGCATCAATTTTTTCTGGCCTCAAAACCCCAAAGCCCGACATCAGGACCTTAATTCTGCGCCAACCCAGGAAGGAGTGTGCCATCCAGTAATCCATGAGCATTGCTTTGCACAGCACCTGACGGCCACTAAAGGAGTTGAGTGCTTACAGAGCCCGTGTCACAACGTATGGACAGGCATGTGTATTGTTACAGTAAACGATCAGCAAATATTTTTTGCACTAATGGGTGAAGGAATTGGTTCCAAGGGAGAATTGTGCTTGTCATTTTTCATCTTTTAAACTACATTAACTATATCTCAGTCATAATACTTAGGCAACTATTAGCCATTAGGTGTAAAGATAAGCCAGGAAAATGTTTTAAAACATCAAATCGTTTGTCCATAGCCAGATAACAGTCAGGAATCCATTTCTTCTGTGGTCTCTGTCCATGCTTGCTTCCAGGCTTCTGAATCCAGCAAAGTCCTGAATCCAGCAGTGATTTGGTGGGATCCCTCACAGTGGAAAGTTTTAGTCTCAGTATTCAGACATCTGTGATCGGGTCCTACAATCATGTAAGACACAGGAGCTTAACCCTTGGCAAAGCCATGATTGCAGGTTCCAGGGAAGCATTCAGGGCTCTCTGGGACTGTCTATACAGCTCGTAGCAAGCTCCCTCTGCCTCCATGTGATCCATGTTGGCACAATCCAAACCAAATCCCAGCTGAGTCCAAGCTCAAAAGCACTGCTAGAAGGGGAGTCTGTGTTCATTTAGGCAAGGCATTGTGGTAATATGTTTGACTTTTGCCTTGCTTATCTCGTATGCAGAGCCCTCCCACACCAATTCAGAACCTGAGTCCACAGCCCACAGGTTTACACAGGGTGTAATCCCACCCTGAGACATCTCCTCCTTTGGGAAATGAAATCCTAAGACTAAACATTTTGCAAGAAGAAGCTAAAAGAGCTGCTTTTGTTTGGCTTAAGAAATTGGAAGCTGAAATAGGATCTCTTTTTCCAGTTATAGAGAAATGAGAGGAATATGCAAAAGGAAAGGAAAGGAAAGAACTGAGTAAGACAAAGAAAAGGACTGACACAGGAGGAAAATGAGCATGAACTGGCCAAAAAGAAGTTTTGCTGGGAAATAAGGAGAGATTTTAGCCACCAGCTCCCAGTGAGGCTTAGGATTTGTCTTCAAATGGGAACAATCAGGGCAATAAATACATAAATTCCTCTAGGAAAACCAGACTTGTATGATGGAATGACTACACAAAATTGCAGGATATTCGAGCTGGTAACCCTGACAGTCCTCTGTGATTCAGCACTTCTGTGTTCCTGTGTGTGCACCTCAGGGGTAGGGGAACCTTAGGCACTTAAATATTGCAGCAGCCCACGAGCAGAAAGAGTGAGCATGTGTATATGCATATGGATATTTCTCACACATATATAGGTGCTTACATTTACTGTTATGTGTATATATATTTATATATATATGCATGCATAAAAGGAGTACCTTTGTCTGAAGGAGAAAGTAATATGGTAAGTTAAATACTTCCAGTTTACAGTAGTGATCAAGCTAAAGGAGAGACTGTCAGGAATAACATTCTTGCTCTTAAAAATAAATGCAAAAACAATGGAAGGAAATGCATATTGTCTAAGCAAATTTAATTTTGTTGAATATTTATCTGTCCCAGCTCTTCCCCAAGTGATTGTCCTTCCTGTTGTAATTCCTTGTAGGCTACACAGAAAGAAAATTGTTGTTCCAATTCTGGTGCCTTTAAGCTATAAATCTGCTTGTCTCCCAGAAAGGAGTTGCCCTTAATGTGCATTTAATAATCCAATCCATCTTTAATTAATGTGGCACTACCTTGTGACAAACAGGAATAGTCTTCCTCCTCCTGACTGCCCTTGATTCTGCAGTAGAGCTCAGGGGATGAAGGTGAATAAGGTTATGTGTCTGTGCATTGATTTGTAGGCTCGAGGACTGTCACCAGAGTGTCCCCAGGGGCGCCCCAGGGGTTCAGAGCTCTCAACAGCACCATGGCTGAGACCAAACTGAAACGCATGAGGGAGTAAGTAGCATATTTATGTGTTACCAACGTGCAGGCAAAGAATGTGGATTTGAAAACCTGCAAACCACAGCAAAGAAACCCATGTGTTTTTTTCCCCACTCCAAAAAATCCCTTCAACTAAAAGAAATGGGTGGTAAGGTGTTCTTTACAGAATGGATACCTGCCCACCTCCAGAGGGGATGAAGGTTGACCATCACTTCTAAGTGTTTTCTGGTAATCTGCACAATCCCTGACATCCTTCCAGGATCCAGTTTGCCTTCACTGCTCTCAGTGTGGTTCCGAACTTCGCTCTCTTTACTAGCACAGCACATGCCCATAAATCACCTGCAGATACACCTGTTACCACCGTGTGTGCTCCCCCACCCACACTTTCTTATTGCCTGGAACAAAAGGCAAATGGATTTGTTTCCCATGATGATATGATGTTTTAAACCAAACACAATTGCTGCTGTTGGCTGGGATTTTCGAATGAAACAGAGGAATTTACATGTGCAGTTCCCTTTGAAACTCGCTGTCCGTTTGTTTTCAGCATTGCTGGAACCCCAGCTTTATTAATAAAGGTTTCAGTTTCTTAATAAAACAAAGATCTGTGCCTCCTTTCCAGAATGTACTGGTTAATGTATCTTGAACCTTTATCTTGATTTAGTAATTTCTGGCTTTCCAAGATTTATTGCATCCTAATTTAGGTGGTGATCTGATAACCATAATGATATTTATTATTTCTGAACTCAAATATTCTTTGCAGTGTTGCAAGATTCAGCTGCTCTCAGATTGTAAACTCTTTTCAAAAGGGCAATTTTCTCCTGTGTGGGTGGACAGTGCCAACAATATGGTGGATGTTACTGGAATACAAATAAGTTCAAAGAGTGAATGCTAATAGTAAATGCTAAAAGCAATTCCTCTAAAGAAAATGAATACAACTGCAACAGAATTTATAGCAATCCCTGTTTAAAACAAATCACCATGTACTGGAGGGAAATACCAATCAGATTTATTCCAGATAGAAGTTGCTTGGTTTTATGGTATTTCAAGATGCAAAAGCTCCCAGGGTTTCACTTCACAGCTTAGACTTTATTGTGAGACCAATCAGCAGGTCTCACAGCCTGCCACTTGTATTGCTTTCCAGTCTCTTTTCATGGAAACTACTTATAAAAATAAAAATTGCATCACGTTGTGCAAGATGAGGTTGTTAAGCCAAAATCTTAGAGCATTCACTTTGTGTTCTCATGGTTCCTGGATAAACCTTAACTATTTGAACTTCATGGTCATTGCTTTTAGGGCTGAGGGATGATTCAATCACTTGCTTCTTTCAAATTCTGTTTTTCCAATGCTGTTTCATGGTTTTCATAGTTTGTCGTGACTCATGTTTTTGTCCTGTCTCCAAAACATGACTTTGTCATTTTCTGAACATATAAAGGTGTGAGAGTGTGTTGATTGTTTGGAAGGTGCAGTGTTAAGGAACAAGTGAGTGAGCACAGTGTCTCAGCATGCACGGGCACAAAGGAGATGCCTGCAAACTCTGCCCATGGCCAATCTGTACAGAGGGCACAGTGGGGTTTCATGCACACTGCACACTGGAGAAGGGCATTTGGCTGCAAAACAGTGCATGAAGCCACAGCTGTTCTGCTCATGCCCCAGTAAAATTGAGGTGATGTGTTTGTTGTGTGCCACCCACACCACTGTGCCTCCTCAAGAATGCTCCTGTAGTTGAGACATGTGCAATTCACTTTTACTCAGCCAGGTGCAGACTTATGTAGGGGTGTCTTCCAGATCACAACTTCTAAAGAAAGAGACAACGTGGGGGGTTTGTCTTACAGAAACTGAGTAGCTGGAGGAAAGAGAAAAGAAAAGCAGGGGAGATAATGTGGAAGTGCAGTGAAATCTCTTTGGCTGTCGAGTCACTGGAGAAAGAAGAATATGAAGGTTTGGGATTTGTACCATTTTCAGATGCTACCAGCAAGAGAGTCTGATGAGGGAGACTCTTCTATCATGGATTGCTCAGAAAGTGAGCTTTGTGCCCACACGTTGCAGGTGACATTACCAAAAGAAAGTCTCTGGCTCTGATAAAATGGTAGATTCATCTAAAATAACACAGGGTTTAGCAGCAGAAGTGCCTTTTAGCATTTCTAATTGACACGTGAATAACGTGGGCTTGCAAACAACTGTGGCAAGACAGTCACTTGATCACAGGTGTGATGTGCTCACTGCTCGAGCTGCTGCAGTGGGCTTCACTGAATGCATTCTTTGGGGGCACAGAGACTTGCTGCTTATTACAGCGTCAATTTAGGAGGCTTCTACCCTGCTCTTGTGCAGGACTTTACACGGATACTCATGGGAGAGGGAAGTTGTGCTAAAAGTCTTTACAGGAATATAGAAGGAAGCCTTCTATTGATGTCCCTGAATATGTTAGGTAGAAGTCCTTGGTCTCCTCCTATTTTAAGTTACAAAGGGAAAAAAAAGGCTCAGAGCTTAACCTATAGGCAGCCCTGAGCATGTTTATGATTCAGTCACCAGCTTTCTTCACTACAACCCCTGAATGTTTCCCCTGACTTTGTTCCAATTCCCTTTGACTCTCTGCTCCAGCATTGTGAACTGCTGTCCTCTCAGTAAAAGTCATGATAAAATCACCTACTCCAGTGACACCAGTTTCTAGTTTGTTTTATTTGGAATCAGAATTCAGTATAAAGTTTACAGCAGCAGAGATTTAACTTTACCTTTCAAGCAGAGTTCATTCTCTCCACAAAAATTTCCGCTTCAGTGCTAAGCATTTTGATATTGGGATCTGCAGTGTTGGTAAGAAACCTCCATTTCTTGATTTAGCTCCCACAAAGGTTATCTTGAGCTCTGTCTCATAATGCTCCTTTGCAGCCTTGCATGTTAACAGTGAGAAGCCAACCAAGTATATAAATCAGAGTTGTGTGACTCATATTCCTCATATTTTCAGCTGAGGAATGACATTAGATGCAGGAAACGTGAGGAGCCATTTCTTGGTATTTTCTGTCCTGCCCACCATCTAATGCTCATGGTGGTTCTGATCCTTGATGGTTCTGGGTAACTCGGTACGTTCCTCAATCTGAGAAACACTGCTGTCACATGTCAGAGCCAAATTATCTTCACCAGAGAGATCCATGAAGGAAAACTAATGACTGTTCCATTGATGCTCCCCTGCAGAGACTTTCCAACTCTGCATCTCAGAAGAGAACCACACTGTTCTTCAGAAGCAACTCCTCAAACCAAAGCATTTTTTACCCCTGTCAGGCCACATTGAAATAGCACCTCTTAATTTTTTTCCCCTGAGGTCCATACAATAAACTTAGTACAGAGTGTTTTGTGCTCCTTTGTGCAGGTATCCATGAATATCTACAATGAGTCATTTTAATAGCCATGAACTTTAATATGCAGTTTAGAATTCAGTAAAATGTATGTCAGGAAAAGGAAAAGGCTTTTATGCCCCAAATTTTAAGTAAATTAAAATTCTTTAACACAGCAGTAAGCACCTCTTAGTCAGTCCCTGAAGTCTTAGGCACAGCAGCATGCCATGATCAGGCAAAAGACTTCATCATCCCCTGCTGAGTGTAAGTAAAGCTGTCTTTCAGAAGTCATGGACAAAAGGCATTTGGTGATATTTTAATTCTGCTCCTGTGAGTGCTCGTAACACCATTGGCTTAGACTCTTGAGCAGTATGCATATATATGCTTCTTGTGCTTGTGACGTTGGCTTCAAATGCAACGTTTATCTTAAAAACTCAGAAAGAAAGGTCATATTGAAGTCATTGAGTAGGCACTGGTTATTCCTTGAGATAAGTCACCCTAAAATGCCTATAGCATAGAAGATTTTTTGTACATTTATTTATACATATTTTTCAGTAAAAAAGGTATTTATTTGATATAGTATTTTATTAGATGTTGGGTGGACCTTTCTGAGCCTACTGAAAGTGGTTTGGTTATTGATGTCATTGAGGGCAGCTTTAGGTGAAGACAAAAGCAAAAAATACAGAAAAGCTAATTGGTTTTTTAGACTTCCATTAAAGAAGTTCTCGGTGACCTTTAAATTGCCATTGACTGTCACATTGAAGGTGTCATGATGCAAATATGCTTGAGGAATAAGATGTCTTCTCACAAACAAAAGTCACATTTGGTAAGGAAGTTTATAGACATTGAGCACTCATGTTTTCTGCAGATGAATAAAGAACTATTCTTGAAGGTGCTGATTCTGAAATGTTTCCAAGAGTTGAATTCCTCTTACATGCACCACAGTTGTTCTGTTCAACACTTATTTTCCAGTAATAATTTCTGTCTGGTGATTCCAAGGCATCTTAAGGCATAAGCATAGTTTTTTCATCTCATGGGCTAAACCAAAGTATTATTTACACATCCATCCTCCTTGTCACAGTTTCTCACACCTCACTTTTAAATGCCAGTTTCCAAAGGAGCCGAATGAGCTCAGTATGGAAACACATTTAGCATCTTAGTCCACAAGTTTTTCTTTCTTTTACTGTAAACGTTTTTCAAGATAATTGCACCATTACCTTCCAGACCCAAATTCAAAGCAGGTATTTTGGGTTTGCTGTTTTCTGCTTGCTTTACAAACAAGTGAGAGTACAGCAAACTAACCAGGAGCACAAGGAGAGCTGAACTTGCCTGTATGTGACCAAACTGGGAAACTGGATTTGGGCTCCTGTCAGGGAGAAGCGAGTGAATGTTCCTGCCTTGGGAGTCATTGCTGTCCCAAGGCAACACCCGAGAGAAAGTGGAAGCAGGTGAATCCTGCTCAAGCCTGCTAAAGCTGGAGCTGAGGATCTCATTCCTCAGGCATTGTCCACCAGTCTTCATTCAACTTCTTCCCACTGCCCATACTCGTCCCCTTTCCATGTCAAAAACAGGCAGCTTCTCTTGTTGGCCCCTTGTCTTTTATACTGCTTCTCTCCATCCTGCATCTGAGGGTGGGAAGAGCACATCACCTGCCAAAACCATCATGTCAACGGTTCTCAGCAGCTTTACCTTTGTTACAATGCATTTGAAATGAATAATGAGAACAAACTGGGTAGTTAGTGAGTGAGTTTAATAGGGCACTTTAAAACTTTGATGCAGTTTCCTGGGATGCTCATTTTGCATATTACTTGAACCCCAGGTCTAACCCTTACAATAATGTGTAATATTTTGTGAATTTACTTAGATATGTAAAGAAAACTGAGATTTTTTTCAGCTTCTCTGCTGAGCTGCATGCCATAGATCCATGAGCCATTCTGAATTATCCTGAATTTTTAAGGGTTTTTTTTGGTAAGTGGACAGTAATGTTATAACTGCTTTAGCACTAGAGAGAATTTTTATTCACCTTGAAAATTGCATTCCAGTAGCAAAACACATAAAATTATAAGTATAGCCTCACTCACTTTAAAATGTCAAGTAGCCCCAAACACCAGACGTTTGGAGAAACAGAGTTACACATCTTTTGTTTTGCTCACAAAGCATGATTTCCCTAGTTTCTCATGCTGTGCAGACATAATGCACTGACTGAGCTGTTCAGTTTTCTAGCACCTTGATGTTGTCAGTAGTTTGCAAATGTGAGAATGTTTTCATGCAGCATTAGTCATATAGTCTGTTCTCAATACAGAACCACTTGAAGGCTCTTGACAGTGTTTACTAGAAGCAGCACTGTGACCTCGGGATGTTTACAGAGGCACTTAGGGGAAATACAGGTAGGGAAAACTCAGGAAGAGGAGTTGAATATTGGAAAATTCATTTTCGCGAGCTTGGGATTTGTCTTTGTGAATCTACAAGCTGAAAATTATTTAGGTGGCATATTATGATTGTTATGTTTCCATAGAAATCTGTGTTATTCTTTTTTTTATGCCTTAATTTCAGGCATCTAGATGAACAATTACTCAGTTTTCCAAGAGATTTGACACAGCAGAATGACCAGGGCTCTATTTTGAAAAGCGTGCGGATATTAAATGTTTGTTTATTTAGAAAAAAGTAAAAGGACGGGACCTCTCCCTACCTCTTTAGGTGCCTAAATAGCTCTGTGAAGCTTGAAGACCCAGAAGAAACTGAAACCTTTCTAGGCCTTTCTGAAAATCACAGCTCTACTGTCCATATCTGGTACTTGCTTTTCTTTCTTTCTTTCTCTCTAGCGTGGTGTTGTCATGGAGTTTTGCTCTGCCAAAACGTGAATTTACCATGGTCTTGTTTTGTGCTGGGAACTTTTTCAAGGGCTACAGATGTGGAAAGGGACCTGAAAGAAGTTGTGGACTTAATCTACCTAGCTTCAGGCCCCTTTGAGTGGATATAGATGTGAACTAAGCCCAGATGGCTGATGTGAAAAGAACTGTTTGCATGAAAACTTGATACAAGCACTTGTGTGTGTATGTTGGTAGCTATTTTTATGTGTCTGTATGTACGTGCTTATTTACTTGCCATAACTGGGCATCTCACATTCCACCACAGTTGGGGTTTTTTTTAGCTTTTAGAGTGTCTTTTTGATTGGATTGTTTAAGAGTATTTATTACTTTTATGATAACCTTGCATAGTTCAGAGCTCGAATGCTGCTTCACCTCCCCCTGTGGCTGCACAGTGCACGAGCCCAGCTAAAGGTTTCTTTAGTGAATTTTTCTGGGGTTTGTGATGTTTCTGTGAAGAACTGCCCAGCTCCACACCAGCTGATTGCATTAATCTCTCCTCTGATGCACTTGCCTCGTTGACAGGCAGTTAATGAGACTGCCTTACTGGTAACTGAGAAATGCATCGTTTTATGTCCAATAGTAACATTTAGTACAATATGGCTAAAGACAGTGCTTGGATTGAGAAAAAAAATATATAGCAGTATTTAATGTTATGATCATTTCATTGAAATGCATAAGTATATTTTCCTTTCTCTGATAGGCAGATTTTTAGTTCTATAAGTGTCATTTTGGTATGAGATCCTCAATCAGGAGAGACACCCTCCCAAACTCAAACCATGCAAAAGGCAATCAGCATTAACTCTGTATTAGCACACAGCTGAACAGAAGAGGTTGCAGCTATTTTCTTAAACTCTTCTGAGAACTGTGTATAATTATTGACTTTATAGAAGTAACCACTGTACCCTCACATGCCCACATTCAAGGAGTACCTGTAAATTGTGCTACTCTTTGGACACATCTGTCTAAAACAAATGCATTGATACACACAGCAAATGGCATCAGGGTGTGTTAAATGTGCCATGAATTCTTGCTTGATCTTGATCAGTGGTGCTGAATGAATTAAACTGACGACTTTTCAAAGATTCTTTGTATGCCACAACACTGTTAACAATGAGGATGTCATTTAAAATATTTCTAGCAAGACTAGGAAATCTCAGATTTTGTATAAAGAGGACGTGGGCTTCGGGTAATTCTCCATGGGCACTAAACAGTGGGATTTTCACCCACCCTATCTCATGAAGAGTAGCTCTACATGAGCAAATATGTTTCCTCTCTCATTTCTAGTATTAGTAGTAAATTTGTTAGTATAGGAACACTAAAAAATTGCCATATTCAAGTTTGATTTGCATGACTGTATTTTGTTGTAAGTTGTTTCTTTCGGTGGGAAAAACCTAAAAACCCATTTTCTCCTCTGAAAAAGTACCTTCTAAATTCGTAGTAGCTACAATTCAACTAGCAGCTCTAAATTCTAATTAACACCTCTTCCAAGAGCAGATGCCATTTTCAAATCCTATCTTACAAATTCATTTATCTCTCAAGATGAGGTGCATGGAGAATATTATTGTTGATATTTCTTCACCTGTGTGTCTGCATCTTTTAATTATAAGATCCTTCTTGGCTCATGGGAAAACATGTCCTAAATATGCTTTAGATTTTGCAGGTCTTTGAAGTAGCACATCAGAGAGTTTTGTTTGCAATCAAATTAAGGTGCTTTAATTCAGGAATTAGGAAGTAATTAAGGATGAATTATGAAAATTATCATTGTGTCTTCAAGTGAAGAAATTTTCATTCAGCAGTAATATGAGGAAAGTCAAAGTCCATTGAGGCTTGAAGGTGAAGGCTAATATTAGCAATTCAGATTTTTTTTACTAGCTTTTATATAATAATTCTTTCCATTTCCTTTTTTTTTTTTTTTAAATAAGCCCTTTTATTAGACTTTGCTATTTCTTTTCTCATTCCCAAGATTGAACAGTTGTCAGAACTAGAAAGGTGTTGCCCTACCTTTAAAAATAAGTTCTTAAAAGGTAAATAGTGGAACTTATTCTGCACTTCTAGCAGATCTCAGAGGGTCTTCATACAGCAAGAGGCAAGCTTTTCTGCAAATGTAGTTTTGAACCCAGGGCCACTTCTTTCAAGTTTCAAAGAAGTTTTAATCATTCTTAGTCAGTAATGCCAGCAAACCGAATGTCAGGAAGGTAACTTGAGAGGACAGAGATCTTCTGTGTTCTCACTGAGATAAACCTGTTTGTTTACTGAACCGTGAGATGCTGTAGCAGATATCCTAAGATTTTCTGGTACAGTTAGAAAACAGTGTTTTGTAAGAGATTACAGATATGTAATTTCCTGATTCTTTTGCAGAGTCGTCTCAGGAGATAAATGTACAATCTTTTTCACCGAGATTCATGTCACTACTGGTTAGCTGCAAAGTGGCACCATTGTACTGTTTTAGAGAGAAATATAAGGTTAATAAATGAACGCTTGGAAATAGCATGTTCAGGGACAAATCAGAGTTGGACGTATTGATGAGAACCTTAAGTAATACTGCTGGACTCCATGGGGACACCCTTGAGTTAGGGAGAACAGAATTTAGTGCCATCTACTGAAATTATCCTTTCAAAGATCCCTGCACTGGCTTTTATGCCCCATGAGCCCAAATCAAGACAGATTTGCTTTCTACTTTACAATGTGCTCCTTGGTGTTGGATGCAGGCAGCCTGGCTGCATCCAAAAGGCTCAATAAACGCCCACTGGAATGGGTATTCCATGTCCAGAAAGTTTCTTTGGTAAGGTTTGCGTTGAGATGGGCGTGACTTCTGGAAGAACTGGATGTTAGGAGCAGTGTGTTTGTTGCGGGGTACGGCAGAGGGGAGATGCTATTGCTGGTGCCTGATCCAGAGGGACTGTCTCCAGACTGTTATCTGGCTGTTCCAGTCTTGCTCCCGAGCACAGACCACACGGCAGCTCCCTGTGAGCCAAAAGGGTCACTTCCCCTTGGGAGTGGATGAGGGAGAGGGGGTGGCTTTAAATGACAGTCACTATCACGCTGAGGGACATTGGGAAATGAGGAGCTGCAAACCCTTTTAGCTGCTGATTTGTGTCATAGTTATCCTTCAAGGCAGGCAGTGACAAGCTGTTGAGAGATTAACCTGGCTGCTAATGCCCACAGAGGAGTGCAAACTTAGGCATTAATCTTGCTTTGTGGCTTTTGTCAGTGTTGCATAAAGGTAGGTGTGTTGTAATTGATCTCCAAAGCAAGGAGGAAATGTTAATATGTAGCTAGTAGCAGAATAGTCAAAATAAAGACCTGTGGGATAACAGAAAATTCTTTGTTCACCTAGGGAAAGATTTGCAGCTTTCTCAGCCATCTGAGAACACAACATTATTGTGTTGTCAGATTTTAGTAATTTTTGCACTGATCCATAGGAAATCAACTGCAAATCACCAGACAGCCTGACAAATTCATTTGGGCCCTGCTCCACTAAATGATTTAGAACGCTTTTAGACACCCCAAG
Organism: Dendrocincla tyrannina; assembly: GCA_035047865.1. NCBI lineage: Eukaryota > Metazoa > Chordata > Aves > Passeriformes > Dendrocolaptidae > Dendrocincla > Dendrocincla tyrannina. The sequence goes on from JAWWMP010000081.1 coordinate 42,371,657, forward strand.
TACAGAATTGCAGTTCTCAAGGCTCCTATTTAGCTACCCTCTAATGCTGGCAGTGAGTCGAAGTAGGAAGTGCCTTTTGGCTGATATTCTTACTGCTTCTCACATGCTCAGAAGCGCCTTCTCCTTGATAGAACCAAGTCTGTCTCATGTCCAAACCCCATTATTATCCACAAGTGAGATGTCTGTCTGCTTCTGTGGCCTTTGGGGCTTGTTCCAGGTGATTTTCTCAGGCGTGGATTTTGTGCTGCACAAGAGCTGGCAACAAAAGGCGTTATTTTTCAGACCACAGCTTCCATGGATGGCACGAGTGATGATTGCCGGAGCCACAGCCTGGCAATATCTGCTGTGCAGCCAGCAGCTTGGTGGTCACAGCATGTCTGCAGGCTGTGGAGGTCCCCAGCCTTGTGTCTCGTCTGTCTGGAGCGCTGGGACTCCTCTCTGCAGCCAGAAGGAATGAGAGAAGTTGTCCATCTCTCTAAGCCTCTGTAATGCAGTGAAACAAGAGAAAGAACAGTCTGAAATAAGACATTTAAGCACATTAGTGTGTATCATCCTGGGTCAGACCCTTTATTGGTAGAGCCCAATGTAACTCTGATTTCAGCACACTGAAAAGCAATTTAGGGCGGTGTGAAGTGGGGGTTTGGCCCACAAAGTTTATCATAGTAATGAAATCCCAGAGGCCAGGTATCCCCCTTGCTCGTGTTGTTTTGGCTGATAGAGAGATGATGATTCATGGTGAGTTTGTAGGTAAGGGAGCTATAAGATAGCACAGAGTAAATGCCAGTAAATCAGAAAACAGGAATTCTGTACTTGTTCTCACAGCACATTTGGTCATAAGGCTTTTATCCATTTCAAAACAGTAGTCAGGTGTCCATATTTCCTGTGAAATAGAACTAACTATAAACAGAAGGGCAGTGCAAAATCCATAACGGTGCCTCTGTAGGATTTCCCATGGATGGACAAATAACCCCTAGCAAAGGATCAGGGCCATAATGGACAAACCTTGTTTTCCAAGAAGTGATTTCCTCCCTCTGTCCAACAGAATTATAGATTGACTCAGTTAACACCTCTTTGACATTTACTTCTTTAGCTCCCACACTTCTGCCTCTGTGACAGAAAATGCACGATGTGGTAGCAGAGTCATATTAATGCAGCTCTCAAGTCCAAACAGAGCCTGATGTCTTCTTTTGTAAAAGCAGGTTATAATTTTTGTTACCTATCCCTTAATTTTCAACCTATGAACACTTCCCCCTTAATTCTATTGTATCAGCTGTTACACAGATTAGCTGATTTGCATGCTCTGCCAAGCTTAACTGAAAAGATTCAAGTCTGCAGGTCACATTTATTAGCAGAAGCAATACTCCCAAGGTACATGTTTGCTTAATTTTTCATGTTTAAATAGACAGGACTGCCAAAAAATGAAACACACTTGTCTAAGAGGGAGGAGTCAGTAAAGGCATTGACGAAGTAGTGGTGATTTCAAAATAGCTTCTCATGTATAGATTTTTCACTGCTGGAGAGAAATACTGTGATATATTTGATGATGTTTTGTGGAGGAATGTACAGTATTTGTCAAACAAATCTCTACTGAGCTTTCTGTGGTAATCCAATCCCTAGGCTTCCAGTGCCTGACAACTAATTACTTCCAAGAATCTTAGTTTTCCCCTAAACAACACTCTTGGTAGAGAAGAAAAAGGCATATTCTAGTGATGGGAAGCAGCACTGAGCCAGGTCTGGAGCTGCAGAGATTCCAGCTTGGCCCTGTGGCTTCTGCTCCTGGGTCTTGGCTTTCTCGGCCCCAAGTTCCTGATCTGCCTCTGTGCCACCAGCCAGCAAAGGGAGAGATCTCACCTGGGCATGACTGAAGTGCAAGAAAAGCAAAAGCAAAAGCAAGTGGGATGGAAGGAGAAGTGAGAAGCCATAAAGTAAAATCCTTTGTAATGTTTTCCTACGAACGGAGGAATTTACATAATGTGGAGCTCTTAGTGGCTGGCTATGATGATGTTATTCCTCAGCCATAGCAGGATGACCACTGATGAAAAGCAACTACCCCTTTAGGTAAGTTATGCTATTGGGTTAGAACACTTGACCCTGCCCTGGTGTTTGACATGTAGCAAAATCAACACAAACCAGCAAAGAACTCCAGCTGGAGTATGTGTTGTTGTTGGAGGCAGGTTTAACCATTTAAACTGCTATGGGAAGCACTGTGCCCCTCCCTCTGAACCCGTGTGCAGAGTATTGAAGGGCCAGTTCTTAATGCTGGCACCAGCAGACACCTCCGACCCCTTTCTGTGCTCCTGTACAGAGCAAAAAGGACAATCTTTGGTATGGCCACAAGCCAAGCGTGTCCCACTCCCTGCCCTCTGCCTCAGGCCCTGGCTGTGGAGCCCACTGCAGGCTCCATATTACATGGATCCCTTCCAAGTACCTCCTTTCCATCTAAAATGGCATCAGGTGTTTTAACATGCTGGAAACATGATATGTGTAATGCTTGAGAAATAACATTAGAATCTCAGGTACCATTATTTTAGTGTCTGGAAGAGAAATCTGTCAGAGAAACTTTGTTCAGATTTACTGGGAAGCTTTACTGAAGAAGTCTTCATGCCATGACAGATCTCCTGTGGATGATCTTCCTGCATGAAGGAAAAAGGAATGATTATCCTACCTAAATACCTTTGAAATCCTAGCAAAATGCTAGTGGGAGGAAAGACTACTTACCACAAGTTTACCTAACTGAAATAAGACATTTTTAAATGCAAATTGCAGATGTTCCTGCAAAGTGATTCCAATTAGTCCAGCTAACTTTCTAATTGAAGGGTATCATCACCTCTAAAATGTGCGAGTTGGATACTAAAAGACAACCAACTCTGTATTTCTCTAACATAGAAAAGTTTAGTGAAGAAAACCAGCACAAATCCTGTGGCAGAACTGTACAGAGTGGTCAGATAGTCTCTGATATGCTGAAGGAAAATTACTCTGATATTTTCATCAGAATATTATGAAGCCATCACTTCATAATATTTGAAAATATTGGAGTGGAAAATTTTGTTACCAGTGGCCTGTGATACATGCATTTAAAGGCACTCTCCTTGAGAAGGAAGAAATGCTGTTCATTGTCTTGCAGTTTCCAAATGATTCATCTTTATAAATCAACATTAAGATGCTGTGAGTGTATGTTTTGTCACTGAATTACAGGTCTGTCTTCTGATAAAATGAGAGCACTGGAGGAAAAGAAGTAAGTGCCAGTTAGCTCACGCTGAGCTTGTACAATGGTTTTCTTACATTTGATAGAAGCTAAAATAAAGCAATGAATCCTGAAATGTGTTCACATAAAATGCCACTGGTGTTCAGCTGTCGGGGGTTGCTCCTTTTGGTTTGGATGAAATCCAAAGGAAATAATACCTGTGTGTATACCAAACTCACTGTAGATAACACAGCGTGTCAGACTCAGCATGAAAAGGACTCTTGGGTTGTAAACAATGATGATGGCCAGCTTTTTACTCCTGGGCTCTTTGTGCACCAAGCAATCATGGACAAATTCTCCAGGAAACTTTAGTTCCTTTTGCTGTCAGACAAATAAGGTGCATCGTGATATCATTTTAATCAAAGCTACAATATTTAGGGAAAATCAGTATTAGTTATCGCTTGCATTAGTAATATAATGTGAATTAACTTTTACTTAACCTGTTATGTCATCTTCATCCCCAGATCTGCCATTGGGAAGCTGGGAGTGGAGGTCTTTGAGGCCGTGTACAGCTGTCTCAAGCAAGCGAGGCAGCAGAAGGCCAGCGAGGAGGAGATCAGGAGAAGG
>JAWWMP010000081.1:42383785-42420260 GCA_035047865.1 Dendrocincla tyrannina
CCCTTCCCTTCCCTTCCCTTCCCTTCCCTTCCCTTCCCTTCCCTTCCCTTCCCTTTCCCTCTTTCTTTTCCCTCTTTCTCTCTGTATTTATTTGGCTCTAAGAAGCTTTCTTCTAAGAGTGAGCTGCATGTCTATGTCCCTGTAGCATTTCAGAAAATTCTCCCTCCAAACTCCTGACAGAACTTATAGGCACAATTATTCTGACACTTTGGATCAGTTCTTACAGTTTCTATTTATTTATTAGCAGTCTCCTCTTAACAGACACCAGAACTGTATTTCTCTCATATCCCCTCCTTTTGCTTTTGTTCCCTTTTGTAAGGACTGAGCTTTTCCTTTATGCTTTCCAAGTGTTCCCTAGACCTTAAATTAGTTTTGATCTTTTGAAATAATTACAAACAAGATTTTTCCTAGGGATGAAAGGCAGGCATCAAGCAATACTTCAAGGCAAAAATACCGTTCTGGTTAAAGAGACTGTAAGGCAAAACATCAGAGAGACAAGTCAGAAAAACCCAAGTTTTTTCAGCTACTGAAAGAAGGAACAGGTTTTCAGAATTCTTGTTATCAAATGAAATATCTGGAAGGTTATAAGAAGAATTGGAGGCATCATTTAAGCATTATTCTAACAAAATAAATCTACAGTATTTTAGTATTATCAGCACCTGATTCTAATTCTTTCCCATCAAAACAGTCTTTTTATTACTGCACTTTTATTCAGGAGACAGGAGAAGGTTCATCCCATTATTGCAATCTAAAAAAATACACAATTTTTTATCTTATTAATCTAAGATTAGCAGCAAAAAAATACAAGAGACTAAAAGCCTGGACAGATGACTTTGGAGAAAGACACTTTTCTTTGGGATTTATGTGGGTTTTTTTCTAGAAAAGTAAAAAGAATTTGAAAATGTCTAAAGTGTGAGCTGCATCAGCTGATTGTGTGAAAATGAGCTTCAATCAAACAGGCTTTGATTCCTCAGAGAAGGAAGCACACTTTCAATATACTCATTTGCAATCAAAAAGCCTAGAGAAGATTTGACTTCTGTTTTTTTGCAGCAACAGATTCAGGGACTGGCAGAACCTGAAGATGTGATGACTTAATGACAGTTCCCAAGAATTATAATGAGTGGCGTTCTCACACCTATGAACATTTCCATTTCTCCACGACAGAGCACCAGATCGTTTAAAAATGCTCAGGAGCAGGAAGAAATTATTCCTTGAGCAGTCACTAACTAGAAGAGCCATAAACCTCCTTGTGTGGACATCTCAGGTCCATGGTGGTGGAACCTGGTGGGGATGAGTACCAACATCTCCACCCGTAAGAACTGCAGGTGCTGTGGTCAGACCTCACATGGGCAATGCTACCACTGGCAGCATGTGATCCCTTTTGTGCCAGGATGTCTCACTGCAGAGTCAATGAAAGGAGATGATCAAGGGAAAAAAGCTCCTGAGGGCGCAGGTACTGTGATTTTGTTGAATCACAAGAGCAAGGACAGCCAAGCACACAGTTCAGATTTTTGGGGCTGACAGCCCTGAGCCAGTCTGCATAGCCCAGCACGCCATAGTCCACGGCCATCCCAGCAGTTTTGGGGCTTTTTCCAAGGGGCAAAGCCTCAGTGCTGGTGTACTTGTGTAAAAGGAGCCTACATGACTGCTGTAGGGTGCCTGCTGACATCTGTCCATAAGTCCAACAAGGCAAGGGACATTTGTCCAAATGAAGGCTAAGGAAGTATCAAGAGGAGAAGGGTTATTGTTGCTGTTTAGTGCTAATGGCTTTCTGTGTCATTGTAGCCACTTCTCCCTATTCCTTGTGTCTTTGTTGTTGTATTTTTCCCACGGGTACGAGTTACTGTCACCCAAGACAGGAAGCAATTTACTGGCGCTGCTACCTAAGCACAAGTAGCTAATTAAAGCCCAGGAGCAGGCAGAAGGAGCCAGGTCCATTATGAATCTGTTTTGATTAATGAGCGAGCAGGTAGGCAGAGGGTTTCCAATTATGGTCTCTATGTTGGCAGCAGGTTTGCTTGTATCCTGGCTCCAGTCTCAGGAACCAATACAGCAGTCCTGCGGGGTAGAGTTCCCAGAGGGAACTGGGCTTGCCTTGATTATCCTGCAGGTATGGAGACCTGAAAGCAGCACACCATGTGCCCGAAAGCCGTGTGCCATTGCCCGCCTGATGTAGCCTTTCAGTGTCCATTCAAAGCCAGTAGCCTCAACACTCATTGTGGAAACAACACAAAAACTCATTTGGTGGTGAGGTGAGCTTTAGGTGTTCATTGTCAAAGAAAGCTCTTCACCTTTGGATTTATGACTTTGTACTTCTTTTTCCCTGCAGAAGTTTCTGGCTGTGCAGGCAGAGCAGTGAATTTTCAGTCACTGTTTCTGGTCATGCCACTGCTCTGTCTGCGGTGGGTCGGGCGGGAAGGAATATTTCATTCCACTTGGGCTGTGCAACCCCTCCTGGACTCAGCAGATGGTTGTGTTTCCAAGAATGATGTGATGTGGAGGAAGATGTATTAGGAAACCATTTCTGGAAATGGGATGCATGAAGAGAGATGCACAAATTCCAGATGAGCAGAGGATAAAGAGAAGATGCAAAATGCCTCGAAGAGAATTGTAAACCTCAAACCTAGCCCGGTAAATGAGGACAAATGCCTCAGCAGGTAGGAAGCCCTGAAAGAGAGACATTTTTGAAGAGAGTGCTACTATCTGCTGTGTGGGTATATGCTGGTGTTTTAAGTTCTTTTTCAAACAAAAGAGCGATCATGTATTTTGAGCACCAGCAACACCACAAACACACAGCCTCTGTAAATCCAGATGGGGCTGACATTGCTGAGCTCATGTTTCTGAGAGCTGCTGGCATCAGGGCCATGCCTTAAGTCTTCTGATTTCATCCAGAGAAGAGCACAGGGGTGTTCTTCCTCATTCTACCCAGCAAATCAAAGGTAAGAGAACTCACAGTGTCAGGCCTTCTTTACCATCTGAGTATTGCTAAATGTGTCTGAGTTTACGACTGAGTCTGACGAGTTTAATATCAGCCATCAAGTAATGGAACAGACTGCCTGAATTCCCTTCTGAGGATAATAGGATATACTGAAGTAGGGATGATTCTTCTCGTGTTAATAAGACAAGTGTTTTTCATTGTGCTGGCACCATGAGGAATTTGAACTGAACTTAAAATAAACCCCTCAATCTGGCAGCAGGCTGCCTGTAGGCTGTTTGAATTACTCCTTTGTTTTAAGGTTTACCAGTGTGAGGGTGAACCTTGTGTTCTTCAGCAAATGGTTGTCAATGAAATATCAGCTCCTTCATTGAGGGAAATTAGGAAAAAGGCACGGTGAATAAACAGTGAGCTCTGAGATGTTATTCTTGTTAAATAAGCTTTACCCAGAGGCTGGATTACCAGCAGTGCACCTGTATTGCGGCAGAGCCAGGTCCAAGGGGCGTAGAGGTGAAAAAACACCTTATGACAGGAGGCCAGGAAAAATGAACAAGAAGTGAGGAAGCAAGAGAGCAAACCAGGAGGATACATCAGCACAAGCAAGTTCAGAGGCACCACTCCTCTCACAGAGAAGCACTGAATGGCCATTGCATGAGAGCAATTAGCACACAAGGCTGAAGAGCGGGAGTCAGAGAAGGGACATTTGTAATACAGAAAGTCTGAAGTGCTGATGGAGAATCAGACAAAGGTCACTGCTCTCATCAACAGAGAGAAAAGGCAAGAACTTGAGGTGGTAATGAAGGTATTGTGCTGAACTCAGGAGCTCTGGAGGATGAGGTTGGAGTCTGCTGTACTTTATAAGTTTGACAGGCCAAGAGATGCAGACTAAGTTCCTCAGTCACTGTGTCTGCGTGTGCAGCACAGCTAATTACAGGCATGGTTTGACTCAGACAGACTCACCCCTATTGTGTGTTTGCCTACTGACCTGTGGGTAGCTCTGCTCAGTGTTCTGTATCTACTCAGCTCATTCCCTCGGTGAGAGGTTTTGTTTACCACTGGAAAGTTCATGTCAAGACCCTGTGTATTGTTTGGATCAGGCTCCCAGTATGGCTCGCTGGCAACTATGGGGCAGAGCACTCTCAGCTTCATTTTGCAGGCTGTGGGTTTAGCACAGTGACCACCCAGTGCAGCAGCTCTCAAAACAGGGAGCAAAGGGAGGTTTTTTTCCTGGGGAGGAAGGCAAAGTGCAAACTGCCAGGCCATTGTGAAAATACAGTTTTGGGTGACCAGAGAAGATGGCTGGGCAGAGATGGGACTGGCAAAGGAAGCCCCATATGAAGGTAGAGTGGGCAGGGTCTGGGAATAAACAGGCATTTTCATTCTGAACCAGAGATGAATTTGTAGGCCTCCCCTGGCTGCCTTCACTGCCAGTCTCAAAACCTCAAGTCTAATTTCTATTCCCATTGAGATGTCCCCACATTAATGATTTGCTGAGGTCCTACAGCAATCACAGGGTATGGTACTGAGGAACACAAGCATAACTGAAGCACCTGTTATGTGGGTTACAGACGGTGTAGCTGACAGCTCAAAAACTACCTGTCAGTGGGAAATTGTCATCCAAACATGGGGGTTTTATTCCAGTGGGGTTTACGGGTGTTGATGTGAGGCCAACATCATGCTGTTTCCATCAGAAGTATGAAACTGCGTATAATTACCCTGCTGACAAAACATGAGGGTGCAAGAATTTGCAATGGGTTGTGAGTGGAAGGAAGATACACCTGACAGAGGTGAGTTCTTGGGCTACAGTCAGTGGATGCAGAATCATGTCGCCCCTGGAACCCTGGAAGGGGTATTGGGCCAATATTGAGCCAGCAAGTAAGCAAGTATTTCATGTAGTGATGCAATAAAACCTTTGCTAGCAGGAGTTTTTAAGGAGGGAGATACTGACTGTTCTTTGTGTGTTACTTCTCATTCTGCTGGTCATATTTTGAGAACATCTTTGAATAAAATGGAGAGGGGCCGAAAAGATCCATGAAGGTGTTCAAGCACATATACTGAGACACGTAAAGATGGAAGGTTGAAAGATGACTTGCTGTTCCTTATATTAGGGAAAACACCGATTACCAAAAGCTCTCCTATCTTGAGGTAAAACACATAACAAAAGCCACAGGTGGCAAGGTCTCCAGACATGTTCCTGTTGGCACGTTTAATCACAAGGACCAGAGAAGAGGTTGATTCTACGCCTCTGGTGGTCTGAAAATCACAACCTGTAAGGCAGGGAGACAGGCTCTAGCCCTGCAGTGGTATGAGTGTGAACAGTGGCAGCTAGAAGTTCAAGTCACTTGGCTCAGCACAGAGCTCAGTAGGTAAAATAAAAGGATCTGTTCAGGGTAACCTGCACATCACAGTGGTGGCCTGTAGAAGCCCTTCTGGTTTCCAGGCAGCTCTGCAGGGAGGTATTTTGTGCAGCAATACAAGCAAGAAGCAGTTATTTTCATCATCAGGGTCTTTTCTGTGTTTGAAAGTGCTTGGGTGAATGTTAGCTGATTGGAGAGGTGTACTCTTGAGGAACATCCCACCGAGCGTGTCAACCGTGTCTGTTTTTCTCTTCCAAGCAAAAAGGTGCTGACTGTCTTTCTGAATTCTGCTACAGTGTCTTTCAGGCAATCAAGGAAAAAAAAATGTTCAGAGGTGTTGTCATATCTGATTGCAAAAGTAGAAAGCAGAGTCTTCTCCAGTTCCAGTGTATTTGCCTCTGAAAAATTGATGTCATTTCAATGACAGAGCACTGAAATATGAAACACTGCCATTATTCAGTTAGCAATAACTTGCTGCTGCTCCTGTCTGTTTAGTCTTCTCCTACTCAGTTCATGTCACTCAGAGAAGGACTTCTATTGAAAGGAGGAGATGCTTCATAGGCTTGCCAGATTGCTGTTTAATTGCCTTCATTCCCCAGAGACTAAGACTCAGAAGAAATTTTCAAAGTTGAAATGACAGTGGTGCAAGAAGCGGTTTCCTCCTTCTCCTTCACTTTGGCATCCCTGGGTGAAGGTCCCCTCCCTTGGGAAGCCCACATGCTGAAGAGCATTCAAGCCTCAACTCACATCAGGAAGGGAGAGGATGCAGAGGTGACAGCACGTGAACATGTGTTTCCACAGAGATGCAGATACTCTGGAGAAGAGCAATTCCCAGCTGGGGCAGGGAGATGTCTGAGCTTGTGCAGAACCGAGAAGGGGGGCAGGCACATCTCAGCTGGGTAAAGGCAGAAACACCCCTGAGCAGCTGCCCATTGTCCAAGAGAGTGTCCCCTTGCCAACTACAGTGTCCCTAGTATCTGCCCACTGTGCGTGATTTGGACTTAGAAATGCATTTCAAAGCCACTAACCTGATCCAGATATGCAGTTCCTATTACTTTATTACTACTTCTTTAAATTATCTGCTTAAATTGTGTTAATTGATTCAATTGAGCCTATTCAGATTAAGACAGTGTTTCTTTTGACACCTTATTCCAGTGGTTCAGACCAGCTACTATCTACAACTGTCCTTGGCTCCTTACAGAAGCAATGCAGGAAGGATGGAGCCTCCACTGTGGGGGCCAAAATAATTACTTATGATAGTACTCACTGCTGAAACACTCTGACTAAATCCACAGTGCATGGCTATTCCTTGAGACAAGGCCTTGACCACATTCTGGGAGATGAAGTTGTCACAAACGCCCAACACAGGCTGAGCATCTCCTGCAGCTGGGGATGAAGATTACCAGGTCAAAGAGGTAGGACACAGGAATATGTGGAAAGTGCCTGGAAATTATACCTTAAGCATTGCAAACGTTTAATGTCTATGTGTACGTCAGCCTACTGGAGGCAGCAGACCAGGCAACTTGTTACCTGCCCATTCTGGGACCATGGGCATTTCAGCCCCATCTCAGCTCCATGGTTCTATTCTGGAAAAAGACAACAAGCATTCTTTCCTGACTGACCAAGCAAAGAGGTTCTTTGCAGTATAAATCCCACAAATATCCCTCCCCACACTAATACCTGGGCTTGAGGCAGCACATTTACAAATTCCCCTGAGAAAGGCAAAATCACTCTGGAAAGTGCCCGACCCACCAGATTATCTACTGCCTCCTCCTGTTTCAGACAGGATTGGGAAGTTCTGATTCTTGTTGCTTGTTCTTTTGCTTCATTTTCATGGAAAGTATAAGCCACAGTTGGACTGAAATGTAGTTACAGCTTCATCTGGGTGACACTGCAGACCAGATAGGGTAGGAAAACTGAGAGCACTGGAGCACCAGCGCTGCCCAAAGTGCCACACTGCTCACAGACCCTGGGCAAGACTTGTTGAGGTATTGACATGAACACGCTGCGGATGCAGCAGCTTTTTGCCACAGGTATGTTGGAACAACTTTGTAAATCACTACACTTTACTGCTGATGCATTCACTTGTCCTCAGAGGGGTGGTACTCACAGTACCTTTTGTTCCACGATATGTCTAGATTATCCAGAATTAGCAAAACCATATCTATTTCAGGACATTGAGTGCTCTCTCAGCAGTGTTTCTTGGGCTGACAGTGCATACCCTGGTTCCCTTGATCTCATTCCAGTAGATAGGCTAATGCCTTGCTGAGCACACCCAGCAAGCAGAAGAGCTGCTTTCCATAGATGTGCTGCTGGACTCTGCAAATCCCTCTTCTAGCTGAGCAGTGGGTGACTGGAAAGGGCAATCGAAAAACAGCTACGTAAAAGCCTGGTCAATCATCCAGTGAAGCTGTAACAAGCCTGTAAGACCTTCTGCTTAGGTTTGGCCAGTTGGGCAGATGACATGCCGTGTGTCTGGTCTCCAGGAAACAGCAACACATTTGCAGCTTCTCTCACTGCTCCATAAAGAAATAAGCAATCTTTAAGGGTGACAGTTGATGAAAGATTTACTGCTGGATTCCAGATCTCAGTATTCACACTCTGCTTCAGCTGCTGCTCAGTCCTGGAAACCTCAATTTCCACCCATCTGCCAAAACTCAACTGGCAACAACAAGGGCTGCACTCAAGCTTAATGGAGTGAGCCAGAAACAAGGAAAAGATTTACTACTTGATGAGTTTATGTTCTCCACTTGCAAAGAAAAATCAGATGGCTTAATGCATGTTATTTTTTTTAAAGGGGACAGCAAAGCTCTAGCAAAACAGGTAAGCAGTAACCATTGCACCTACTTTCTAAAGTAGAGCTAGACTTTAAACAATTTTTATTGTATTTTCCTTTAGTGAGGCAGCTGCCAGGCCAGATGTTTTCTTTCCCCTGCTTTCTTGCACTAACGTAGATGAAGAAATTAAGATTCACTCTGTTGACTTATAAGACCTGCCACGACCTGTGCAACTTGACTCTGTCAGCTGCTCCTTGCTTTGCCAGCAGCTGTCTGTCTGGCCACTCCACCCTGATCTCTGTGTAAAGCATGTCTTGAGACTGTTCACTGGTCACTGTTGTGCATCTCTCCCTGCTTGAGCAAATGTCAACAGGCTCTTTCTCTGTGTTTTCTCCCCAGGATGTTCTGGAGAAGGGAGGCTTTGGAGGGAATGGTGATGCCAGGCTGGAGCTGGTGTGGAAACTGAAGGGATCTCACAAAACTGTGCTGGTGTGAAGTGTCTGATCTGTGTGTGGCAGGCCCGTGAGGACAGAGGTATGTGGTCAGCACAAACCTCTCTCCCTAATCCAAGGGGGAGAGTCAAGCACTCATCATTCTTACTGATGATAAAAACTGTCATGTAATTAAGGATAAAGCACTTGAGCAGGGTGGCATGTACAGTCACATGGACACGTTACTTCCACTGGATTTATCTGATCTCTTTCCCACATTTGTTTTCCAAGGAAGTGTTTGGCAAACTCCCCTTCTGCCCCACATCAGCAATCAGATATGTGAACTGTCACTAACATTGTTGCACTCTTTCTATTCCTGAAAACAGAGAAAAAGTTGTGAGGCTACAAAAATCAGCAGAAGCTGAAAACATTTTGTTTGGTTTCAGGAGAGAATGGCTTGTCCCGTTAGCTGTTTCACCACAGTGTCAGCTTTCGGTACTGGAAGAGCATCAGCCTTTGCTGAAGTCTTTGCTGTTCAGTTTGCTTGGGTGAAATGATGTTGTTCCTGCTCTCATCACTCTTATTCACTGTAACCCTCGTGCTGCTTTAGCTAAGCTTCTTTGCTGGATCCCTCCTTGCTATAGTGAGGCTATAAATGGAATTGCCAAGCTCCACATCTGTCTTTCTCCAGCTGTTTCCCGAGGGTGCTCCCAGAGATTAAGGGTGTCCCTCCCAGGGATTTGGAAGCCCTTGCAAGAGCAGCATTTGATGTTTCCGAGCTGCGAGGAACTCGCTCACTGATAGTACAAATCTGGAGTACCAGTTTTCTCCAGCTCCACTGCTGGTTAAATAATGCCTGCTAGGGAAAGGAAAGGGGAAAATAAGATAGTGAAGATAATTCTGTGCCATTCTGAACCACATCAGCCCCATTACACTGGTAAAGGGGGAGACTGAAAGACTGTGGTGATAAGGATGTCCCAATAAGTAACTGTAGGTTTTCCATCTGCTTTCCAGAGAATATCTCTTTCACTCTCAGGAATATAATAAACTGAGTTCTTCTTGTGCACTATAAGCTATGCCAATGTCAATCAGTGCAAACCACCTGCCCTCACTGAAGCTTCACTTCTTTATGTCAGCTGAAGGTCTGACTCCACTATTTACTGATTCAACAGGCAAATCCAAACAAGGACCTGACAAGGTTTGAGAGTCTGAGCCTCAAAACAAAACCAGAGGTCCACACCACTGCAAATGGTTATTCCCAAATTTCAGGGCTAAGACTGGAGCTGCTACACAGGTCAAGTTATCATAAACCACCTTTTTTTTCTCGAGGGCTTTATGTCTGCCCATGTAATTTGATCTTGGATTGCCTGAAGGAAACCATTTTCCTGCATTTCATAGGCTCCCTGAGGGTCTGAAGTGTGTTCAGCACTGCAGGCCCTGGGACACAGACACACAGAGGTGTGACAAGCTGAAGGGATGTTGGTCTGGGCCACAGATGCACCCAGCTTCACACCTCAGGGCTGGGTTTAGCCTGAGACCAAAACAACAGCATCAGCGTGCCAGCTTAGTCTTAAGCTTAGTCTTTCTCTTGCCATACCATCCCTGCGTGAGGCCAGCAGCACGTACATCCCAACAGCAGAATGGCTGAGCTCTCCAAAGTTACACAAGCCAAACTTCCTCCCACGCACTGAGCCTCACTTGTAACCAACTTTAATTTCCCTGAACTCAGTACCCAGCAGCATTACAGACCACCAGGAGGCTTGCTACAGGGAGCAAGCAATGTCTGAAGGGTCACTGGGTCATTGCTATGTCTAGGAATCTCTATAGAAGAGCATAAAAGAGCAAAATAAAAAATAGTAACAAAAATAAAGCTGGGAAAATGGAGCGAAAATTGCACAGGAAATAGCAGCAAAGAAAAAGTATTAGGAATAGAGTTGCTGAAAATGTCATTGCAAAGGTCAGGGCAGGCTCAGGGAGACAGCGATGACAGGAATACTAAGCACGTCAGGAAATGTAAATACCTTCTTTGTCCAGTGTTCTAAGAGGGATAATGAGAGCAATGCTGGGGACAGCCTTCCACTTTCAGGGGGAGTAAAAGAAATAATGAAGGGACTCCGGGTAAAGCTGGAGAGAGTGATGAAGGACTTGCTCTGGTTGCAGGTTGTTAAAGTTCCAGTGCAAGGACTGAGCTGCTGAGGATCTCAGCAGAGAGCTGGGAGAAGCGAGGGCTGCGCTGGAGGGATGGATGGACCTCGTTGTGCTGTCACTGTGCTTCTGGGGCAAGGTCAGCCAAGTGACGCAGGTAGGAATGATCAGGGCCCCTCAATTCAGCAGCTAGCGGGTCCAGCCAGGTGGAAAGCACCTGGAGAAGTGTAATTGGATTAAAAATAGGGTGCAAGCACTGATAAAAAGAAAGTCATGCTTAACAAATTCTATGAGAAGTTATTGTTTCTGAAGTGGATGACATTAAGAGCTGACTGGCAGATGCTGTGGGTGTAATTTACCTGGCCTTCAGTACAACCTTCAGTATAGAATAAATGAATACATTAAATTTGCATTTATATAACTCCTTTTCATTCACACACCACAGCAAAGCACTTTGCAAACATCACATGGGCCATACAAAAGATGCATCTATGACAAGTTGGGACAAAGAGATTATTGGGAAAATGGTCCTGGAGGGGCTGTATATTGAAGTCATGGATGTCTTTGGTTGGAGGTGCATGGTCCACACCCAGGTACCCATAGTCTGTCCATAGAGAGCCACCTAATGATTGGGGCATAAGCCTGCAGGTCACTTGGAAAATCATAGAAGTGAATTCTTGCTGACCAACTCACACAGCCCCTCCCTCTCTCCAAGGGGAAGCCCCCAGGCAAAGGATATCCAGGCTGCTCTTTACCATCTTCATTTTTATTAAAGACGGTTGTTGCACAGTTCTATGGCTGGAAGTTTTCCTGCAGTTGAACCCTGCTAGCTGTCATTTCAATGCTATGAAAGGCAGGAGGAGGGCTTTTTTGCACTAAAATATTTCCAAGTCATGACTGAAGTGGAAGAGTTAAACATGACTTTCATGGCTTGCTAGTGAAATCAGCTTGGAATTTCAAATTGTCATATTGGAAAAATCCCTATTAACTGCTCCTGGCACCACAGCAGGGAAGCTGAGGGTTTGTCCTGTCACTGCATTGTCAATAATGAAGAGACAGACTCTGCCATCCTTCTCTCAAATGTCACAGCCAAATAATGAGTAGAAGTTTATGGCACATGCAAGAAACAGACAATGGATTAATAAAGGTTTTCTAACTTTAGTTCATATCTGCTTTAAAGACCACTGTGCTTTTGTTTTACTGTGGAAAAAAAAAGAGGGAGAAGAGGTCCTCCAAGCAGTTTCCTAAATTCTGGGAAAATAAAGAGAGGCCCCAGGAAGAGCCTACCGACCATGGGGTCAGGATATAGACCAAGGGCTGCAGCTCCATCACCCCCATTCCAGTAGAGAAGGACTGTACTTTATCCCCCTGGGCTCAAACCCATGGGCACTACCACAGGCACAGTCAGCCCCCAGCCTGGCAGCTCATGGACTCTGCCCTCTCCTGTGTGATGGAGCCTTTGCTGCCCTGGGGAGGAAAGCTCACAGTAACTCTGTCAGCAAGGATTTCAGTGGTGTGCTGGCATGGGGTCTGCACAGTGCTTGGCAGTTCCTGGTTGTGGTTTATCCCGTGGGCTTGCAAGCATTTCACTGTCTCCAGCACCGCCGTAGTCCCAAGCAAGCACAAGGCTATTTCCCTCCACAGCTCCAGGTATGGCAAACTTGGACGTGGAAGGAATATGTGTCAGCAACTTTAGTGGCTCTAACCAGCTTTTTGCAATTTCTTTATAGCCACTTTTTTATTTTTTTTTTCTGTTTTGCAGCTGTATAAAGTGCTTTGCCAGTATAAATAACAGGAACTTAAAAATCCATTTCAAAGTTGTCCCTGACTTACTCCAAAAGCATTTACTATGTGAAACAATTGTGCGAAATTGCCCTGGCAGCCAAAGGCAAGCTGTCTCCAGAGTCCGATTTTAACAGATTATTTTTATTAGAAAACACTGGGAAGTGTCAGTGAGTGACAGCTTGGAGAACTGGCTTATGGCAGTCCTTTCAACAGCTATCTCGCCACCCTTACTCCACATCAATCTTAAAGGAGCGTCTCCTTCAAGGCTTATCTCACCTACTCCAGTTTTAGAAACAACTTAATGAAGTGGATTTATCCCCTTTTCTCCACATGGAAGTTTGGCTTGTTCTGCGTTTATGTAGTTCTTGTGTGCATCTGAACCTTGATCTCCTTTTCTAAAAATATGCTTATTAGCCTTTTGAAAGGGTGTTTCCTCCTCCTTTTCCATTCCTCAAGGCTAACATCTCTGAGCTGTACTCACACCGAGCTGTTCATTTTTCAGCGTTTAGCTTTTAATGAGGGTTAGCAGTGGTTGTCGCAGGGTATTTGTGATCTCACTGCCTTCGTGTTTCAGCACTGTAAGGCCTGGGGCACAGTCCTTAAAACTTCTCTTTTGCAGGAAATTGATGTATGTGCACAGTGGATTCCCAACAAGCTTCTGAGGTGCTTGCAGAGTCTGCCTAAAATCCCACGTACCACGTATTTATTCATTAACGTCAATGCTGCTTTATAGTGCTCAATGTGCATTTTAAGGAGACTTGGCTCCTAACGTGCCAGGCCTAGGCCAGGCTCTGCTCCCATCTGAAACTTGACCACCCCACACTTTTATGGTGGAAGGAAAATGGCACAATGCAAAGATCTACCAGTGTCCTCCTTCTGCATTGCATTCTTTTCAGCAGAAATAGTGATATTCTTGGTCATAATGGGGAACAAGGCTACATAATTCGGTCTGACGCAGCTTCTGGGAGATTTTTATACAGTCTGTGGGGATCTCTCAATAATTCTGTGTTATGGAATGGCCCTGGGGCCTCTTCTCCCCAGCCCTGCTCTCAGGAGGACTGGTTGCAATTTTGACTTCTGTGCTCAGTCCCTGTCCTTTACTCTGCCTTTCATGTAGGGGATGGGGAGAGAGGGGATCCACTTGCATGGAGGGGAAGAAACCAAACCAATCTGCCATCCTGTGAGGACCTGAGCTCCCCGTGTGTCTGCCTCACAGGGAGGGTGGAACAATTCCCCAACCCTCAGGACACTCTGACTCTCACAGAGCTTCACAGAATTGTCCCATGTGACTGTGGTGGTCATGCTGTGGCTTTCCACTTTAATTGGGCTGCTTTGCTAACTTTCTTTCTTTATTCTTTGATTCTGCCTCTCATGGTGACCAGTTCTCTGCTCTCATACCCGATATCCCACCATTAGTATTTTTTGTAAGACAGGCACCCCAGCAGAGTCATGCAGCCCCCACTGTCACCCAAATTCACTTTGCACTGGAGGGTTTGTACACTTGCACCCTGAATCAGGTCTCACTTCTTTTCCCCCTCATCAGTGTCTCCAGTGCTCTCAGCCTTTCCCTCCCACCCCAGGATCCCGGGTGCCTTCCCAGTGGTGCGCACATTCACACCGATTGTTGCTCTCCTTTATTTCTGATGTCAAAAACTGTCCCAGATGCTGCAGATGTGTATTGAGGAGCCCACTCAAGTCTAAGGTGGTTAAATGGCTTCAGGAGTAAGCCATGCTTGAGTTTCCAGGGGTTAAAAGTGGAAGCACACATGTGGTGTAAGTCTTGCTCGGTTTGTATTCAGTTCATTGTCAAAAGATACCACTGCACACCAGATTTGTGTGGACTTCATGGTATCACTGGCATTCATGTTTTTATGCATTGGAATAATTTCTGGAGTGACCTGCTGTTAGCCCATTTTGAAAGGACAAAGAATTCCTTTTGATCCCCCAAAACTGAGCAGAGCATGGTCTGCCTGGTGGCATTAGCAAGATGATTGAATAGCCAGTAGTGGTGCAAAGAAGGGATGAGCTGAAGAGGTAAATTAGTTCCTTTCATGTTGGAATAGGGAGCATGCAACAAAAGAGAAGTAATTCAGAAATAAACAACTGAGATGGCATTTTAAACAAATCAAAGATATACACACTTGTCTATTCTCACACAAACCCCTGTAAGAATTATTTGCCAGAGTGGGGGCTGATCTTGTCCCCTGCCCACCGCTGGGAGCCATCATTTGTCTTTGCTTTGTTCTCACCACAGAGGTGCAAATAAGGTTAAGAAATGGCAGGGGTCTCATGGCAAACACAGGAGTAATACTGGGCTGCTTTATAAATGCTATCCAGTTTTATGGGGTTTCCTGCATGACAACACTCATCACTGTGTGCTCAGGCTCTCCCTCATGAGCTGCCTGTTGGAACAGAACATGGGCTGGGAAAGTGTTCTCAGAAAATATTCATGGTGATCTTCTGACTTCTCAAGAAAGATTTTAAAAACCTTGCCCAGGCAAATCAAGGCTGCTGAGAACATTAAAGTCTGTCTTTGGTCTTTCCAGAGAGTCAGCAGTATGTGTCCACAGAAATTTGGTGGTACTTGGAAGAGCAGAAAGGTGCTTTTTTAACCGAATAATTAGCAACTGTTACCAAAGTGTTGGCTGGATTGAGCAGCTGGCTGATTATCCTCTGCAACAGCAAAGCCTGGAGAAGGTTCCCTGCAGCACTTGCAGGCCCATGGGATGCTGTGGTTCCTGGGGCTGTCGTGCTTCACTACAGGTACACAGACAGCTGCTGGACACCTGAGCCCAGGCTGCAGAGTCTAGCTGTGGGGCCACACTGTCCCAGGCTGATGGACCCTCCCTGCCAAGCCTCTCCAAGGCTGTCTAAGGCTTGGCAAGAAAATGCCTCTCGCCTTTCTAACTCACAGTGGCAGAGCCCAGTCCCAGCCTTTACACGGATTGTTCTGTTTTGGTGCACTGCACACAGAGACCAAGGGAAGACAATTAAGGGCATGCTGACCAATGTTTTTCCTCTTAAAAGTCTAAAGCCAGAGACCAAAACCCAAAGCCAGGTGTTTGGGGCAAAATGATTTTATTTCTTTAGGTATTCCAAATTGCTGAGCATTACAAACTCAGCATAGGTCAGTGGCACTGCAAGTCCTCAGCAAGCACGTTGCAGCTCCTCACAGTTAATGGTAATGTATGCACCTTAGTCCTTAAGAAAAAATACCATGTCGGTTTGATGAGATGTCTCAAAATGCATAACAGCCTAAACTTATGTCTGAAAATATCCTGGTCTTATAAATTAATTTCTTAAAAGTGCAGGACCTGAGTAACTTCATTCCATTTTTAACCCTACCGGTCTATTAACATATGTGTGTCCTGACAGTAGAGAGGTTCAAGATGATACCAAATCTTTCACCTTTACTATTTGAGTAAGAGAACAGCTATCTAGCTTGTTGTGAAGGCTTTGCTGTGCACAAGGACTCAAAAGGAGAAATTCAGTGGACAAAGGGCTGTCTACATTGACACGTAATGTGCAATAGGAGTAGATCTGTAGACTGATGGAAGTGGTAGGAAGAACCAAAGCTGGCATTATTCATCAGGACACTTCAATTTGGAAGAGCTCCAGTCTGTCATGTCAATGGCCATTAGAGGCTGGAATTCATTAGGGATGTCCCACACCTTACAGTTAAGTTTCATCTGACAAAACTACAGTTTATGTGCTCTATAATCATACCATGATGCAAACCAATGCATAGGAAGTGAAGAGGATCAGAATACTTGCTTTTAAAGTTTGTCCCTGATTTGAACTAGAATTTGAACCAGGAAAACTCCTGCAGTGTTGAAAGAAGCACATTGCCTATTTCCAGTCCATATCCAGTTCTCACCCAGCAAGAAAAGTGAGGAAACAGAAAACTCAGGAGTTTGTTCAGCACCTGTTGCAGCATCCCCTGTGTTTTCTGATGCATCAATGAAGCAGAAAGCCATCACTTACAAAGGCATTGGTGAGTTGTACACATGTAGAGCTGCCTGTTGAAGCAGGGCTAATCTGTGACAGAGGCCTTTTAGCTGAAAAGTGTGGCTATTTAGTAAATGCTAAGGAAGTCTTACTCTATGTTATGAAAAGAGCACTTGAGGTTCAGGTTCAGCATTTGTATTACAGTTCTCTCCTTGCTTTATGTGCCTATTCCTGTCACCATCTATCCGATCTCCACACTAAACAGGTGTCTCACCAGAAGTGTGTGTACCAGGGAACATGAAGAGCCTGCCTGCTTGCAAGGGCACAGGTGGCCCATCTCCATCTGTTTGCACTGAAATTTACTGGAGAAAAAAAAATTAAGCTCATGCCCTTGTGAATTTGCCTTGCATCCTCATGTTTTACTGTGACAAAACATCCCTGGAGGACTTGACTGTTTCTCCAGTGTGAATTGTGCTGTAGCAGCACCTCCTGGAAACTGGATGCTGCCCAGTGCTCCTTCAATGGGGACAGCACAGCCAGCCTGAGCAGCTGGGTCAGTGCTGAGGGGTCAGTGCATTCTAAGATCCATGGGACTAAAACCAGTTGAATTTTAAGATGAGACACACAAGGCAAAACTTTGTGGCCTCAGCTGTTGGAGGGTAGGTGTATATTCTGATGAAAACTTGGCTGAAGAACTTAGGATAAAGTTTGGCTCCCTGCACGGCATGGCAGGGAGAAGGGGGGAAATCAAGGGCAGGGCTGAGCCTGGGGGCAGGCTGGCTGGGTGTCAGGGTCTGCACCAGGGTGTGTAAGTGCTTTTGAAGGAATCCTGCAGTGAACAACAGAAAAAATTCAGACCTTTCTTCAGTTTCATAAATCATAGAATAACAGAGGTCAGAAAGGAGCTTGGGGTCATTTGGTCCCACTTCAATCTACAGCAGGGATAACCAAAGTCAGGGCTGGTTACTCAGGGCCTTGTCCAGACAGTTACTGAAGAATCTGTGCTCTTTCCTGATGAATTTTTTCCTTCCTCTGCCCAAAGTATGCCTCTCTACAGCCTCTGCCTCGATCTTAAATTTTGCAATGCCTCACATTCGTTTGCTCCTCCACCACAGGAGTGCTCCTCACAGTTGGCTCCAGCCCTAGGACTGTCCCAAGGAGAGGATTTTGCATTTATGTTTTGCTGGACTTCGGGGTTTTACAGGCAGGATGTGGTCCCACAGCTTCCCAGCCAGCCTTCTTAAGAACAGACCTCAGCTAGTATAGCTAATGAAGACTTACCACAATCAGCAGCAAAACCATTAGGATCTGTCTTTGCATTTAGAGAAAAGTACCAGTGGCAAGGCAGTCCTCTGGAGGATGTCAAGAAAAACAAAAAGGACATGAAAATGCCATATAAACCATCCCAGTCCCTTCAGTCTTTTCTTGGATGGTTAGAGCAGAGACCTTTGCTGTGCTTGTTCCCTGGGTACCAATTGCCTACAAATCCTGGCTGCACGCAAGCACACCCTGCCCTTCAGCAGGGCCTGATGCTGTGAGCCCTGAAGCAGAGGACTCAGCCCTTGAGCTCAGAGAAGCGCAGCTGTGAAACACGAGGAAGGTGTCCACTCTCTGGGAGCAGCCACTTGAGGGAGCCAAGGTGACGTGCTCAAAGAGCCAGCAGATTATATAAGCATTTTTGGAGTGTTTCAGCTGCAATCACTGCCTTCTCTGATGTTAAATCTGTTGGGTTGGAAAACTCTGAGAGCTCCTGTCTAATGGTTCTTAATTTGGCTTCCAAATGAAGTCTTAAACAGTTTTGCTCTGTTTATATTTAGTCTGTCCCCTTTGATAACTTTTGATGATGTGTATGTGTGTCTCAGTTTTCAACAGATTTGATAGCCATTCAGAAAGCTTTAACACTTTAACATTAACTTTCTACAGGCTGCATGAAAACAGATAGAAAATAGTAATGAAAACAGGTAAAGTGAGGCCCTTTTATGAAATCAGTTAATATTTTTGGAAAAAACACACAACTACTTGGCCTGCAAAGTTTTCTTCAGGTCCAAGCCTACTGTCTATATTTTAAACCTTAGAGACTCCACAAAGGAGAAAGTTCTAAGACCCAGCTGCTAGTTTCTCCCATCTCGTGAACTCCAACTGCTATTTTAATCTTAAGCCAATATTTTCAGGAATATTATGACTCCAAGGAGAAAGCCCGGAGACTGAACTTGTCCTGGATTTTTAGCCCATGGGATTTACCGTACAGTGAAGATTTCTCCATGGAACCAGGAGACTTCCACATCTTTGGATCCCACAAGAGCTCTTGCCTTTCCTAACAGGACTTTGTGCTACCTGGTTCAACAGTTCCAGTCCATGGGTGTCTGCATTCCAACCACCTCAATGACCCTCTCTGCGTGAGGGTGGTGGGACCTGGTACCCATGGCAACCTTGTTCCTGAAGGACTGTGGTCTCCAAGTCATGACATGAGCAAGGAAGCGAGAAAACCAGCAATCAAGGCAAGAGACAAGGGGAGGCAGAGCAACCTAAAAAGAGTGGGTTACGTGCAATGCTTACCCAGCACCTAAAAGGACCACCACACCCCTCCCTCTCTGATTTTAATAAGTTCTAGTCTTCTGTGAGAGTGTTATGGACAAGACAGGTTCTTGCAAGGGCTCTTAAAGGAAAATGGTAAAACAGTGTTAGAGGTTTGTAAACCATTGTTCAAGTTTCCTTTAAAATGCTGTCCAAGAGACAAAAATTATTGCTACAAGTCTGTGACAACACAACCCTTTGACTTCCCTTGTAATTCCCGTCCGTACCTGCTAGGGAATAGGGTTGGAATTTTGGCAGCAGTGAGCTCTCATTTGTGTTTCTTTTTTCCCCAGGTGGATTTCTTTCCTGTCCACATCAAAATGCAGAGACTGCTCCAACTATCAGGACCATGGCACATAAAAGAGATGTTATCAAAATGTGTCTACATCCTGGCATGGAAAACTCGTGTCTGCAGAGACACTGAGCCAGTGCACAGAAACACAAAGTTTTCATATTACCAGATACTGAAGCAAAGAAAGTAATCAAAAATAATAATGAATGACAGCAAGGACATTATTGCTGTACAATGAAATACAGCAGCAGCAAGTGCAGCCTATAATGCCACTTGGCTGTAAGAATAACCTCAGAAAGACCCCACCAGGGGAGAGCAGTAGGATTAACACATGACAGAGGGATGACAGGAGGTATCAAGAGGTTTAAAAGCATGTGCTTTCCAAAAGACCTCATTTTGCAGTGCAAGTATATATGTATGTATGTGTGTGTCCCTTTCTCTCCTTCTCTTTATATAACTACATATGTAAACACACAAATATTTCTCTCCTCACCAGCATGGAAGATGAAATGGCCTACAGGTAACACGCCAATACATGAAGCTTCATGGTGTTAAATTCTGTCTCCTCCCAGCAGTGCCAAATATATATTGCAGAAGCTGTTGCAAAAGAGTAAAAGTAAGCACTGGCACTATTCACCTTCTGCTGTCTTGTCCTTGTATTCAGGAAAAAAGTGCCTATATTTAGAAAGCAGAATTAACAGTGAAGCAATTTTCACATCACTAGCCCTTTAGTCTCCTCCGATATTGTTTGTGGGATCTGCTTTTGTGCAAGAGGATGGGGCCACATAAAAGTAATCACAAGGATGGAAATGTTCTCAGCAGGAGGAAAAGAGATTATCAAAAAGCAGAGGAATAGGACTTAGGAATGTTTTGTACTCTTGGGCATATGTCATTTGAGCTATGCAGAGTGTTAACACATAGATCTAAAAATAAAGAGTATATTATTCATTACCTTATTAAGCTTTCAGAAACAGGAGCTGAGTACGTTTGGCTAATGAACTACATCAGATCACATTCGTACAAATACACATGGACAGAAATTGGCTGAAGTGGAAATCTACAGGTCTTCAGGAGGTCCTTCAGGGGTGCAGAGACTGAGTTACTTTTCTTTTAGGAAAAATCATAGAATACTGCTATTTCTTAATAAATTTCATGGCATCCCTGCAACATCCTGTACTTGCCCTTGCCCAGCTTCCCCTAGGTAGAGTAATTCTGTGTTTGTTTCAGAACAAGATCTGTCCAAAGGAAAATATGATCCAAGGGAAATATGGACTGTTGGGATAGAAAAGGCATGGAAATGGCTCTCCTTCGGTCCTGTCAAAAGGCAGAGGAGTCAGAGTAGTGTTACTTTTTTCTGTGGGTGTAAATTAAGACTCTATTCTCACTCTTCCAACATCTTCCAGCCAGGCATCTCCCTTTCACCATGCTAATCACCTCTTCCCCACATGATGAGACCAACTCAGGACAGTCATCAAGGGAATGAAGGACAGAGAGAGAGAGAGCACAAAATCGTATATGAGAATCATGGAGAAGTATTTCTCAAGGGAAATGCCCTGATGAAGGAGACCCCCAGATCATAAAAAAGCTTTTTTGGTCATGAGGTAGGAAGGGGACAGCTTTTATTCTCCTCAGCCCCTGATTCCAAGACATGCATTATATATAATTTATTTACACATTTATCCCCTACCTTTTGCCACAGCCTTTCTTACAACCTCACCTGGAAAACTACACTGTGCCTTAGCCTGGGGAACTAATCTGAGTGCAATAGTGATGTCTTGGTGCCCATCAATAACTTTTGAAGCCACTGGTTGATGTTAATTGCACTTGGCAGGAAGAAGTTTCAGAAAGGAAGTTTCCACTAGTTATATTGGTAAAAGTAAGAGTCAGAAAAAGGGACGAAGAATGCCATTGGATGCACCAGGCTGCAAGCTAAACTCTGCTCATCCTAGAGAAAAGAATCCTACACCTCAAGGCACAAGGCCTTAGTACAGGCTTCATATTTTTGCTCATGGAATTATTTATTTGCTTTATTTTTTTTTATTCCATTGTCTCCAAATGGCCAAAATCTGGTGTGAGATGCAATTGACAGAACAATCATTGCTTACGTTTTAAAAGAAAATCCTTCCAAAAAAAGAAAAAAAAACCTGGGGGTGTTTTGAACTCACGATTTTTATTTTTGTTTTCTAAGAGAAAAAGAAAAACTTTTTTTCCCCCTGTTCTACATGTAAAATCATATTACTTCTTTGTTTTGAAAAGGTCACATCACCTGATGCAGTAATTGCATGCAGCTCTTATGTAATTGTTCCACATATTTCTATTCAGAAAGCAGTAATTGGAAGTGGTTTTTTGGATGTTATTCTGTGGCAGGTACCTCCCGTGGACAACAACAATAGCTATTCATCTGGTGGCACCAGCCCCCCCAAAGGGAGCTCAGAGCTGCCTGCAGGAGCTGGCATGGGCTCGGGGAGGTTCCGTGCTCCAGCTCTTCGCTGCAGAAGACAACATGGAATGCCCACGCTGGGACTGAATGTTAATATATCAAAGGTAAAAGAAGGACCCTTCTCTGTGTTCCCTGTTTTGGCAAGCCTTCCCAAGCCCATAAAACTGGTCTTCAGTCCTATCTCTCACCTGGAAGGGATGACAAAGGTCAGGCAGCAATACTGTATTTACATATTGTATTTACATTAGAAAACTGACTGTAAATGGAGCCTCATATTTTATAAGTCAGTGTTTGGGAGTGTCTGTTCTGAGGGGTTGCAGAGAAGCAACATATTTTTTTCACCCCAGCTGACTGAATTGTCACTGATTTCCATCTCCTGAAGGCAGGCAAGAAAGAAATGACTGGTATAGACAGGACTCCTCCCTCAAGGGAGTAAGTGCCAAAAAAAGCCATCTGAGGAGCTCCCTGTCACTGGAGTGCCACCTAATGTTAAGCATGATGCCAGAGTTAATTGCAGCAGTCAGCTGCTGCATTTCGTCTGCGAGTCCCACTCAGTTTAATTAACCTTTGGGGAATTAGCATTTTGTTGACTTACAGTACCTGCTTCGAATTTCTGGCAGTGTTAGAGAAACACTGTGACTTGTTTCACTCAGGAGAGAGTGATGTCCAGAGGCAATGCCTTTAAAGAACGAACGGTCCCTGGGTGGCAGCAGGCTGATCCTGCGTCACAAGAGCCTGGAAGAAAAGAACCCCTACCCCTCCTGGCATCTGACTCATGCTCCACCATGCTGGAATTGCTCGTTCACCCTCACTGCAGGGTCAGATGGGGGTCTTTACTCCTCACAGAGACTCCCGAGCATTTGTCATACT
This sequence comes from Dendrocincla tyrannina, assembly GCA_035047865.1. Taxonomy (NCBI): domain Eukaryota; kingdom Metazoa; phylum Chordata; class Aves; order Passeriformes; family Dendrocolaptidae; genus Dendrocincla; species Dendrocincla tyrannina. The sequence goes on from JAWWMP010000081.1 coordinate 42,406,340, forward strand.
TGCTCATCACTTTGTGTTTACAGTCATTCCCAAGCCCCTCCTCCTAATTGGCAGGTGCTCTGTCTGCATTTGCCAAGTAACATCCCTATTCTGCCACTGGAAAACCCCCAGGTGACTGCCTGCTGGTTGCAAGAAATGCTGGCCATCCTGGGCAAGTGCAGCCCACTGCAGTACCTGGGGTGGACCCTTTGGACACTGTTTCCTGGTAAGTCCAGGGAAATGTTGTGTAGCCAGGAATGAGGCTTAAGTTTGGCTAAACAATGTATGCCTTGGGGCTTGCAGGTATTCAAGAGCCAGCCTGGCCTTGGAATAGGTGTTGCTCGGGCTGGCAGGAATACCTCTGCCAAAAAGGTGTTTCCAGTCTCTCTGAAGAGGGCCACCATCTACCATGCCTCACGTTTTTGACCTATACCTAGTCTGTGACTTTTCTTGCCTTTGCTTATCTTTGGGTGACATCTGAGGAACAAATGCCGGGGGTACAAGATGAGGTTATTTCAGGGAGCCAAAGGACATGACAGTCACGGGGGCTGTGGCAAGTCAGATGGTGCTTGGGGAAGGATGCAACGCCTGGGTGCAGGGAAGGGAGGTAATGTTGGTGCTGAGCCAGCAACCCTGGAACTACTTAAGACACCCGTACGTCTGGTGTTTGGGGACATGGTTTAGTGGTGGACTTGGCAGTGCTGGGTTAATGGTTGGACTTGATCTTGAAGGTCTTTTCCAACCTAAATGGTTCTACAATTCAATGATGGGGCACTGGCTGGTTGCAGGCAGAGGATACTGGACACGAAGTGTCCGTGCTAGCACGATTGACTGCTGCCATGTCTTGGTACTACTTATTCTTTGTCCTGTGTTTTCCTGATTCATCCACCACAGCCGTATCTGAGAGGAGACACCAGCTGGCCCAGGTCCCAAAAGATGGGAGAGTCCATCCCAGCCCTGCCAGCTTGTGTGTAGCTCCTGCAAGGATAGTTGGCCTGGCCTCACCAGGAGAGGACTGCGCCTCCCAGGACTGACTCATACCATGAACCGACCTCCTACTGTTCTCCATGCCAAATGGATCCCAAACTTCTCACCTGGGGATTAAACACCACCTGCCTGCAGATCTTCTGGCCAGGCAGCTGGGAGGATATCTTTAGAGCAGCAGCACACAATGCACTCTCAGCAGCTCCCTCTGCAGCAGGTTGACCCTGGTCTTGTACCATCCACTCTGTGCTTCACTTTCTCCCCTGTCTTTGAAGAGTGCTGAGAACAGAGGAAAATCAATGTGGCTTTGTGAAATAATTGTGGATTGTGTTCTGAGCAGAGAAGTGGAAAAGCACATTATAGATGTTCGGGGTCGATAGGATTCATGCAATGTTTGAGCTTCTCCTGTTAGCTCTTATACTAATGCACTTTCATCCTTACCTCTGATTTGAGGGTCTTTAATGGGATCTACTGTAAAAATGGTTTTCTGTGGGAAGTGTAAAAGGGTATAATCTGTGAGAAACGGGAAATACTGGTTTTCCCATAATCATACCAAATCATCACTTTCCCTTCCCTACCAGAGATCTATACACTTCTTACTCAGAAGTCTGACTGCAATGTAAGAGTACAAATAAGAAATGCAAAAAACAAAACACAAAAAAGGTGGATTTAAGATATTTAGAAAGCTGATGCACAGACAGTCAGACATTTCCTGGTAATTTAGCAGTCACTTTTGGAGACAACACAACATTTACCCCCTTTGCAGCAGAAAAAAGCAAAGCAGCCTGCTATCAAAGGAGTTGTCTCTGGCGCATTTTCAGACTGAGGCTTGGTGCATTTTTTTTTATCCCCTCTCCATGCATATCAGTCTTGGTGTGAAACAGAATAATTACTGCAGGTTTGTAAGAAGAGATGATAATTTGAAGCACATCCTGGGCTCTTTCTCTTGAGGGTGTTTAGTTGAAAAACTGTTCTTTTCAACTGCAGGTTTCAATATTGCTAAACTACTATACCATTCAGTATAGGGGTGACTGGTTTGCTGCCATGTTGTTTGAGACTACATATGCCTGACTCTTTGTGCATTTACACTTTTTGGAAAATTCTTTGGCAGCAAATGACACCATTGTTTTCATACCAATTTGTTATTTTATGAGAAAGTGAGTAAGGCTCAGTTTGACTGTTTCTGGTCTGAATTTACAGAAGCTGAGGGTTCAAAAGGGTCCTCTCTTCATCTAGGTGATAAAATTCCTATAACCTGAGCTGGTCACAGTTTCAGAGACTGAATTTGTAGTAGTTACTTTTGCCAGGGAAAATATGTTATCATTTGTTTGTTTTCATAAATAAACACAAGGTTTGATTCACCAGTCCACCTACACTCTGTTTTGTCAATGGAGCCACAACAGAACAGCACTGCTTGTATAAATGGAGAATCAGGCTTGCTATAGTCTATTACTAAGTAACTTGTTTTTTCCAGTCCCTCTAGCTAATAAAATTCTTTATTTTAGAGTATTATTCATCCCTCTCTGCCCTCCTCCAGTCCAGAATGTTCCCCATACTAGGCTGGGTAAGAGTAGAGGTTTGCATCTTAACAAAAGCAATGGATCACTTCTCTTCCAAACTCCAGCTGAGACATCCCCCACCACTGCACGCTCCTTAGTAAGAAGCATTTGGCTGGGCTGTTCAGGCCTTAGTTTTTCACCTAAAGATGCAAGGAAATTCCCAGCTGAGATTCTACGTGCTATCTGCATGAATTATGTACGTAATTCTCCTTGCTCTGGAAGGAGAGACAACCCCCTGAGCTCCCTGGAGTTCAGTCCTGTTTGATGCTCATCTGTGCTGGCTCCTTCTGCTCGGCTGGCTGCGACTCTCACCCTGCCAAGCCTCTCTAGCCCTGTGGCAGGGATGAGGCTTTCAGGAAATCCTTTCTGAACATCACAGAAAGAAAACCCAAACCATTAGCATCCCACTTGGCTGTGACTGCTTGGGTTAAACTGCTCTCCTTTCCTGAAGCATTTTATTGATGACCTTTAGTGTTTTATTTCACACGGTCCTTCAGTTAAGCAAGAGCAGAGAGTGTATGGAAGCGAAGGCTGCTCTGGAGATGATGGATGAGGCTCCCCCCGCTCCCCACCGCTCGCAGCCCATGAGTCATTTGCTAATTTCCTCCGCTAAAACTGACAGGCAATTACCCGGCATTTCATCCCAGCCAAAGGGAGTTTTATTTTTCTTCCAGAGCCCACTGCCTATCTTTTGATAGCAACGACTACAAGATCTGCAGCCTACAACTTTGTTTCTCAAAGCTTTCATATTTTATTGCTACTGAGTCCTTGCTACTCAATGCAAAGCATTTGGCAGCTTTGCTGCTCCAAATCTTTTTCTGTATCTGCTTCCTTACAGCACATTACTCAAGAACTATTCTGTTAACTGTATTATATAAGTACTGGAATAAATCATGTCATTGATGGGTATTTTTAAAAGTGGTTTGTTTGTTTGTTTGGTTTTTTCACTTGCAGAGATTCTCCAGCTTCTCCGAAATTAGGTACCACACCATTTTCAAAGGCAACACCTTCCTAAAGAAAGAAAGTACATTGTAAACAAAGTACCTTCTGCCCCGAGAAGTTGTGTATGCCCCATCCCTGGAAGTGTTCAAGGCCAGGTTGGATCAGGCCCTGAGCAACCTGGTCTAGTGGAGGGTGTCCCCATCCATGACAGGGGAGTTGGACCTAGATGATCTCTAAGGTCCCTTCCAAACCAAACCATTCCATGATTTTATGATCCTCCATCCTGGCAGCCAGTCTAAGCTGAAATGACCTCAGGAGCTGGTGATATTTTCTATTCCTAGGAGAGCCCTGAGAGTCTCAAGTTCTGTGGTTTGATTTCCTTGTGTTGTCTATATGAAGCCATCTCCCTCTCAGATTTTTAACATTTTGATGTGCTAAATCCCTATTATTTGTACTGCTTTGGTTAGCTGTGAATACAGTTTGGGTAGCCATTGCACATGGCCAGGTGGGCTTCGCAACCTAAAAAAGTTGTGTGTCAAAACAGAGAAGTACTTTCCTCTCTACTGCTTAATACTGTTTCAGGTTAAAAGTTATCCCTGGCCATCTGAAAACCATTTATCTTTCTTGGTGTTTATTTCCTCACCTTCTTGCATAATTGCCAGGAACAAGCACATCTCCCCTAAAAGGGCCCTTCTTCTCCTTGACAACATCTCCATCCCTCTGTCTGTCCTTGTGGCCCCATCTGCACCTGCATCCACTGAGTTGCATCTTCAACACCACAATCAGAGCTGCAGGAAATACACTGGGCTTCAGTCCCCCTACTGAAAACACCTGGAAGATAAATCTTACTGCAAGGCATAAAATGTAGAAGAGTGCAAAACTTAACCAAAATTTGGGAGTAAAAATACGATGTTAATTAATCTCTCTTCAAAACCTTCACACACCTCTCGCTCTTGGCTAGATCTTAACAGCTGGCAAGAACTCAGACGCTAGAAATGTTTCCTGTACTTATTTACTCAACTAAAAATAGCTGTCAGTGTTAAATCATCCTGGCACTTCAACCTAGCACTTTTGCATTCTGTATGTCTGCATATCTAAATATATATAGAACGTGTGTATATTATTTATACACACACATATGTAAAATGCATAGAAAGAATGTACATGGACATGTACATGTGTGCACACGTAAGGGCTTCATGGTGCTATTTTGCAGGAAGTAGAACATGCAACCAAGAGCAGCTACATAACAAATTCATGTGTTACGTGTCTCACATCAGGAAACTTCCTTGCAGAACTAATGGCTTATCTGTATGGTGTTCACTTACTCCAACTTCTGTAACTTTATAGAACTTGAGCTGTCACTTAAACTATCTCAAGCTAAGGTGATTAATTCCTCTCCCTCCACCTGCAGTTCCAAAGCAGCACTTTGCAACAGTGCAGGGCTCGTAATCATCAAGTATTGATGTCACAAGCATTTATTGCTAGGGTAATCAGAGGAGGAAAGGTTACTGTCTATGTATGTGCACATTCATATGTATGACTTCTGCCTATTCTTTGTGTCTCCCCCTTTGATTCCCCAACACATCAAAAGGCTTGTGGAGGACCCAGCTGAGCAGCCACCTGCGGCGAGGAGCCGCTCCAAGGTAGTTTGGCATCTTATCACAATGGCCCAGAGAAAGCAGGTGGTCTTCCCAGCTGGGCTTCCTGAAAAGGACTGCCTAAAAGCAATTGTTGAAATTTCAGTGCTCCCCAGGAAAATGTTGAGCCCTTCCTTTACTGTGTCTGGTTTGTTAACATGCAGTCCCAGGCTGGCGAGCGGTGCCAATACGCTATTATTTCTTACAGGGTCAGTGCTCTCGTATGCCTGCAGAGCACAAGGGGTGGCCAAGGGCAGCGGAGAGGGAACTGGATGTGTCCCCCTGGTCCTGTGCAAGCCAAGCCTGGCTATGGCTTCGAGCTGCCAAAGCAGCTGCTCCCGTCTACAGCCTGGCAGAGCATCTCAGGGGATTTCGGCCCCAAAAGTTTCTGTTCTTTGAGATACACAATGCTGAGAATATCCTTGCCCCTTGTGATCCAAATTGTGCCTCTGTATCAATCCAGAGCGTGACAGATCCTTGAACATGATGAATCCACCCAGCCTCATCTCACTTTGTGGATATCCTAGATCAAATAAAGGCACAAAGACCTGGGGAGCATGAGGTTGCCAGGGAGGACAAGGATGTTAGGAGGGCACCAACCACTGCGAATCAGCCTTTCACATATTGTGGTCCAGTGTAACCATTTGGTGACTCCAGTCAGATGACAACCACATCCTTCTTTGACTCATTTTTATTTCTGAAGCCTCTTTTCCTCTAAATTGATCTATGGGCTGTGTGTACAGTTGGGTGACTTCTACAAGGGTTGCTGCTGATCCTGGTAGACTTGAAGAGGGACAGTGACTGTACCCCAGGGTGAAAATAAACCTTGCCTGGGTATATACAGCCTAATGAAATTTAAAATACAAACAAACAAAACCAGCCCCAAAACAAGAACAATTTTGTGAATCTGGGAACTGATCTTCTTGGAACTGGCTTGAAAACCAGCAATGATCAAATCCAGAAAGTTTGTGGCTGTAAGTGAACAGAAAAATACTTTTTGATTAGAGAAGCTCTGTTCTCTACAATGGACTAAATGCTAAGGCTCCAGGAATCAGAGGGAAGCATTTACTGACTCTAAGGAGAGGAAGGTAAAGGCACTGATGGCTGTAAGACAATATTTTTTTCATTTGCCCCAATGGATTTAGAAAAAAATTAATTTTTTTTCTCTTCAGAAGGAAAACGTGTGCACTGCCTGACATGGCTGGTTCTAAGCACTGAGTCACTGTGGTCAGTCACTGTACCATTATTAGTGACATGAATAAAAATCAGGAGTATGAAGCAGAGACATAAATTTCAACACTTTTTATAGACAACCATAACAACAAAGGTATGGAGAAAAACTAACAAGGCGGGGTTCAGAAGTACCAGAAATACACAATTATTTCAAGTCCTGTAGAAAAAAAATGCTGTTATTTTTAATGGAAAACAGTAACATTTCCATTTTGGGGTGGGAAACATAAAATTGCCTCCAAAACTACGTCCTCAGTGCATATATATATATAGATCTGTAAGATGCTTAATAACCAGATGGAAACACTACCACTGCTATCTTCAGAGATGTTGTATGGATTAATATGGTCCTTGAATCAAAGCCTTATACAACAGAACTCTCTTAAAGACAACCCTTCAGCCCAGTGGGCACCAGCCTGGCTTTGTGCCCAGCTGGATGAGCCTTTGCAGCAAAGTGAATTTCTCTGACCTCCTGTCCTGAGTGGGTGTGTTCCTGAAACAGGGCTGGTGGAAAGGGATCTTTACAGCTCTCCTTCATCTGCACTTTCCCAGCTGGCTCCACAATAGTGGGATCAAACACCATTTTCAAAAAGAGAAAAAAGAGGGCAGCAGCCTATTTAGAAACCCCTAGCTCCTTAAGGGCTGCATCTGTGCCACCATCTCCTCAATCCTTTCTCAGTGACCCAGCACCATTTTCAGAGCTTCCCCTACTGCCTTTTTAAATGTCACATGGCTGTAGTTCTGGCTTTGGTCACAAGCTAGCCTGAACTGCCACCGAAGGATGGGGTAAAATCATCCCCCACACCAACCAGGCCCAGCTCAGCACAGCTTAAACACAAGGAGGGAACATCACCCACCACAGCAGACACCCCAACCCAAGGACACCTCTATCCAGAGCCCTTCAGTGACAATAGGTAGTTTTTAGGCATTTGCAGAGCACAGGGGTGACAGCTACCTTTTTTTGGGATAGATGGGTCAAACTCCAGTCTCCTAAATGGGTCTGTCAAAAACCTTGTGAAGATCCTGCTAAGCATTTCTTCCTTGAGACGCTTCCCAACAGGAGGAGGCGGTTCTTGAAAGGAGGAAAGGATGAAATCCTTGGGAGCACATGGAGTATTAATAATTAAGCAGGGCTCTTACTAGTAATGACTAAAATAACAGAGATATTTAAAGACTTCTCTTCAGAAAGTTCTTTGCAGTGCCATTTCCAACTAATCAGTGCAGCAAAAATGTTTTTAGGATCAAGCTTTGAACACAGCCGTAGCTTGCTACCAATTTATTACCTGTTGTTGTGTGTAAGGTAGCACAACACATAGAAAAGTCAATGTTTCACCATGCCAGGGCAGTGAAGAGGCGTTAAGTCATCTGTTTTTTACAATGTGTTGATGAGCCTCTTGCTCATCAATATTTTCGCACCGTGCAAAATTAGACCATTTAGTCATATGTCCATCTCTCAGCTAGTGCTAATGAAAGGCCTGGCAGTGCTATCCCAGCAGATGAGTGTATGTGTGGGGGCAGAGGAGGAGCAGGGACCAGCCAGCTCCACGGTCTCACCCACGCAACGTCTGGAGAGAAGTGGCACCCACGGCACACACCACTCCTGATGCAGGGCCACCACATGGTACCAGGCCAGCTGGCCTCACAAGGATGTCTCCTCAGGCACAACCAGACTTTCTTCCCTGCTCTGCCTTGATCCCAGCTGGTACTTTTACATGTCTGAGCATCCTGAGGTTGGATTGAATGCTTGAGGTTCAGGGGCAAGTCTATATCTTACAAGAGCTGGAAATTCCCCAGGCTTTGGCCACTCTTCACTGGTGCAAACACAGCCATCAAGGAGAGCCAGGATGGGTGACCACCCCAGCGACCAAGCAGACCTCCCACACCAATGAGGCTGCTGGGAGTGATGATGGATGGAGGGGTCAGCGGCACAGAGCCTGGGAGAGGCTTCCTTCCCCAGAGCCACACCAGGTGTCTGCCTGACACCTTCACCTGAGCTGTCCACCCCACTTGGCACATGTCCTTCACGTTCCCTTGGAGCTTTGTTTGGACCCCACGTACCACATGGGGAGTTACAAGCCCCTTCAAAACCCTCCATCTGGACTCAGCAGTAAGTGCATTTTCCTGAAGGACTTTGTACCAAGTACATTTCTCAGCAGGACTTAAATGTAATTGCTATTTACAGAGCAGTCAAACTGCAGAGGGCTTTTACAAGCAACCCCGGATGAAAACACCCCCACCCCAAGTGCTTAAGGCTTCAGTGGGAATGCACAAGGCCTGCTGAGGTCGGCCGAGGTTTTCTATGGGGAGAGCCAGTGCCTCCCCACCTGGGCATGGTGTTTTGCTGTGCTTCAGGGAGATGGGTGCACAGCAGCACTCAGCCTACAGGATCTTTCTCACAGCATCCTCCAGGGCTGCCTGAGTCTGCTCTGCAAGCCCAAAAACCGGCCCCATGCCTGCCTGCTCCATTGGACTCTGCAGACGAGTTGTGGGGACAGGCATCTCAGCACTCCCAGGGCTGCTTCTGCAACCCCCACCTGGCAGGACAGGCTTTTACAGAGATTTTAAGAATGGTTTTGGTAATAGCAGACACAGCAATGATTGGAACTTCTGTCTCTGCATCTCCAGATTGTAAAGCCTAAATTGTATTGTGTTCTCCCTCTTTCGCTCCTCTAAGAAGAATCCCAGCAATCATCAGCACAGTGGTGCTTTCTGTTTCCTGAGGAGCCTGTGGAGGAAGATGAACTGCAGAATGAATGGAAATTTAGCACCCAGGCAGAAGAGTTTCTCTGCTTTTTTTTTTTAATATTAACTGTATTTTGGTTAATGTAAGTCGATGGGTCCCCCGACAGACAGGGGGGTGCTGAGCGGCACCACCGGAGCCAACATGCAGCAGCTGCCTTCCTGTTATTTTCATCTCTCTGCAGCCTCCCACACCTCTCAGGCAGACATTCCTCTGAACTCTGCTTGATTCACAAGAATAAAAGGGGGGGAAACGGACTTAGACTGATGCTATAAATAGTTCACAGCCAGTGATGGCTGAAAATCAGAGAGAACAAATCCCCAGTCTCCATATGTGAAGCTGAAGTAGTTTATTAGGAGAGGGAGAAGTAAATATTTGGAGTGGGGGGGGAAGTAGAGAAAATGGACCAGTGTGATAATATTAGTTCACCCTTTGCTTAAGAGGCAGAGGCAAATGTCTGGGGATGGAAGTTCTGTCAAGGAACATTCCCACTTGGAGGCATGACTAGAGCTGGGACAATATTGATGGGCTAAGGGTGTATCCCAAAAAATTCCCAGTAGGTTTGCCATCCAGCCCATCCCTGTGCAATGCAACAGGACTGTTGTGAGGGATATCAGGCTCTACTCCCATGGGGAAAAAACAGCTACTCTCCACAGAGGGAGGAGCTGGCGCAGTGTCTTGGAACAAAAAGTTTGGAGTCTGAACACAACTTGGGAATTGGCAGCTGAGGTGACAGCTTATCTAGGGACTGTCATAGGAAATGATAAGTTATCAGCAGCTTTGCCAGGGACATATCTTATGACATCTAGCAAAGAATCATACAGCTTGTGAATTCTACAAGTGTAAAAGCCCTTATGAGCTGCCCCAATCTGTACAGATTCCCTCCTGCTCAGAGCAGGAACTCACACCAGCACCACTGCTCACCTTCACTCACACATCCAGGGAGAGCCTGGCTGAGGAAGGACCAGTGGAAACCTGAAGACAGAGCCCACTGAAACAGGCAGATCCATCGAGTGTTCCTGAAGATTATTGGCAATAATAAAGCTAACTTTAAGACTGAGTTTATGTTTGAAAACATGGTTATAGCCACATGGTTTGCTGCAGTATGAAACATAGCTAGTGTTTAAGCTGCAGCCATATATATGTATTGGCTTGTTGGGGATGGACAATGCACAGCAAGGATTTTGATAGCACATTTCATTAAAAAAATAAAATCCCAGTCCCTTCTGAATACACAGTAGAACAAATATTTGTGTTGTCTTCTTTATTCTTCTTTCTCATCATTTCATAGCCATGAGGATCAACTTGCTGGCCGATACTTGACAATTTTCACAGAGTCCCAAAAATGCTGGCCGAGCACCACTGGTGCCAACGTGCAGCAGTCCCACATCTCTGACTGCCCCTCAGCCACTGGTCTAAACTAGACACTTATCTACAGCTTCTCAGTAACCTCTTCCAGGGTGGAGAAATTTCTTACTAATGTCCATCCCGAACATCTCACGTCACAATTTGCTGACGTTATCCCAGGCTCAGAGTACGAGGAGCAGAATGCAAAGATCTAATTGCAACAGAGCCAGACTTTTTCAAGACTACCTTAAATTGCTTACATCTATATTTTAGGTACCTAAATAAGTAGGCAAATAATTTGAAACACCTAGCTAACGAGGTGCCCATAGCTGGAAATCAGCAATACTGAATATAGGAGACTAAATTCAGGTCACTACAAGCAGAACACAAGGTGCAGCCAGGCTCTTCATTTTTATTTCAATTCTCTGTTCCACATTGCTCAGTCTTTCCATTCTGCTGGTTTGCTTCATTGATCCCAAAATTCATATAGGTTCAACTTCAGCTATCCAGGACCTGGAGAAAGCAGCTCTTCAACGGGTCCCACCAGGCTTTGGGATCCTCCTTCACTGAGCAGAGGTTCAGCTCAGTGAGCTCCACAGAGCAGGGCTGACCAACAGAGAGGCACAGCTCCCCCAGCTCCTCTTGCAGACTTCAGGAATGTTTCCAGGCAAAGACCATTCCAGAGGTACAGTGAAGGAGAGGGCCACTTTGCAACTGGACTCCCTAAGGCCTTGGGTAGCATAAGTAGCACTTGTTATTGATGCTGTAGCTGCGATTATTGATGATAGTAAATAGCAATATCAGACTCTGAACAAAGATTTCCAGCAATGACCCTCAACAGTGAGCAGACAGGTCAAATTAGCTTAAAAGGCAAGGTATCCCTGGGTAAGGAAAGCCCATTCAACCTAAGCAAGAGATGACTAAGTAGAGGGCCACCCTCTCCACCTTGTTTTGCACCTCAATTAGACAGGGATGAGTATGATGGAAAGAAAAAAAAAAAGTGTGGTCAAACTGCAATGAAAAGGAAGGGATTGATTATTTAGATTTGTTTTGATAACAAACTTTGCAAATAGAGCTTGTCTCCCACTCTCATTTTCTTAGCATGGACACTTATGGGACTAGGATTAGATATCAGTTCCATTTATGCATTTTATTTATTATTACCTTATTTTTCCTTTCTGGTTTTTTTTTTCAGACTCGAGTAAATCTCATCTAAATCTATCACAGCTCCAGTGATGTGGGTCTATTACGGCATCAGCAACAATCTATTAGCTTTTCCTTACCCCCAGAAGGCTGCAGCACTCCCTGCTCCACTGAAAGACCGTGGGCTCCAGGGCAGGAACACAGACAGCAGCACAAGCCCCCCTAGCCCGGGCAGTGCAGGGTGAGCTGTTCCGTTCTGCCCACAGGGTGCTCCAGCCTCCAGCCTGGCCTGGCCCTGCTGCACAGAAACCTCTTGGCATGGCCAAAATGGTTTTGTTACCTCATATGTGTTTGTTCAATGGAGCCAGGGAATAAGATGGTGCTGGCAAACCTTGAGACAACTTAAGGAGCAGCAGGGGCCATTTGTGGGCTGTGAGCAATGGGAAACAGCTCTGAGCTGGGGGAAGAGCTGTCAGCACTCCCCATGAACTCAGTAACTGGCAGCAGCTTCACTGCCCCAGATAGCAGCTCCTGCTCATCCCACCTGAATCATCACATGCTCAAACACCAGGCAAAATGCAATCATCTTGAAGGTTAAAACAGAGGTAAGGAAAATTTTCCAGTAAGCACTTGGTTTCCTACTGTTGCTACCAGTGGTGCACACCCCATAATTAGATGACCTGAAATTCTTTTGGCACTGAAGAAGAGCTTGTTCTGACTTTCTGAATAGTAATTGTAAGTCCCTTAGGACTGGCTTGGCTGTGTTGCTTTGCAGTCGGTGCCACTGCAACTCATTTGAAAACTAAGCTGCATCTCCTCAGCACACCAAGGAGAGCTCAACTGCATCTGTCCATGCAAAGTACATACATGAGGTCTCCTGCTTTTGTTAGCAATATATTATCAGCAAAACTCCTTTCTTTCTTCCTTCCTTCTTTTCTCATAAAGGTCAGGCTAGTTTACAGATGGATGAACTTAGTGAAAACCCAAGCACCTGAGCCCTTGGTTCCAATTCATAGTGTAGCTTACAGCATTTTGCAGTTACTGTATGAAACTTTATGGCAGGAATTACTGAAGGAAGGTAGAAGAGTATAGAATTTTTTAGCAAAAGAGGTAATTTTCCTGGATACAAACAAAATTGTTTCAAACTTGTTTGGGTTTTTTTCCCCAGCCTTGATTTAATTCAAATTGTCTATTGCACACATAGTTTTGTAAGCATAATCAATGTGTTCTCCAAGGCACTCAGCACTGCTTTACCTGGTGTTCCTAGGGAAACCAATGAACATGCCATTGACCAAATGGAAATAAAATGATGCTGCAAACTTTCCTGAGATGCAGCACCCAGACATCCAACTCACAGCATTTGTAAAATGAGTCCTACAATTAAACCTGCAAAACAGCAAACAAAAGGGGCCAGCAGACTTCAGCTGTCCCCTGGGAGTGAGACCAAGCAGACACTGCTATATACATTAACCTCAGTAACCTGAGCATGAGAACTGCTGGGCAACAAAAAGGCAGATTTATATAATTTGATGTAATGTCACCACGCTGGCAGAGCCCTCAGACCAGTTACATTTAGGCCCAAAGGTTCCCTCTGCCACAGCAGGGAAGCTCTTCCATGACATGAGACCTTCGTGTCTGTAGGGCTCACCCCAGGTTGCACTGGGATCAGTTTTGAGGTTGAAAGCATAACCCTGCTGTCACCTCCTGGTGACACGAAAGCATTTGGCTGGAGGGGAGCACACATTCTCCAGAGCTGGCAGCACATGTGGTCCCGCAGTCCACCAATACAAGCCATGTCTTACAGCCACTGCTTTCCCAGTCATCTCCTCCTCTTCCAGTCCTTCAAGTGAAGAGCTGAAGCGGCCAATTCTTTTCAGTCGCTGTGGAGATGGTACATCCACATTCAACCCTTTCATGCAGATTCCCTTGGGTCTGACTTTGCAGAAGAACATGCAAAAATGTATATTTCTATATTCAGGGATTTTAAAAAAACTGTGGCTTTGCACTGAAATTAGAAGAGATTAGGAATTATTGAACCCACAAAGCACAAAAATGGTCAGATCCTGCCCTGCTCTTCTCTATTTTTAACACAAAGCAAAACTGAGCAAAGTAGAGAGGAAAAAAGGTATCTGAGGACAAGCAGGTCAAATTAATGTGAAATAAAATCAATCCTCAAGCTCTCTGCATTGAAGTAGCCAAGCATCCTCTGCTTCTTACAGGAGAAAAAAATGCTGGGCTTTCATGTGCAGAACAAAACCAAGCACTGTTGTCACACCATACCTGCAGTGCCCGACAACAGCTGATCAGGGTTTACAGACCTGGCTGGCACTTACAGTGAGGTACTGAAGGAAAAAAAA
>JAWWMP010000081.1:42420388-42514938 GCA_035047865.1 Dendrocincla tyrannina
AAGAAGAGTTTGACATACCAAGAAGGGAAAAAAAAAGCAAAAAAAAAAAAAAAAAAAAGAAAAAACATTTTAAAAAGGGAGAAAAAGGAAAGAAGAAAGCTTAGCTGTTATTAAGATATTCTCACCTTTTAGGATTTTGTCTGGCAACAGCTTTCTGGAGATGTTAACACAGCCTGTGCTGTGTAAGAACCGCCAGGAAGGCAGAGCTGTGATCAGTCACAGAGCCTGTCAGACACACGTTCAATTCCAAGTGAACCTCCAGTACTTCATTGTAGCTACTTCTGGGGACATAACAGAGTGAAGCTTTTTCTCCACACCACTCCTGCCATAAAACTTTCTCTTCCTCCACCGATCTAATGTGTTGCATTTGACTTCTCTACTTCTTGTTGGCTGTTGTACCAAGTTCTCAGGCCACAACACACCCAACAAGTCACCAGCAGTAATTGTGTGTTATTAAATGACTGACAGCTACTGCCACAGGGAGGCAAGTAGGGATAGATGAGAGAAGAGGCAGGCAGAGGCTGAGGGACTCAACACAGATCATCCCTGCATTGTGCTCAGCTTTCAAAATGGGAGGTCTGTACATCCTGCTGGTCCCTTACAAATGCTCTTGGTACCAGGAGTGCACAGCAGCAGGCACAGCAAGCAGGGGATTACTTAAGACAGCTAAGAGGAATCACCAAGGATGGGGCTTAAATTTAAATCCTGCCCTTAATCATGGAATGAAAGCCTAGCTGCGGGCAACTGGCAGGCACCTTACTCAGAAAATAATTCAGTGCCCGGGTTCCTCCTCTGAAGATTACGTGCCTGAATGTCTCATTTCAAGGGGGTTGCTTATCTTTTCAGCTCGGTTAAAGCCGGCTCACCACGCGTGTGGGGCATCTTTATCCCATCTTCCTCCAGCTTTGCTCTCCTCAGAGTTCATCTGTCTGATCTTGTAAAGTTGCTCTCTCAGATGATGCCCAAACTGGATCCTTCCAACACAGTCTTTAGTGACAACTATCAGAACTGCTTCTCTGCAAATTCCTCAGTGCCTCCTTCCTCAGTTGCTCATCACGACACCGTGTCCCTTGTGCTTGCAATGCTGGGCTCCTTGTGCTCCTTACACACATCTTCCTCCTCACTCCCTCACCCTTCCTCTCTCTCCATCAGTTTTTAGGTGTGTTGCCCTCAGTTTGGCACAGCTCTAACAGATGACACCACCTGAGGATATTTCTGACAGTCTGCATTTCAGACAAGTGCAAGTTTTGTGTTCACACGAAAGCACCAATTTTGGACATCAGTAAACATCATAGATCTGACTGGGGGGGATGCACAACAGGGCAGAAGGCCAATGCTTTTGCTTACTTGTCTACACTGAAGTTTCTAAGAGCCACTGTGCAGGGTACTTAGCAAACTGTGCTCCCAAAACAGCACGAGAAGACAAAGCCTTCCCCAAACTCCTGCCACGCTGTGTGTCCCAGCAGGGTGGGTGAGCACCCTCGGTACAGCCCATAACAGCTAGGCTGTAGCAGCAGCACCAGGAAATTGTCCAACAGCTTCCTACAACAAAGCTGGACACATTCTATCTCTGGTGCTTGCAGGCTGATAACCTTTGGGCTCAGAGCCATAGCCTTATGGATCTATGACAGGGTGACAAAGAGCCGAAGGGCATTTCACAGCATCTTCTCGGTGGGAGTGAAATAGCAGGTTAGAAACCAACTGGCAATTTCACAGAAAACAATTGATTTTCTCTTTAAGTGGCATACAGGGAAGCACTTCTCTCTTGACCTGTGATCAAGGGAAGTGGAAGATGAGGGAAGTGGAAGAAAATGTTTATTTTTTTATCAAGCTATTTCTCCATATGCAGCTCTAAACCTTCAGGCCAAATAAAGGAACATTTCAGGCTAGCCTAAGGAAGAACACGGAAGCTTCTGCAAAAAATCTCCCTTTGGAAAGAGGTGGTGCAATCTGAGAACAAACCAGTGGGCAAAAATGCCTTTCTTGCTCACTGCAGAGAAAGGCATCGTGATTTTGAACCATGCACCATGTGGTAAATCTCCCACTGCCCACTGAAGAATTTTCATGTATATTTAGCATGGTGCTGGGCAGATGCATATTAAGCAAGACTGAGGCGCCAAACCAGTAATTAGTGCTGGAAGCTCATTGCTGCAAGGAGCAACACAAGGTTTCATGCAGTACTTGGTGAGAATCTGTGGAACATCATTTTCAGAGGGGCCACATGCAGAAAGGACTCTGCTTCAGCAATGTTAATCATTCCTCTTGATCTTTTAGAAATCAAAAAAAAAAAAGAATCTTTTATAAAATTACTGTCTTGCCATGAGTGATGAGTCATACTGCTTTTCAACAGAGCATTAGGTGGCCAAGTGACCCTCTTCAAGGTTTTGAGTACCTGAAAAAACCCACATTTTAAAAAGTTTTCTACTACTTAGAAAGAAAATGAGGACACAGATGAGAACAGATGAAAACTCCATTCAGCTGACTGTAAGGCTGTGTCACCCAGAGAAATGTGAAGCAAATTATACAGCACAACTTTAATGATATGAAATCGGTTTAAGTAAATTTTTTGTTTTGCCTCTCCTTGCAGTTCTGCCCTTTCCAAGACCCCAAATCTGGATTTGTGCACAATCTGCCTTCAATGTGTACAGTTTATGCCAGAGGATTTTACACACAGGAATTTCAGACGCAGCAGTAAGCACCACAGCACAGAAGGCTCCATCTCCAGTGCATACTCATCAGATTACAGCAAATAGTTCAAGTCATTTTCTGCATTCACACTGAAAATCGCACGTGTTTCCTCAGATGACTGTCTGAGTTCTGTTCTAGTGCTCAAAGTTACTGCCATGAAAGTGACTATTAATTTAACCCCAAGATGAAATTATTCACAAGCAGTGATTTTCAAGACCTCCCAGGCAGTAGCTAGGTGTCACTGCAAGCAAAGAAAGGAAGGATGTACCTCGGGTCTTCGGTGTTCAAGAAGAAATGAGCCTATGGCACATCAAACATTCGTGTAGGTGGGATCCCATATAATATCCTACTGGAATGAGGAAGTGAGACACAGAGAGAACAGGACATTATGATGGACACTGCTGCTGGAAATCTTTCCTATGGTGCCCACTGCAGTAGGCACATTCACAACTTCCCTGCACACATTTGTGTAAAACAAAGGGAAGAGGTGCAAGGAAGAATAAACCCACCGAAGGGCAGGGGACCAAAGCAGCGTGATGGTCTTCCCCAACTCACATCACACATCTTTCTGGCTGTTTCAAGAGGTAAGCCAGCAGGCTGCAATTAGTTGGAGACTACCAGTCCTAATGGACCTCTTTCCTACCTGACACCACAACTTGGCTGTACATATCCTTAGGAGAAACTGCCATCTGTCTGTGTGTTTTGCTGCCACGCTTCAGACACAGCAGAGCTTCACCAACTGAAATGAATCCTTCTTCTGGTGTGATAACGTTCAGGCTACATGCAATCAACTTGAGCTCCTCCACCAGAAACTGCATGCTGTCTCCAAGTCCAGTAAATACCCAAGGCCAAGGTCAGCATTTTGACACGTTTTTACAGCTGTTAATTGCCCTCGAGTATGTTATATAAATAAATCATACTATGCTATGCTACATGCTAAGGTGTACAACAAAGCAGGGCCAATTTGCTGCAGGTGAGAGATACTCATTATATGCAATTAATAAGCACTACCTGTGCACTGAGGGGCACAGGAGCTAATTATTAGAAGACACTGTACAAGTAACACTTACAGTTCTGAAACCAAGGCACTCCCACGTGAAATTTCAAGGAGACAGTGAAATGACTTAAATGAGAAGGATGATCCAAGCCAAGCAATAGCTACTGACACAGCACTCCTGAAATGAATGAACCCCACCACTGTCCTCACTGTGGTTATGGGACCCCTCTATTAGCCAGCCTTTATGAAGCACCCTAAAGGGGGCCAGCAATTTCCTTTAAACATGAAGTACCTTGGCACCACAGGGGGACCCCTGTGTTCTGGAGGTCACAGGTACAGGGCTGGCACCAGCCTGCCTGTGCTGCCTCTGGCTGGGGGTGTCAGGCTTGAGGCTGCCAGGCATTGCAGAGGCACATGGGTTACACAGGTCAGCCTCCCTCACACTTTACACCCTCATCAGTTTTCTTTCAATCATAGAATCAGTAAGGTTGCAAAAGACTTTTAAGATCATCAAAGTCCTCCAGGACTTTTAGAATCCAGCAAGGAAACAGTAAGGAAGGCAGAATTTTACATGCAGACTCTCGTCATCCCTTCAGTTTACTGGAATAACATTTGTTAAATGCTGACAGAACAACCCACATTTTTCCACATGAAGTGAAAATAGCAAACAAAAATGTTTATTGGTCTCATCTAATGACAGAGCAACAGTATTTAAAAGTATGGTGTTTGAAGAGAAATAAACTCTCCTTGTTTATCATCAATAACTGCAATTATGTTGTCAAGTGATAGATGAGTGTTTTGATTTCCTCTTCCTGCTGTCTTGCTACTTTCAACTTATATTGTAAGCTTGACACTGTTTATTCATGTACTACTACAGAACCACTGAGAGGGCTTATTAATTGAAATGAATTTATTTTTCAAAGCAGTCATGCCATGAAGCCACAGATACAGCTAAAGCCTCCAAATCAACGTTAGTGATGTTAAAAACACCCAAACAAGCAGAACAGCCTAAGGAGGGGGTAACGAGCTCCTGGACATGCAAACCCCAGCTCAGCCCCTCACCCAGAGCACAAGAGGGACATGGAATTAACAGTTAAAGCAAGTCCAGACAAAGCCCATGAAGATGATCAGAGGGCTGAAGCACCTCTCCTGTGGAGACAGGCTGAGAGAACCAGGGCTGCTCAGCCTGGAGAAGAGAACTCTCTGGGGACACCTCACAGCACCTTCACGAGTTATGGCACTGGTAGCAGAGCTTGCCAAGAACTACTTCCTCAGGCAGCAGAACAGACCACAACACTGGTAGGATATTGTCCAACAGTAGGATATTGTCCTACAGGGTACTGCTGGTAACATGTTCAGCTGCTTCTTCTTTAATAATTTACACATAATACAGAATAAGAACTTATTTTTGTTGCTGTTGTTGCTTCCCTGAGAAAATGTTGCCTGATGGCTCTGAACTTTTCATTACTTGAGACACAGCAACAGAACACACACATATCTACTTACAAGAGAGCCCTTGGTTTGCCATTTCAGCAAAGTTAACACATCCTTTGGCATGGGAAACTGCTGGCTTATCTGACACGAGGACCTGATATTTGCCTAATTTTGCCTGCTTTTATTTGACCCTTAAAAGCACATCTGCTTGATTAGCCACAACCTTCAGCCATGGTGAAGAAGAATAAATACTCAGCTCCAGCACCTTTGCTAATGTCTAAAAATAGTTCAAGCACCCTTAGCCTTTTCTGTGAACAACTTGTAGGTGGGCTTAAAGCATTTGGTGCCATTATACTTCTGAACAATTTTGCTCCTTGAAATAAATTCAGCCTGCCTTTCTCCTGCTCTAAGACCCTTCATTAGTCAGAAAAAGCAGTAAACAGAGATGGGGAGTATAAGGAAAATTAAATACAAAACACCATAAGCCTTTCAACGCCTGATGGAAGAACAGGTCTAATGGATGTTTATGTTCCAATCTATGTTGCACTACTCTGAGCTCACATCAACAGATCTTACCCATCTCACTCTGCATCTGTTCTACAGAAAGTACTTACCTTTGGGACATCAGTCTTGAGCCATGAAAGCTCTTGTCTTGGGTGCTCAAGCACTCTTGATAAACAAAGATGGAAAAGGTTTCACTTGCACATCTCAACAAAAAAATAGACCCGAATAAGCAGCATCTAGAAAAATCATACGGCTCACACCCATCACGCATTTCAAAAGCAAAACTGCAGAGATTGTACTGTGATAGTATATGGTCTTCAACAGAAATTTTAAAACTGAACAAAGGGAAGGCAACATTAACTACAGAATTCCCTGAGTGACTGCAGTCATCCCCCAGACAATGAAGCTAAAGAGTAACACGATCAGATCATTGGAATGTCGCTATTTATGCCAACAGAGGAGAAGTTCTTCTCTTACCAAAGAAACTGGAATTGAAGTAGGTTGTCAATTTTCCCTGCACTGAAATAGTATCTGATACAGAGTTCACCTTAATTTATCTTCATAAATCTGTGGCTGCCTTTGAGCTCACATTTGATTCTTGGGGCTTTTCAAGACATACACTGAAAGCAAACCCAAACCACAACTACTGACATGAGAGGATCCCACATTCTGGCTGAGAAACCAAACAGAAAAAGGTATCTCTCTGTATGGTCATCTCAGTCCAGGATCAACTACCAAGTCAAATAAAAAACAAGAAAGCTCCTCATGACCACGTACGTGTGTCAGAATTATCCCCTAAACCAGAGCAGAACAGTGGGCTACATATCTTAACACACCCTGATTTATGTGTGTTCCACAGCAAGCAAACTTGAAAAGCTGCAGCTTTTCAAATCTATCTTGCAATCAGGAGACTGAAAACCACTCTCCTCCTCAGGAAATGGCAACTATCTGGAGAAGGGGAGAGGTGTGTCACTCACTACTACTATCACAGCCAAAATACAACGCCCCACTGGGTATTTGAGATACACCAGCTAACATTTCCATACCCCAGCCTCTGATTGCTCCCAGTCTACAACTCAGTAGCTACACAGAGCCTCTTCAAGATGGCCTGTGGTTTCTTCAAGCTACTAAAAAACCAAAACATCTTCAGTGGTTGGGAGACACCACAAGGACAAGTGTCCAAATTACCAAACCCAAATTACCTTTTAAATTGGGTAATACTAGTAAGGTCTTAACAAATCTCGTTTACTTTAGGTATTTGATGTCTTGTGATGAAGCTGCAAAGATGAGCAGACAGCACTGCCACAGTATTAATGGTAACTTGTATGCAAGCTCTTGAACTACTGTAGGGCTTGTAAGTGCTCAGATGGCACCAACAGGCAGGTACTTCTGTAGGTGAGGATTTACAGTCTTCAAAAGAACAAATTTATAAATAGTAAATCATGCAAGGTGAAAAATAAAGGTGCATAAAGTTTCCAGCTACTACTGAAAGGTCGGGGAGAAGAAAAATGAGCTCTATGATAAAGACAAATCCCTCACATTTGACCTGCTGTCTTAGTAACAGCTCTCCTGTAACAGCCTAAGAATCTAATAGAGAGCCAAGGGTAGATGTGGAGCTGTTTCTCCAGAGGACATTCAAGGGACCCCGTGTGAAGTTCAGAACAAGCTGTTAGCAAAGGCGACAAACAGGTGGCCACTGCAGTCCTAGAGCTGCTTTGTTACTGAATGTTTCCAATCCAGACGCTCCCTCATCCTACACACGGCCAGAGTCATCCTCCCTCTAGAAAATCTGTTGAGTATCTGCTGCATGCAATTCAACACAATGTTAAAGCAAAAGGAGAAAAAAAGCTCTGGTGAAATGAAGGAAGCGAAACAAGCTCGTGCTGCTGCAGAACAATGCATTTGCTTGTTTTATTTTGGATTACTCTTCATTGATCTCCCCCCCCATCTCCCCAGATGCAATGGCAGATTTGGAACCTTTTTTGATCGATCAGAGTTGCCCAGAATACTTTACATAAGAAAGACTCGGAGTTTGTTGGCATTCAGAAAATGAACTGCAACCATCTTCAAAAATAAGAGTTTTTCCGAAATGTGTCAGTTTTCACAGCCTGAGGCAGAGGACAAAAGATCACTGAGGACACACTGTTGGGTGTGCTTTATAACCTCAGATTCACCAGCTGCTCTGAGTACAGGTTTGAAACTGACAGTGGGAAATCTGATTACCTGACCAAAATGGCAATATCTGAAGTGTTTAGGTCAGTTGGCCAGACTGCAGTTCACAGGTTTACTGTTATACAGCACTGCAAAGTTCATGGAAGTAACAAAACTGGGTGTTTTCAAAGATGTGAAGAACATTATGTGTATGTCACAGACGGATCCGTGAACTGGAAGATTTCCTCATCAAAAAGGTCTTCTGGTAGTTGCTCATCTCCATCAGCGAAAAACGTAGGGAACGGAGGGTTTTTATTGTGTTCCTTGCAAGTAGGCAATTTGCTATCTCTGACCTAAAAAGCAGGAAGGGGAAAGGTAGAGTTAATAAATCTTACAGAAGACTTTCAGACAGTGATACACTTGAAATTCAACTCATCTTGCATGCATAAGCAAAAACACAAGAGCATTCACACTGCACTTGTTTAAAAAATTCCAGGTATATAAAAATCATCAGCTACTTTAACATCAACCCCAGACATTGAATTCAACATTTTGTAGCCATCCTTAAGGAGTTTTTCAAAAATCAACAAAACTAAATAAAAACAAAACAAAGAGAATTTGTAGCTACAGTGAGAGAATCAAAACCTACTCTCATGAATTCATTGCTCAATATTTGAAAATGTTATTAAAATAAAAATATGGCTTGCTTCAACTGTGCTTATATCCCACAGTACTTTCCTACATGACACCCCATGTTATATTATGCAGTGTAATCAATCTTCAACAACCAAGACATGCATTTGTCTGGATGATGGGAACTAATTATGGCAGCTAATTCTGCAAAGATAAGTGCATGTGCTGTATTCAATCCCTCTGGCTACTGCAGAGCTATTCAGTGCCTGCAGAATTAAGCATCTAAAATTCTTCACCCAGGAATCAGTACCCAAGTTTGTCGAACACAAGCCTTTAAGACAGTTCATTTCCAAGAACTGTGGTGCCACGGAGAAATTACTTTCCTTTACTGACCTCTCTACACATGGAAAGATTTAAAATCTGGCCCCTGAAACTCCAATCTCTGAAGAAAATTAGTAGCTAGAATTATCAGCAAGAAGCAGTTTGTCTGCAACAGCAGATAGAAAGCTGGCATCTCTGAAGCAAAAAAGAGCTACAAGCTCTTCAGCAATGAAATTTTACTTAAATTCTTCATTTTTATATTGTTACAAATGATCTTCTTCCCAAGCTATAATAACCCTTTCAGTCACTATACTCAAGTGGATTAAAAAAAAGTACAAATAGATTAGACAAAATTTTAGTACAGAGAAGATAAGCTCTCCCTCTTAGATTTTTGGTAGGCTTTCAAAGAACAGGAAGCTTGTTCTTACTTGATTGGACAAAATCCTCACATAGGACAATTGTGATTTATGCCAAAAATTAAATAAAGCAATGTTATGCCCACTGGAAGCTCTGTTCTGGCACCACTCTATTTACCAGATTCATATCTGCTATTACTCGAGCCTTTCTCAGAGCCCAGGAGGATTCCTGCAGATGAAGGCTACAATGAATCTGATGTTCCAACTGTTTTCTAAGTGCAGGATTGATAAACAAAAGAAAGGGTTTTGCTAAGAATGAGGGGATGAAGGGCTCAACACAAGTTGTACTGGTTAGGATGGTTAGGTAGCTTTCCAAATAGATCCCTCCTCTTCTACCAGAGCCCTCCCTAGCAAGGTATCCTCTATTCCCTTATAAAGTGCCCTACACAACTCCTCAAGCACCTGCAGTTCCCAAGGTATATCACACAGCTAGCCAGAATAAACGAGGCTGAGGCCAAGCCCAAAGACCTTTGCTGCAACAGTTCCAGCAGCAGTGAGCCCAGAAGGAACAGTCAGACACCTTCAACAATGCCACCTGAAGAGTGGCACCTTCAGAGATGCCATCCTGCCCTTTCAATACCTTGTGGCTGTTTCTTTTACTGTAGGAAAACATGTTTTAACAACTTCACTGGTTATCTAATTATTTCCTTTGCCCCCTTCTCTTTTACTCTCTAATCCTATTACACACCATAAGCCTTCTCAGTCAACAGCAACCACCCCCCATGGTCTCTACATGAGTTACTATCAGAAAGATTAGAATAAATTATTTTATTTATGATAACTTTTAAATTTCGTATATATATTGTATTAAAATGTTTTGCATGTCTACTTTTTGTTATTTTTTTTTATTCTACTCATGAAATATTATGTTGTTACATACAGGCTGTGTCATTATAGGCACTTTTGGACACCTGGAAAATGAAAGGAATTGAAATGTTTGTTTTCCTCCCTCTTTATTTTTATCCCCTTCCTTCTTAAAACAATTTTTTATGACAGGATTTAGAAGCAAGACATCTGCTCTTAATTGAATGCAAATCCAACAGTCTAATCTTAGTTCTGCGTCAGTTTACCTAAATAAATGTCACATTTCTGTTCAGACTTAACACTGTATTAATTACATATTAATGTCAAGGGGCATTTTAGAGATAGTGCTCTTGTGATAAGGAGAATTCTTAAAATAGTGTTAATATTCTCATGAAACATTTTCAACAAACCATTGCTGCTTTCACAGGAGTACAATACTGTTTCATTTTGCCCCTTCCCCACTCCTCAGAAGTCTGACAGATCCCAGAAGCACAGGTCACATCTGATGTTAAAATGATCTTCTGATGTGCTCTTTCTTTTCACTGATATAATTTACACAGTGTTTCTTTTGACTGCTGAAAACTACTGCTCTTTGTCCATCTTCTTCCACACTCATTGTTTTCAAATGCAATTTAAAGCACTTAGACCATCACTACCAAACAGAATGAACATCCCTCTTTCTCCCTTGTGTCAAAAATTAGATATTATTATATTATCAAATATTGCCAAGAACATTTCTATTAAAAGGAAGAACTCAAATTTCATTTTACACCTGAAAGTACCTATTAGCATCTTAAACCACAGCCTGAATTATCTGTAGTCTCAAGAGAATTCTTGGAATTGGAGTTGGTTGGGATTTTGTCACTAAATCTTTGGAACAGTTATAAAAGGTTTTTGTAGACAATTAATAAACTGCATATGTGCATGTCCCCTATACTGACAGCATACTGGATTGTATAAACAAACACAAATTCAGAACTCTCTCACCACAAAAGACTCCATATGATCTTAAACAAGCATCAAAAACTGATGCTTCAGTCACACCTCACATTTGTAGTTTTAACGGGGCTTCAGGCTGTGTTAACAACCACAGCAAAGTATGAAAGTTGTTTGCTAAACAGAAAAATGTGTTTAAATATAAAAAGATCAGAAATAATCTCCTCAGGTGTCATACATTACCTTGCTCAGCTTATTTTTAAACCTAGACAGAAAATTTAAGGCAAGAACTATATCCATTTCTGACTCTCCTGAATGACAGAAGAGAGAATTTTTGGTACTATACTTGGGACACAAACTCAGAGCCATAAACTTTTGAAAGAAAACACTGTTCCAGCTGGGAACTGTAGGCCCTGTGATCTCAGACAGAGGTGTAACCTGAGGCAGACTATCCTCTGCACAACACACTAACTTCCAAATGCTTACCCTGCAATGTTACTCTTGCAACAGAAAAGTTCCAAAGTCTCTTAAGTTTATTAGACCTTGTAATTGAGAAAGAAATCCATGCTAAAGTAAGCTTTTTTCATTAGTTTCCCATTTGGCTAGAAACATTACTTATGTCAGTTATTTACCTGCATGCCTCAGTGTGCAATATCAGATGAAACCTGACTTCTAATTAAACCAGAAATCCATCAATCCTAATATTCTGCAATTTTATTCTGCTGAAAATGAAACTTGAAAAATTTGAGTGCTTTGTCTCTGTCTGAATACAGTGCTGATGCACTAAGTTTCCAAAAATACAACATACAAAATAAATATATGCTTTGAAGGTGCACTGTGGTTTTAATGGTTACCAAGCAACGCAGAGTGGGTACTGAGCACAAATGCCTTGCTCTTAGAGGCACACAAAGAGAGGAATGTTATGCAGTATTTCATTTCTTATGAAAGGCACATGGATTCAATTTCCCTAGACATTAGTCCTACTTAATTACAGGCAGGTATTTAGTGGAATGAATGGTAATTATGAATGCTAATATCCCATAATTCCTCTCCCCAACTACATTGTTCCAAACAAATATATAGCAATATATGGAAGTCAGTGTCTAAGAGCAAAGAAGAACACATCCTTCAAGAAAGGTGTAAGACAAGCTAAAACCACCACAGCTGAGTGCAGCAAGACTAAATGGAGAAAGAAAAACCAGAAATTAAAGAACACGTGCTTTGCTTGATTTTACAGCTAAAGCCTTTCCTACTCTTCAGAGATGTATTTGAAAACAAGGAAAAAAATTAATTGATACATGTAATTCATATGGCTTATGCATGAAAAAACCCCACAGAATGTATTCCCCAGCCCAAGGAACTGGAATGAACTGTTCCTGACTACTTACTGCCTCCAGCCTCCAAATATGTGAGTGGAGACGATCTTTAGAAAGCTATTTCTGAACAGCAATCATACTCACTGCTGTGCCTTTTTCTCAAACAGTGGTATTTATTATTAAACACCATAAAAGACTGAGCCTGGAGCATTTTGGCCAAGCTCTCTCAAATATTCCATTATGTTAATCAAGGAGCTCTAAGGGAAGAAAAGCCTCACTCTTCCCATGGATCCTCAACCCTCATTAATGGAATTAGCTGCAACTCTGAAATGCATTTCCCAAAACGTATACTTGAAAGATACCTGGACTTCTAAATTGCAGGTAACTATGACTTGAAATGTTTAAAATACAGGCAACTTACAGATATCATTAATACAGATCTGATCTCTCCTTCATGCAGTGTGTGCAATCTCTGA
Source organism: Dendrocincla tyrannina (assembly GCA_035047865.1). NCBI lineage: Eukaryota > Metazoa > Chordata > Aves > Passeriformes > Dendrocolaptidae > Dendrocincla > Dendrocincla tyrannina. The sequence continues at coordinate 42,433,065 of JAWWMP010000081.1, forward strand.
TCAGCAAAGGGACACTGATTTGTGTAAATGAGATCCTCATGGTGTACCTAAGTGTGTGGCACTAACACACAGCTTTGCTTTTAAAAACAGTCTATATTACAGGTGTTTAATAAATGCTTGCTTTCCCAACTCACTCAAAATCAGCAATAAAAAACCAAATTTACTGAGTCGAGTTAGATTAAAAGTTATGATCTGGAAGAACTAGGTACTGTATTTAGAGTCTTAGTGGCTTCATAAAATGTTGTCTCCTTACAGATAAAACATCCGAGATGTGTACATGCATTTGCCACCAAGCATAACCACTGTAAACGAGAATTTTAACTAGGATTTAACTAGGATTTTATCCTAGAATAACTAGGATAACAAGATGCACAATCTTTTGCAACAATTACCTCATGTTGCTCGTATACTTATAATTTAAAACTAACATCCTACAACAAACTCCCACTTAATTAAACCTCAGACTAACAGCAACCAGGTTCATGTATCAGGATTTGAAAAAACACTTGGGACACAGATGAAGAAGAGGTCATTCAGTCCAAATGGACAAGAAGCCAGCCAAGCTACAGTCTTAGTTCTATGTAACTGATGTCATACCCAGCCATTTTGCAGTTATCCTCAAAAGTACTTTTTGTGGGCACCAGTTAACCAATGTTCACTACCTTGGAAGGGAAATGTATAATGTGTTCTCCAGGCTTGGACTGGACATCATGACCAAAGCAGTTCAGAAATGCCTCACTCATTAAAAAGGGCCTTATTTTCAGTGAGAGAAACACAACTCTAAACTTCATTTTTCTGTGGGTAAAACACCTGTTTGAAAGCTGTACTTAAAGCTCAGTAAGTGCAGAGTTCTGCTCCACAGCCAGGAAATATGGAACAGAAACTGCATGCCCACAGTAAACTATGACAAGACGACAACAAACTAGTTGAAAACATCTGAACTTGATGAACTCTGTAGCTTTTCAAGAACTGAATTATTTAAATCCCTAATACTTCTGAGGATTTGTGTGTATCAGATATACAAGTGTATGTATATAAAAATCTTTATAATTATTCATAGCAAAGACATTTGATTTCTTTCACTCTATTCAGTCAGAAACTTCTTCCAAGTAATTTGTGCTTGCAGATGTGTAGAATATACCTAATTAGAAAGAAAAACCTATTTTGAAAACAACACTTAAAAGTGCTTTTCTTGCTTGGATGTGGATTTACATTGCCAGAACACCTATTAGACTATTCATTGTTTCACCTTTTCACAATCTTCAAACAACCTCCATAAAATTTGAAATTAATTCTGTAGACTGCAACAGAAAATAACATTGACACATTTATACTCAATTTATATTATGGAGTATACATTTATACCTCAACTGCTCCTTGGCCAGGTAACTGTTACTGTGTATGGGAATGCCTTGAACAACCTCTAAGCTATGCTTGCTGTGTATTTCTGCCCATGAATAGAGCCCTTAAATAATATAGCACAAATGTCACCCCCACGCTGCTGACCTGAGTGAGCATTCAGAGGGGATGGACTGGATGCCACTACAAGGTGGCACTCTGAAGAAATGAAGCTTGCATTCAGTGTTTTTCCTTTTGTAAGAGGAGAGTTGTAGGGAGCTCGGAGTCACTAATATCAATAAGTTGAAACGAGCAAACATACCTTCACCAGGCAATTTGTGTGACCTGGAACACACCCATTTACATAAATAATGTCATGTTTTGTGTTGATCCTCCACACCTAGGAGACAGGAAAAAAAATAAATCAGACATTGAGCTCTGTTTAGAGGTTATTCCCACTTTTACAAACAGCACTCCAGCAAAACACAGACTGGTTAACTGGAGGTGCATTCCAGGGAAAACCAACTTTCTGCACAGGTCTAAATTTGCCACAAAATTCACTCATATGCCATTCTGAGTGCAACACTGTCTAATGCAGGAATCTCAAACAGTTTTAAAGGGCTGGTGATCAGGCTAGATGTGAAAATGCTGTTTGTTTGGCATAACGCCAACCAAAGCTCCAAAGCCTCTTTTGCCTCCAACAGCAAGAGCTGTTGAAAAACATCACAGGTGACACAACAAAACAAATATCCCCATGAAAACATGAAAACATTACTGTGAGCATTTGTTTATTTCTTCATTCAACCAGGTGCTCAACTGAACACACACGTTTGCAGCTAAAAAAATTAGTTTCAGCTAACAGAGAATGGCAGCAGCACCTTTTTGGCAGGCCTGAGGTCAATTTGTTCTTCGTGCAAACTGCAAAGGTTGCCTTCAGAGACACAGAAAAGTAGATTTAATAGGCCAGGAGCTGCTGCAGCTATGCACAAACCTGGACAAAGCTATAACCCCCTTTTTGCACATGAAAGTGAAGGGCCAAGACCAAGTTAGGACTTCAAACAACACTAACTCGAGGCTACATGGCTGAGTCCTTTGCTTGGCAATGCAACCACCTTAACCACATTCCAGTACACTCAGAACTCACCTTTAATCCAAAAGTTGTCCTGTAAACGTTACCCATTTTACCAGGCATTTTCTTTCCACGATAAACTTTGGAAGCTTTCTAGATAAAAACAGGGCCAAAACAAAAATTGTGTTAATTGCAAGAAGTACACTTAAAAACTCAAGAGGATCACCAGAGAAAATATGCTGAAATTTCCAACGTTGAAAACATAATATTGAAAAAAATCTAATCCTGATTAGCATTTTAAATACCTCCTGCTGGAGGTTAGGTATTACTCTACATGTTACCTGAAATAATCATAAAATTGCTACAACAAAGAGATTCTAGCTTTGCTTAATACCTAATGTGTATAGATTCAGAATAGAATCTGTACTCATCTCATCCTTTCACTTTGGGAAAAATCAAGAAAACTTTTCCTTCCTAAGCCTCCTGTCAACACAAGTCTCTCACCTACAGCACAGACTGAAGGAACTGGAAACTTGCCTGAACTCCTTGTGGATGCTAGCACAGAGCTCCAGAACATCCTGCCAAAGGAAGGCTGCCAAAGTGAAGACACACTGCAGCTTCCCTCCTACCCCTAATCCATGCCTTTGATACTGATGTAAATCAGATCTGCTTCAACACATCTATTTTTGAGAACTGAATTTTAATTTAATTCCATTCACTGCTATGGATTAGTTTCTGCATCCCATTTGTGACTGGCTGGGTATAAACTGGACAACAAAGGTGGAAAAAAAAAGGCAGGAATAAGTGCAATAATTTTCAATTCTACATTGTTATCAAGGGATTTGTATCCTGCACCTCTCTGCTAGTCATTAATAATGTCTGGGGGGGTGGTGGTAAATCCTTCTGAAAATCGCCATTTCGGGAAATCAGCTGCAATGCAGTTCTAGGGAGAGGATTCTGTACTGAACAATCCCAGATGACAAAAATGTCTGAGATGGTCAACCCTAGATGGGAAAATACCACAAAGGCATTGTTTGTCCCCTATTGCATCCTTTCACCTTGTTTCCAGTTCATAATTTCCAATTCTGTTTTCCATTCTATATATTTTGTAAAATTACATCCAACATTACTGCTTAGGAAATTCTAATTTTAAGAAAAATAAAGGGGGTTTATTTTGTAATGATGAATACCATCTGCTAAAACAGTGTTCTGTGGTCAAATATTTACATTCTACAGGGAAAACAAGTGCCAGGTGTTGATTTTTTTCCAGCTGAAACAGAAGGCTATAAATCAGTAATGCATGATTTTACATTCTAAGTTACTCTGACTTCATTGTCTGTTGCCTTTTTGCTTTTACTATTCTCTGAGCATTATTAATCCTTTCCCAATTTTTAATTTAATTTCTTTAAGAAAATTACAGGCAGTTCAGGTTCAGTACTGTGACTGAGTTGATGTAATTAGTTTGCAAAAACTCCTCTCAGTTTGGTCTAAATACTGTACAGCCTTAATAGGACAAAGTTTAAATTTACATCTGCTCAAAGAGCTTTTATATTAATTTTATTTAGAGTTTGAAATGTAAAAATATGATTCTGTACTTGGCTTAAAAATGCTTAGAAGCTTACAAGATTTTGGGCATTATTCCCTACAAGATTATGGGAATCAGTTCCTTAAGCAGTTACCCAAGCCAGGCAAGGTGATGCAAGCAACTAGGGCTCCAAAGAATGGTACAATAACTGCAGTGTAAAATAACAGCAAACCCCTTACAATGTGTAATTGGTCTGATAAAGGCTTCTTAGAACTCTCTTTGAAGTATTAACACTATTCCTCTCATCTACACTACAAAATATGACAGCCTGCTCAGTTGAACTATGGGTGCTCACCAGCAATACAGAATATTCAGAGATGGAGGCATAAGAGAACAGCATTGCTCATTACACAGGTTCCTGAACTTCCTTGAAATGGCTGGGATTCTCTGCTACCACAGAGCCAATGTAGCAGCCAGCTATTGTGAAATTGCTCAGTTTTAGGAAGCAGTCCTAAAAATACTGAGAGTGTTTAAACAGCAAATAAGAATGCTCACATTTGTAGATATTGCTCCAGGTCGTCTGTGAGTTTTCGTCTGGCCGTGGCTTGCAGGCTGACCTTTAAACCCCCACCTTTTCATGACACCTTGAAATCCTTTACCAATTCTGACAACAAAAATAATTGAGAAAAAAGCCTGGGTTAGTCAGACTTAAGGTTTCTATCAACAATCAATAATTTCAGCCAGGCTCATGATCCTTTTACCTTTAGAAAAGCTCAGCAGAGAGGAATACACTTAAATATACCATAACCATATTCTAGCACAATGCTTAAAGGTTGCTTTACAGAATAAGAAGCACTAGAAGAGTGTCAAACAGGCAAAAAGACTAACATAAAACACTTGTTGCTGTGATCGTCCTCAATAAATGTTATCATAATGAAGCCTTCATCAAGTTGACACCAGGACAAACACCCCCGAAACAAACAAACCAACCAAAAAACCCAAACAAAACCCAAACAAAAAAGCAACTGTACAGTCGCATATAACAAAACTTTATGACAGGCCCTAAGCATCAAGAGCAGAAAGAGATGGCTGCTTAGAATAGCATAAGAATAAATGAAAAACCTTTTCCACACTACAATAAACTCATGTCTTGAAAACAGTTTTATGTAAAGTGAAAATGCTTAACTCCCTTGATCCATACTCATCTAACAAATAAGGTCTAAAACACAGTGACAAATAGAACATATTTTCAGTGTCCATGCCCTTAATCTCTGAGGCACATGACAGTATTACTGGCTTTGGAGTTCTCTATTTACTGCAGGAACAGACTCAATAGGAAAACCCACCTTATCACTACACAGAGGAAAAGCCGATTAAAGGGTGTGTTTCAACTGGCATTGTCTGTTTCCAAAAGTAGAAATCTGACCACAGGGTTTATGGCTACACTGAGTCTTTAATTCATTTAACAAGGTGATCCTTTCCCTCCAATTTACAGAAATCCTTTCTCTGCTAATGCACTTTGCAATGTCACCATCCTATCAGTTCAAGCATTAGCACCTTGTGGCCAAACACAGCAAAATGAAACCAGGTACGAGCAGGCATGGGGCACGTTCTACACAGGGACTGCACTTTGTGACTCCCCTGCTCAGCACTGCCACGAGAAACCAGAGGAGATATACAAAGGTGGAAAACAACATTCACAAAAACTAGATTCTCTCCTCTTACCACCTGAATAATTCTCTAATTGCTGCTCTAGACGCCTTGAGCACGTCAAACTACAGTCAAAATCAGCCACAAATTGAAAGACCCTCTAAAGTCACAGAAAAATAAGGAAACAAGAGCTGCTTAGAACTTAGAGATCAATCCTGGTTAAATTCGGCAAAGAAAGACATGTAATTGTTTGGGTAAAAAGTTCCCAGGTAGAAGCTCCTCAAACTTTTTTGCTCCTTATCTACAAGTAAATGCTAAAACACAATTTAAGCAGTGGTATGTTCCTTTGGCTTGCCCGCTGGCCAGTCTGCCAAGTGGCTGTCACCAGCAAGACAGTCCTTCCAGGCCAGCAGACAGACGTGACACCTGAGGACAGGAGAGGGCTGGGGCCATGAGAGGAAGCTAAAGGAAGGCTCCTCCACAAGGGAGGACCTGGGTGACCTGCAATCAGGAACACAAGACAGAAATCCAAAGGATGCAAGGCTTTGTAACACCAGTTTCTCATAGAATCTTAATCCAGTACCTTATATTAATTTAATAAATAACTAGAATCCACTCAGAAACAATCAAGCTATCTACAGCAACTGAAACATGATAACAAAGAACCTACCCTGAAGAAGAATGACATCCTACTCACTGCTGTGATACCTTGCTAAGACATCTTCTACCTGTTGTCTTGGCTTGAATCAAGGCCTACATGTTTTTGTTCCAACAAGAGTAACACTAAACGTTGTATCTGAACAAAAAAAAAAACCCTGCATGAGATCTATCTTGATTAGACTTTAAATGTATAATGCCACTGTTCTTCAATATATAGAATTTAGTCACTTACTTTACTTGGTTTCACTGAATGAAAAATATTTACCTGAGTTCCAGAAAGGAATTGCAGGCAGCAATGATGATATGAAAAACTAAGAAATACTAATGCTACATGAAAGGAATCCTTTTGTAGAATTAGAGTTTAATTGCACATGGTTATTCCAGTCTCACCTGCAGGAAAGCAGGTGTTTAGGTAACTGGCTTATTTTGTACAAACTCTCATTCTCCAGGTTTGATACAAGTAAAATGCCAGTGCCTAATGAGATAACTAATATAGAAAGCTACTGGAATAAAGCACTCTAATTAAACAGTGATTTAGTTTGCTGCTAACTCCTCAAACATAGTTTGAAAGACTTATTATTTAATTTAAAGGACTAATCTAATCTACTTTAAAAGACTATTATTTAGATGCTGTAGAGGAAAGAGGGTTCCACCTACTTAATCCAATAATTTTGGACAAATGTGGGGCACACTCCCAGGCTTGGATTTTACTGTTATCCTAGCAAAGCTTAAATAAGCCAAACCCACTCCAGAATCACCACTTAATTCTGGCACATTTCAAACAAAACTACTTAAAGTAGGTAAGGTACAAGTTCACCTCCATACAGCATTGGAACACCACTGCAGGCACAGTCCTACCTCTCCCTATCACCATATCCCCTGTGTACTAGTGCAGAAGCTCCCTCAGCTGATCAGCACTCAACTGATCCATCTGCAAACTAGCCCAGAGAAGAACACAGGTATCTCACACTGATCTTCTCCTTCGTGCAATTCAGGATGCCAGAAGCAGCAATGGAAGGTCAACAGGGATTCTGGGGGAGAGCACCACATCCCCTTTGGGCAGCAGCCTGTGCCCTATGCCAGTGTAAGGAGGTTATGACTGGCCTGAGCTGGAAGGGAAGTTACAAATAATCTAGCTCCAAAGCCCCTGGCAAAGAAGGACCACCTTCCATGAGACCAGGTTGTTCAGAGGTCCACCTAACCTGGCCTTGAGCACTTCCAGGGATGGGCCATCCACCACTGATGTGGGAAATCTGTGCCGGTGCCTCACCACCCTCACAGCAACAAATTTCTTCCTAATAGCTAATCTGAACCTACTCTCACTTTGAAGCAATTTTCCCTTGTCCTGTCACTCCAGGCCCTTGTAAATAGTGTCTCTCCATCTTTCTTGCTGGCTCCCTTCAGGTACCATCAGGTTGCTATTGGTCAGCCCAAAGCCATCTCTTCTCCAGGCTGAACAATGCCAGTTCTCTTCGCTTTTCCTCAAAGGAGAGGTGTTCCATCCCTCTAATCCTCTTGTTGGCTCTCCTCTGGACTCCTCCAACAGGGCAACGTCCTTCTTGTTCTGGGGACCCCAGAGCTGGATGCAGCACTCCAGGTGGGCTCACAGAAGTGCAGCCTATGAGAGAAGTGTTTCTGGACAATGCTGTACATTTCAGCTCAGAGCATATCAGGGCTAAACTTAAGGACTGAGCTCTTAAATTGCTGAAAATAAGTGCTCAAGGAAATATTTCAGCACAGTAGAAGACTGACAGCACTAACAGTGCTCTAAAAGCTACTCATACCGTGCCCAATTGTGAGGCTTCAAAACAAACTGAATCTTCTCATTTCTGTGCAAGTGTTCTTCTTTACAGAGGTATAAATGAATCAAAACATTACGAAGGACTTTGAAAAAAACATTTGTAGTGAAGATTAAAAGAAGGCAATCATAAAAAACATACCCTACGCTTTGGTAACCAAATGAAGATGCTAACCAAGACTTCTGAAATGTAGTGCAGGTCCTTCATTCAAGCTGTGATAACCAAGAAAAGCCTGGTCACTTTTAAGGACCATATTTTTGATTTATTTTTTGGCAGAAGAAAGAATACAGAAAGATATTTTGATCATCTGAATAATTAAGCATTGGCAAAAAATGAAAATACCCTTTATATTCCACTAAATTATCTCCTCACTGAGGTGACATTATTTTTATTTTTTAAAGGAATAATTAGAATTAATTATGTTATTACCAACAGCACTATTTTCATCTACATGATTTCAAACATTGCACACTTCAGTGTTTCCTCCATTAAAACAGAATTACTGATAATCTCAAAAATGTAAAAATGTTCATGTAGAAATATTTTTAAAAACTTTACTAGTGGTGCTAGCAAGTTTTTAGGAATTACTCTCTTTTAAATCCACAATGATTTGAATTGGGAAGAAGCAGGTTCTTCCCCCAGGTTGGACAGGGCTTTGAACAAGCTGGTCTAGCAGGTTTACTTGCCCATGGCAGGGGGGTTGGAACTAGAGGATCCTTAAGGTTCCTTTCAACCTAAAGCATTTTACACTCTCTAGGACAGAAGTGGGAGGAAGGAAAGGAAGTCAAACTACACTCCCTGCTGTAACTCAGCATTATATCCTTAAGTACCTTTCCAAAATGGGCCTATAGCTTATGATCTGTCAAGTGCCTCCAGCACGGCTGAAAATGGGGCTTTACAGAGTAAAGGCTCACTTCAACCTGTGGACAAACCTCTCAAGCTGCAGAAAAAGGTTAACAAATCTTTTTATACAGAAAGACTGGAATGATTAGAGAATCATATTGACAGAAATCCCACCTGATCTTTCCCTTTAGCAGCAGAATTTTTTCTTCACCTGTACAGAGGATTACAAGTAATGTGCTACCAAATCAGCAGTGCAATCAAACAGCTAATTTCTGAAATGACATCATACAAATATCTGGAGAAAACAGACAGAAATAAGGAATTACAATCTAGGATTCACTGAACACGACCAAGAACTCCGTCTGGTTTTAGCTTGCCAGTATTTTCAAAATAGCAAGATACAAATCAATACCCTGTGGCTGCTTACCAGTATCTTCTACATGCCAAAAAAACCCCTTTCCTAGTTCTTGAAATACTTCTAGAAAAACAAAGCTTTTCTGCATTAACAGACAGTGACATTTAATCCTCATTAAATAACTGTATTCCTAATGATGCTGTGCTTTGTTTTGCAAACAGGCTATTGTCTCTTACAGGCTCCTCATGAAGGCAATTCAGAAGCAGAAGGAATAATATGCCAGATCTAAGTATTACATAAGGAAGTCTGACAGAGAGAAAAATACTAATTCCAGTCAACTCCTTGACCTTCTTTCCTCAATAGGGTGCCCTCATAAAAGCAATAAGGTGTAGCTATGTTAGAACTGCCACTCAGCTGTACTCATATGGTTGATTCTCCCCCAGACACAAACCCCTGTGAATGATAGCACACATTTATAGGCATTACACATGTGTATTACAATTACAGTTGGGTATCATCTCCACTACACAAAAAAAACCCAAACCCAAACATCTAATGGAAAATATTATGTCTGTATTAAAACACAACAAAAATAACACTTCACTCAAATACGCAGACAGGAGTTCTCAGTTCTCTTGGTCAGTGGAAATCACGGATGTACCACAAGAGCCATGACCAGTCTTTGCCACAAGGTGCCAGGGGTTTCTTTGACACCCTCTATCTCTTGAGCTCTAATTTGGCATTCAGAGTGGTCTGGGAGGAAATCATTCCTCCCACATTAAAGTAAAAGATCATTAACCACTGCTGACAAAGACATGAGCTGCAATATGAAAGACAAAAACAATTGAATTTGACAGCTCTGTTGTCCTGCTAAACGTATTCAACCATCTTTTTGCTTTTCTTGATGATACATCCCTCTGCACATCTCTTCACCAAGTCAAAATTAAGCACTCTGAGAAGTGATGCCTTTCAGCATTTATTCCCCATTTCTACATGCCACAGATGCTGCACTAGAGAGCTCCTTGCCCACGCTAAGCTTGAGCAACCCTTGCTCAAGCTGTTTGTCTAGCCCTTCCACACACGTGACAGACAACACAGGCAGAACCACAGCCCTAATAGTATTAATTACCCACTTCCCTTGTTCAAAATCAAAAATAAGCCTCAGCAAAGAAAGATCATTCAGCACTGTTGACCCAACGAGCGAATGGACGTCTGTTTTCTGTCACTTCCCTTGCAAGTGTATTTCAGCTTTTGTGAGCCATGGGTTCAGGACAAAGTGGAGGAGATAAAAAGAAAAGAATCAGTCTATTTGCCAGAGGAACCACACCCCTTAGATCAGCAGGAACCTACGTTTTTGCAGTAACATCCACGAACTGCCCTGGACGGAAGTGAGCAGCATACAAAGGAGTACCTGCAAAAGAAGAGCAGAGATCATGTTCAATTATTGCTGAAATCCTGAAATCACTACACAGTCACTACCATCCAGGGTGGATTGTAGCTATAGGAAAGGAAAGGAACCTTCTATTCACGTGTTATTTGTTCTTCTTTATGAACCTCACTGACTAAAACAGATACTTTGTATTTACTACTTAAGCACATTTCACAGGTCCTAGCCCCATTTCAGATAAATAGGGAGAAGGGGTTGGGGTTTATTCAGATAGGTTGCACTTCATACATCAAAAGAGACAAAGCCCAAAATGCCTAATTAGTTAAGACTCATAAGAAATACACTTAGCAAGAAAACAGAACATGCTGCACTTTGAACTACCAGCACTTCACAAAGTGGAGGGCTTTTAAAAAAGCAAAACAAAAAACAACCAAGCCACAAAGAAAACCCACTTACTATAAAAAATGGGGTTAAGAATAATAAAAAAAGACAGTTTTTCAATGCTTTCTCTTTATTAAGACACACTGTTTCCAAACTAAAGACTGTGGCAGAAGTACAGCCTCCTCCACTGGGGAATTATCTATACACTGAACTTGAGCAGAGGTAAAGCTACTGCAGGTCAGTGACACCACTCACCTCACTCTAATTACACTAATTCCTTATGTACTTGCAGTATCAAAATATTCATTTTGTTTATTGATTTATATTATTATATTAATATTAATATTGACTTATTTTTTCTTCAGTGACTTTTTCATCCCAGTGCAATATTCTTTTATTAGCAGCTTCAAAAAACCCACAACAAACCAAAGTTAATAACTTAGTTCATTATAAATGAACTTTAGTCTGAAGATATATGTAGCTGCACATTTCACAGTTTCCAGTCTGGTTTACATCAATAAAAAAAAGTGAAAGTTTAATTGCTTCATGTGAACACCCTTTTCCAAATCTGTATGAATGTAAACAACTCATACGTCTCAAGCACAAAAATCCTCATTTCATGTTATATTTCTATATATACACCTGGAATAAGATGCCTGCCAACTGACACAAAATCACGCACATATAGGATGTTATGCACAAAACACACACACTGCAGAACCAGTTTATTGAAAACTTGCAATTCTGCTTCATCTCAAGCTTTTGCTTCCATTTATCAGTCCAGAGTTCCTCTTTATGTCAGATTTGATTTTATCAGTTACCAACTGTCTTAAAAAGGTCTTGCAAAAAGCTTCACTAATGGCAAGGAAAGATGCAAAATACCTATAATGGTCAAAACTGAAAGCAGCCTAAATACACTCCCTGTTAAAACCTTAGACACTTCCAACTTTTCATTACATCTACAAACTTCTAATACTGATTTCTAGTGAGAACACTTGTTATAAACATGTTTCAGTGTGCTTTACTTTGCAAGCTGACAGGAAAAGCACCCTAGATGCCAGCATCAGTTCTACTTCTGAATGCAGCAAGAAGAAAAAAGCCTCAAACTGCTATTTTAGGCTCCAAAGAAACACCACCACAAAATTCTGTGCCCCTCTCATAAGGAGAAACAGAGAACTTCCTGTAACTGTATTCCTATTTGTTTCCAACAAGTGACTCAAGGTTACAGTGATTTATTTCTTAATTCAATGTTCATATTAGTAAATTCGGATTAGACTTATTTTCTAATCAATGGAGACATAGTATCTGGGGCAAGGGAAAATCCTCCTTCTCATCAACTAAAAAGTAAATTTCTAATTTTCCCTCAGAGAAAAGTTTGTTGTGCTTAATGACAAAGAAGAATTCAGCAACTTCCAAAACTGAAATTGAAATACACAGCATAACTTTGTTTAGGTCTACAAGGGAGAGATGTTAAATCATAATACATGTAATAATCAGTAGCTCAAAAAAATTACCTGGCTTAATTATGGCATCATCAGTTACATAAAATGTTGTAACTTTCTGCTTCCGTGGTACCCCAGCTTCTTTAAAAATCTGATGTTTAGACTCTGGTTTCTGTAACAAAAAGCAGCCATAAAAAAGAAGTCATCTTAAAATACCCAAGCATCAACCTAGCCCAGAAAATGATTACAGACTGTCAACAGCACTCAGAGAAAGAGATCTATCATACTAAAATTTTATCTTGAGACTAGCATTTTATCTCCATATAAAAGTTATTTAAAACTCCTGTGCCTGCACTTTATTTTTTGTCGACTCCATACCCTACAGCTACATCACAGAAACAAGATAAATATGAAGATTTCTAAGATCAGAAATGGGAAACCAATCATTTAGAACGTAAAGAAAAGATAACTGTTGTTTTAGTCATGACTTACAGAGAGTTTTGCAATAATTTAAAAGTATATTCTCTTTTTCAAAGCTTCTGATGACTTAGCTCCACACCACCATAAATAAAATCTATTTCATTTAACTACAAAAACCATAGAAAGAAATATGAAGAATAACGAGTTTATGATTCATGTGCTTTTAAGGTATACCAAGTACATTCAGTGTCAAACCACTGACTTCCTAAAGCAGGATCTTCTTTTCAGAAGAGTCTGGCAAATTTTAAAGTACTTAAAATTATTCTCAGCTGTTTTAAACACCACAGTTTATAGAACAGTTGACAAAGAAACCAAGAAACAGAAATAGTGATGCAGGAAAATTGTGGCCACAGGAAAAAAAGCAATGCAGCTTATTTTTCTTCAAATGAATTCTAGAAAGCAATTTAAGCACCTAACAATACTGTCACACTAGGATAGTCACAGCTCTGAGGGTCACTTCTCCAACTCCTGTGCAGTTCCCTCTCTCTCAAAATTGTTTTGTATGTTTTAAGACTAAATAAATGTGCATAACTATAGAATTGTAACACAGTTTATTTGAAAACAGAGTTTGGAAAATCTGCATGTTGCCCTTTCTTTTGTTTTCAAAAGTTTGTTAAAAAGGGTTAGAACAAGAGAGGAAGTTTTATGAAGAATGAGGAAGCAAAACGATGAAGATCTCTCAGACAAAACCCAGAAATTTTAAGTGTAAAAATCTGTCTCTCTTTGAGGAGAAAGTGTGGATATAAAGTCCTTGAGAGTGAAAAGTTTCTTTCAAGTGATTTGTTGAGCTCACAGTATAAAACACTTCTAATACCTTAAAAAAAAATAAAAAAATCAACTCCATACGAAATCTTCCCTGAGATGACGAATGTTTGAGGCATCAACAGAGGACAACTGTATTAATCTGTAGGACTACATCTGAGATTGTTACAACACTGACAGAACGGTACTTTTGAGAACAATTTTGCATGTAAAAAATCATGGAAAAATCTGTTCAATTGTAACAGAGTGAAATACATCAAGCTAAAAACAAAAAAAACCAAAAAGGTCTTGCTAAAAATGCAATACTCCTTATCAGTTTTTAAGCAATTTGCCACTCGAAAGAAATATGGGAAATTCTTTGTTAGTAAAATTACTGAAGGAATCTTTTGTTTGGACTCATCAAAAATCAGTAGCTGTGAGGAATCTGAGGCAGACAGATGTTCCTGTGAGGAGCTAACAGAAGATAATTTGCTTATGCTAATACAATACAGTATCATCCACCTTTGTTTTAATTCTCACTTCCAACACTTCAAAGAGAAAAGAAACACGTAAAAAGGCTGACAAATATAGCACAGCAATCATTTAAACTTGCAGCTAGACCACAAAAATACAGCATTTGTTAGTACCTTAACAAGTAAAATTGCTCAGAATCAGCATGCCAAACTCTTCCTTAGGAATTACCCAGTTTATACAGTAATGATGATTATAACAATAATAACAATAACAATAACAATAACAATAACAATAACAATAATAATAATAATAAAGATATATAATATAATATAATAATAATACAATATAATAATAATAATAATGCACAATTCAGTCCCAGGCCGGGTCCTCACCACAGACTGGTCTAAGGATATTTAATTAATTTCTTTATTAAAATGAGCATAAGCTCAACTGAATTAATAGAAGCTAACTTGGGAAAAGTTATGCCCAGAGAGAGTCATTAACATAACTCACACCACTAAAAAGTCCTTGAGTTGACTTTTTAAGTAGTTCATCTTTGAAGAATTCTTAGTTTACAGGAGCTACTTAAACAGAAATTTTCTTTACAACCCCTTATTTCCTGCACGTTTTTACTCTGACAAGATACTGAATTACTGATGGCATCATTTTCGTGAGAAGATCAACTCTAAGGAGCCTTAACAGCCAAAATACAACTTGAAACTTTTTATTCATATGATTCTTGCATGTCTTAGACCAAAGTAAGAGGAAAGAAAAAACAGCACTGTCATTTTTCCAGGAAAAATGTCACATCTGGAAAGTGGAAATGGACTGAAGTGACAGGACAGACACCTGAAAACTACAGGCAGCCGTGGTGAACCATGGCATAAACCCACTGAATAAAAGACAGGTACCTTAAAGTATCAGTCTACTCGAAATCAGTAGAATATACTACAAAGGCCAACAGATTTAGCACATGAAAAAGCCCCTTCTTGTCTCACCTCTGCTAAACAGAAACAAGTACTCAGATTAATTCTGAGGCTCTGGGACAACCATCAGTTTGCAAAAGTGAAATCTATGTCCTCAAAAAGCCACAATCAATTGAGGTAAGCTGCACAGTAGTCCCAAGCCCTGGATTTTTTTACTTGCCTAAATCAGAAAAATGAGTGGCAGGACACTGCAAGAAGTGAAAAATGGTATTTTACAGAAATAATGGGTCAGAGAAACTGCAATCCTTTGGCAGAAAGCTTTGTTCCTGCCTTGATCTATAATTCAACTTTCCTCCTCAGGAATGACAGCTCTGCTGACCAGCCTTAACCACTGAAAGTGTCTGGGAATTCCATATCAGGCAACTGGGGTGTCTGAGTGAGTGAGTGGTTTTGATACGGCTGTTGATGAGCTATAATCATGAAGGTAGTTTCTTGAAAATTTAAGTCTTAAACTTACTCTTCAGTAAAACTCTAGGCAAATTAAACAATGTCAACAGACCTGTGGAAAAATTACAACTAAACCTAATAAAACAGTGCAGAAGAGTAAGCTAGAGAACAGAATCTTGTAAGCAACCAAAGAAGCCAGGTAAGTTTATAACAGGCCATTAAAGTGTCTCTCTCACAGTTCTCATCTTAACTGCACCTCCACAGACATGGTGAACACATTACTACACCGCTCATGGTCCTGCACACCCTTTCCCCAGCATGGGACACTGCACACCAAAGCAACTCCCTAAACCCAGAGCTTTCCTAAAGGATCCAGTGGCAAAACTTGCAAAAAATTCTTGCTGTTCTCTTAACTCTTAATTTACATTAGCATTAGGAAATAAGGCAGAGTGAAAGTGCCAAAAGATCTGTTCCAAAGCACACGTGTCTGTCAATGGATCTTTCAGAGAAGCCTATCTATGCTACCTTCATATTGCAATGACAACAGAAACAAATATTCTACCAGCAACACCCAACGTGGTTCACTTACAGAGAAAGGAGAGACATTCTTGCCTCCAACAAGCAGCTTAGCTATTCTTCCACCCGACTCTTCCTTTGACACGTATCTTAAAACGTGACAATCTTGCACCTTAAGAAAAGGAAGTGTTTATTTGAGTATAAGCAGTGTACACTTTAAGACCATAGTAAGAAATCATCAAAACAAGTGAAATGAAGTCAGTCTCTGTTTCCACAACAAAAGATACAGCTTATAAGTAAGGGAGCCTGCTATTTTTCTACCACTGGCATTCTTTTTCCTAAACACTGATTTCAGGAAAAAACTGTTAGTAGAATGCAAACTATTTTCATAAATCCCCTAGAAATCGAATAACCTTCTATAATTATCTTTTGCACGCAAAATCCTTTCTGTAAGCTTGCAAAGCATACAGTAAGAGCCCACATTTTAGACTCCTGCTCCTTTGCCCTGTAAATGTGGTGTCCTTCACAGCACTGGTTCATCACGTGGCAGCAACACCTCAGCAAAAAGGCTTCAACACAAAAGTAGCTGCCAGAGGATATGAAGAAGCAGCTTCAGGGCTACAAAGGCTCAGAAACCAAGGTGAAACTAATCCCAAAGTACCTGGAGGTGGCAAAATAAAAAAAGTGAAGTGGGGTACTTAAGCCCAGCTTTATGTTGTCTCATCTAGGTCACGCTACTCACAATTCTGCAGCACTTGAACAGCTGAGGCAGAAGGCAGACTGCTCCCAGAAAGTTTGGGATATAAACACAGTGGGTGTGCTGTACTAACCAGGATCCAAAGAAGTATTTCCTTTCTTTCAGGATTTCCTACTCTACACAAGTAATAACTTTCACTTTGGACTGATGTCTGGCTAACAGTCTGAATACGGTACAGGACATGAAATTCATTACGGTTGATTTCACCTTAAGTAGTGTGACAGCATGTTTGTTTCCTGACTTGGTCCATATTGGCATCATTCCCAGCTTTACCGCAACAACACCAACTCTGATGGAACCTGTGGATCAAAACAGAACAGGAATGCAACTCCACACGTAATATTTGAAAGATTTCATTTTGTAACTTGCAAAATCCCACTATCTCTGACCTTTCCGGAGGAGGTGAAGGAGAGAAAACATCACTGACTCCCTGTGAGTAGGCTGGGAATAACCTGTTAGCTGGTTTTAATCCCACTAGCAGTGAAGTCCTACCTGTTCCAGTGGTGTTTGATAGAACATGCAATCAGTTCCCCATTTAAACAACCAAAGCTTCAGACTCTTTTAATTTTTTTAAATACAACACCCATGTATTAGAGCCAAGTTAATTATCGAAAAGTTTACTGTAGGAGGTTCCTCCCACCCAGTCTTTGCAAACTTGCACAGCAAAGGCAACCTCTCAAGTTTGCCACACAAACGATGTGATCCTTCTGAAGGCTCAAAAACTTACTACTGTGTTCTAGACCCTAAGACTTTGGAATCACAGAAGTGGGATGGATTATATGCCACACTTTTCTTCAGAGTCCAGCAATATTTACAAGAACACTTTCAAGTTCATATCATTTATATTCTAAGGAGTCTTTTTTGGTTTTGATGAATTCTTATTACCTTGTCATTGCACAGCAGTCAGACAGACCAAGTGCTGATCTGGGCTAAAAATTTTGAGTTCTTAAAAGGTTCTTAACACCCTGTAACATTTTAAACGCTTTTTAGAGAACTGATGTATTACATTTACTTATTTACTAAATGTATTGATGCAAAAGCAAAAAGGAGAATACTTTACAAGGCGCAATCCTGATATTATTGAATGAAACAACATAGCAACAATAGTAACTTCAGCATGAGTTTGGCATTTCAGAAGAGACAGTTTCTCACCTGGTGTCCATTCATTCAGCGGCCACGGCTCATCTTTCAGAGGGCACAGCTTGCTGGCTGTCTGGGCTTTGTATTCCTCTGCAGTTATCTTCTTCATGAACTCCATATTCTCTTCAGAAAGATGCTCATGCCACCACGTTGCACTGTTACCATGCCTGACTAGCAAGCCCAGCTGCCCCCTTTCAGGGGTGGGAAAACAGTTTTAAGTGTCTTATTAGTTCAAATAATGTCTCATGACACGTATGTATGCAATGTAATGAATGACAGAGTCATAAAGACCGAAACTATACAAGCAAGGTATTCAACCACCATCACTCAAACTGGCCACCCATGACCAAACCCACCTCATTACTTGTTGTGCTCCCATCTGACTTTTGAAGGATTTAAAGTACACCAAAGGGGAGCAAGCAACAACAAAACAACCAACCACTCTTTGTGAGAAAAAAAGCTAGATTCATGAATGAGAAGACAGCAGTGGGTGCTTTAACTTTAACTTTAGCAAGACTTTTCAACACAATCTCCTGTGGCATCTTTCTGTCCACACTTGGATGTTATGGCTATCAGATGGGCAAAAACCTGGCTGGATCAGTGGACTGAAGGAGCCATGGTTAATGGTTTAGACTCCATTGGAAGGCTGGTTACAAGCAGAGTTCCTCAAGTGTCTGTTCAGGGATTTGTCCTGTTTAATATCTTTATCAGTGATCTGAAAGAGGGGATGAGTGCCCCCTTCTTCAGTTTGAAGGGAGCAGTGGATGATGCTCAGGGATGCCCCTGTGCCAGTCAGAGGGACAAGCCAACACAGAACCCAATGAAATTCATAAAGGAGAAACGCACAGTCCCATCCACAACTGGGATGGAATATGCTCGTGCAAGGGTATGGACTGCAACTTCAGCACAGCTGCTCCCCACTGGGGCTAAGGACCTGAGAGGTCCTGGGGGCAAAAAGGTAAAAAGGAGCGAGCAGGCTCCTCTCAGCAACGGGGACTCACAGCAGCCTGGACTTTATCAACAGAAGCACAGTCAGGAGATCAAGACAAGCAGTTGTCATCCTTTCCTCAGCACTCCAAAGAGGCCACACCTGCAAAACTAAATCCCCAGTACAACAGGGCTGTTTACAAAGGAGTGAGTCCAGCTGTGGTACACGAAAACACCAGGGGCTGGAGCATTTGCCCTACTAGGAATGAGGTAACTGGGTTTGGTTTAGTCTGGAGAACAGGTGGCCTAGGCTGGGCCTGACAGCGGCTCTGCACTGCCTGTGAGAAAGTTACTGACAAGAGGCAGGTGATGTTCACCAAGGTGTGTGCCAGAAGGATGAGAGAGGAGTATAAACTGAAAAGGGGCATTCTGATCTGATCTAGGGAAAAAGCCCTCAGCCTGAAGACAGTCAAACACAGGCACAGGGGGCCAAAGAGACTGTGCAGCCTCTGTCCCCAGAGCCTCTCAAGGCACAAAAACACCAAGCCCTGCGCAACGTGGCCACACTGTGAGAAGGAACCCAGCTCCTCAGCTCAGCTCCCTTCCAGGCCCAGCAACTCTCCGACTGTACACCCAGCGCCCAATAACCCCAACAACGGTGTCCTGCCGTAAGTGCCGTGCGGGCTCATCGCTCCCCACAGCGATGGGGGGGTGTCGGCCAGCACACGGGGTAAGCGCGGCCGGGGCGCCCAAACACGGCGGGGCAGCGACGGCGCCCTGGGCGCAAACACGCGTGTCCCGCCGCAAGCCGCACAGGGCCGGGCTGGGGGCGTTCCCGAGGCCGCAGTGCTGCTGGGGCCCGCAGAGCTGCCCGCAGGCTGCAGAGAGACACACAGACACACACACATAGACACTCACACTCCTCACTCACAGACATACTCACACACACACTCACTCACACCCTCACAGACAGAGGCCTCTCCAAAGGGGGCAGGGCCGCGCCGAGCCGCCCCGCACCTCGGGGCTGCGGCAGGTGCCGGGCCGCTCTCAGCACCTCCCCCGCCCGGAGGATCCCCTTGCTTTGCATCCCCCTCCGTGCCGTACCTGGTGCCGGGGGCGCCCCGGGCCCCGCTCCCGGCCCCGATGGAGCCGCAGAGCCGCCCCCCGAGCCGGCCCCACAGCCGCGCCCAGCCCGCCATGCCGCCCCGCCGCCGGCCGCGTGCGCCGCCGCTCCCGTTCCCCCTCGCCCCGGCACCAAGGTTCCGGGTTCCGGCCCGCAAGGGTTCCGCCGAGAACGTGAAATCTCCCGAAAACAGCCCAAATCGGCGTGTCCCGCCGCCCCGCGGCACGGCTCAGCCCTGCCCTGCCCTGCCCAGCGCCCCGGGGGAGCCGCACCGCCGAGGGGGTGAGCACATGCAGAAGGAGCTACAGGCAGCCCTTGTGCGCCCCCCAAACCCGTCCGTGTCTCCGCAGTGGCTGCGGCGAGCCGGGCGGGCCCGGCAGTGAGGGCAGCGACGGGAGGGGCTGGGCCGCACGAGGCCCAGAGCCTGCCTAGGAGAGATGAAAAACATGGTCGTATTACGAGCAAATAGTTCATTAACTCAGGACTTACTGTTTCAGGCGCACCGCGAAAGCTGTGAGGTACCAGGTGCTGTGTGGGGCTGGTGCCAGGGACAATTTGCCTTCGGGAATAGGGAATTATGAAAGGAGATAAAGGTATGGCTGAAACAAGCCCTCGCTACACGGCAGGCCCTTTGTGTGCAGACGAAAGTGGTCATTGCGACCAGAACCTCCGTCCCCCTGCACAGGGGCTACACCAAACCCAACCAGGAGGAGAGGCCACTCCACTCAGTATTTAACAAGGCAGGACCCTTGGGACACATAAAAAGCATGATTTTTGGGGTGGAGGTGTGCTTTTCAGACCCTGGTGGCCTGAGCACCCAGCACGTGCTGAAATAGGAACTCATTTTCTGCTACACTTCTTTATCTCACAGGTATTTGTATCTTCTCTAAATTGAATAAAAGAGGTTTTTCTCACACTGCCTCCATCTCCTGTGGGTGCTGGGCCCATGATTGGGGTGAGGGGTCTCTGCCTCCCCAAACATCTGTGGGATTCAATGCTTCGTGTCCTTTCTCTCAGGTAACAAGCCCCAGGACGACACGAAAGAGCCTCAGGCTGTGCCAGGGGAAGTTTAGGTCGGATATCAGGAGAAGTTCCTTCATGGAAAGGGTGGTTAGGCATTGGAACAGGCTGCCCTGAGGAGTGGTGGGGTCAGTGTCCCTGGGAGCATGCAAAAACCATGTAGATGTGGCACTTAAGGACGGGGTGTAGTGGTGGACCTCTCACTGCTGAGAGGATCTTGGTGGTCTTTCCCAACCTTAATGATTCTATGACTCTGATTCTTGGTGCTCCTAAGGGGGGAGGGCAACATTTATGGGGAGTATATCTAATATCGTAGCCAGCGAAGGTTACTGGTGGGTTTAAAGTGGGTGGTCAGGCAGAGGGTGTGTGGGCAGCCTGGCACTGGGGTGGAACCTCTGACACCCTGGCAGGTAGGATAGTGAAGGGGTGTGAATCCAAGATTCCCTTTTGGTTTCGATGAAAGTCCCTTTGTTTAAAGACACGTGAGTGTTCAGTGTGGTCAGCCGACATCTGCCGTGGGTTCTCTTTACCCTTCTCCCCCACTGTGCTGTGTAAGTGTGGGTGTTGCTCTTGAGGCTTGTGGCCAGCTAAGGAGATCCGAGGGAGGCTGTGTGCACCTCACAGTGGTTAACTGAGCACAGTTTTGCTGTTCACACCCAGAACTGTGATCCCAAAAACTACCAGCAGCCCACATCCCCCCTCTCGTCCCATGTTAGCTTCTTGACCTTTTAAGAAGTAAACACATAATGTGTTAACTCTCCATTTCTAAGCACTATGACAACCTACAATGGTGCTTACCCCACCAAAGTCCCCAGGGAGTAGCAAAATGCTCTTTGCCCCCATTTTAAAGGTGTGGAACCAAGGCACACTGCAAGATCAAGTGACTTGCCAAGCCATGACAGATGTTCCCAGCCAGAGAAGAGGGCTCCTTTGATGCCCTCACCTGAAGCTAGCCTTGTTGCCACAGTATGATGCTTTTCTCATGTAGCATTCTGCACAGCTGGGGTGATGCAGGATTTCATGCACCAGTAAACTGGAAAGTAATACATGGGCAGAGGCACATTTTGGAGAGATAAGTTTTAGTGCTGTACTTCTTTTCTCCTTTTAACATGATGATGTAAAATCAAACCTTTTTCTTTTTTTTTTTTTTTTTTTGTGCATGCAGCTGTTCATGATGTTAAAAGGCACGAACTCTTGAGTGGGTGTAGCAAGATGGCTACAACTCTGAATGCAATCAGCTGCCTGCTCTAATCAGTGGGACAAGACTGCAAGTGCCTCCCAAAAGCAGTAAGAGGCTTTCTGCACAGCAGAAAGGACTAGCACTTTTCTGGAGGGAAAGAAAAGAAAGAAACAGTGCCCGTGACAAAATAACCTTCCCCACCAGTCCGCTGCCTTGGGTAGTGCTCAGAATTGCAGGAATGAGGAAACAGAAACACCACTTTTGGACTGGCCGCCTTGCCAGGAGAGAGGTCACCTAGGTGCCACCTGATCAGTTTGGAGGATCTCCCCAACTCTGTAAGGAGATGGGAAAAGCAGAAAAGAGAGGCTGGGCATGCAGCCCATTGATGATTTGCAGTGAATGCTGCAAGCAAACGTGCAGCTGAGCTGACTAATATCCCTCATCTAGCTCTCTAATTACTGCAATTGCCTCCAGTGTAGTTCAACTCCTCAGCCCAGGACTGTAGGGGCAAGTAAGTAAGACCTATGAGTGAAGGATGAACAGCTATATAAACTCTCTGTTCCTTGTGGCAAAATGGCACTTCCTGTAAATAAGGGGGAAAAGCCACCTTGAGAAATGTGAAAAACAACCTGAGAAGTGTAAAAAACAACCTGAGAAGGGTAAACCTATCCTAGGAATCCTCCAGCTCATATTTTTAAAGCAAGACTATTATTATGTCATTTTTCTTTCACACCTGTAGACTTTCATCAAATGCTATAGAACACTATATTGCTTATCATGGTAAGAATTTCACATGGATAGATTCTGCCTTAGGGTAAGAAGCATTGAGCAATGTATTAGTGCTTTTTAAAAATTGTTGTAGACTTAGTTTCCCCTACAAACTAAAGATACAACTCAGCTCAGTATCTGGCTCAAGAATTACAGATGTTAATGTATTTTGAGATAATAGGGACTATGAATATCTTTGAGCTTTCTGGGACTTCTTGGTTTTGAATTGGGTTTGAGAGGTAGTAAAAAGGAGGGCAGGATTGCAGTTGGCAGAGAAGATATTTTAGATCATCAATTATCTCAACAGGACAAGATATAATTTATTTTAAAGGAGTTTTCAGACTTTAAAATGATCCATCAAAAGGCAGTAGAAGTTTAAATTTGCATTAAAAAATCTGCAGGAGAAATTGATGGCAGTTCAGCCTTAAGGCAGGATAGCCTTGCTAAAACCCTAAGTAAATAAAACAGGAGAAAAATGTGCCATTTCAGAGATATATTCATATACTTAACGATATTACCCTGCACAAAGTCCACACTATTTTATTGCACACAGTAGCTTGGAGCAATGAAAACAACATTGAAAGCCTCATTAGAAAGCCTTTACCATATGGCCAGTTTTGTCTTCTGTACACCAACTCACCACACTATTACGTGTTAGTTTTACATGCTGAGATCCGTATGGATTGAAGGACATTCCCAATTCATTTCTCAGTATCACAAAGGTGTCTTTCCAAATACCCTGAGGGCTGCCACAGAATTGCTGACCTATTTTAGCCACTGATAATGATTTCTTTTTAAGTAGACATTTATAATCAGGATTGTGTGAACAGAAAAATCTACAGCAACTGGGAATCTCTTGAGACACTTACATAGACCAACTACATACATAAAAATGACTGATGGTTTCTACAGCTCAGTATACAATAACCTGTTGATCTCTGCATTTTATAAGATGCTACATTATAGAAGCCCCTTGTACCACCTCTGCTAATGAAGAGCTGTAACTGCCCAGTTCTATGTAACCATAAGCACTTCAAAAATCAGTTGAGTCAAAGATCGTATGTACCAGAAGAACAATTTATCTGATTCCTAACTTTTCCTGCTGAAAGCTTTCTTTTACTTTATTTCAATCTGGCAAATAATAAAAAGAAGGTTTAACCCCTCCCTGGCTGTACATTAGATCCTAAATGCATGTCCCAGGGTAAAGTAATACTCTTTACATGGTGAGAGCACCATCATGCCTCTGAGGACCTCAAATCACTTTTCTAATATTTAAGTCCCCCAGTACTATTGTGAGATATTTATGACTATATGGCAGTGACCTTCATTTTAAAGATGAGGAATCCGAGGTGCAGAATAGTTAAACACCTCGGCTGAGATTACAGAGTAATATACCAAAGGAGCAAAGAACATGGAGTCATTGATTTGTCAGTCATGGCTAGAAAATGCTCCTTTTGAGAATAGGGAGCGAGGGAAAGAAAAAAAAAAAGGGGGGGGAAATGGAAATAAGAAACTAGAGATGTTGTAGATAAGAATTAAGATTTGTTGACAGAGTGGTGTATGAGATATAAGGGAAGACTGCAGTAGCTTCCAGATGAAATACATCCACAGAGGGAGGGTAAGATCGCCGGTGAAGTGTCAGCCATTACGTGGAACTGTGGATTTGAGATCTCTCAGTTGGGACATCTCCACACAACTTATACCATGCCCAAGAAATACTGGCTGCTGTTCAGCATCTGATCAGCTGAAGGAATCTTTACGAGCAGCATCAACGACTGTGCTGCAGGAGATGGATGGAGCAGAACTGAGTGTGCTGGGGAGACAGCCCCGTGCCCCTTGGCTATGCCACTGCCTTCATTTAATAGTCCAAAACCTTCAATCAAAGCTGATCCCGTGGAAATGACTTCTAAAGGAGAATCAGGGAGCTGGAGTTCTACATTACCTGCAAACTCGTTTAAAAAGCAGCATTTCTAATACAAAATCCTTTGCTCACAGGGGAGGTTTTCCAAAATATCAGCGCTGGCCCAAAACAGCTTCTCCTGGGACTAGCAATAGAATGTTTCCAGTTTGGTGGGAGCATAACTCATCCAAAGCCATGCCCTTTGGACAATTCCACACAAATTATTTTCTTTGTCGAATTTTATCCGTAGCTTTTAATGTCACATCCTTCACTACTGCTTTTTAGCCAGAATTCAAACACTAAAAATAACATTGCTCTAATTTCTTCCTTTATATACAGAAATATTTCAATGGAAAAAATCAATCCACTGCCAATCTGTTCTTGTGTGTCCTCTTTTTTTTTTTTTTTTGGAAAAAAAAGGAGGCTTAAATATTCTTTTGGTACAAAACCAGTGTTTCTGTCACACACAGGTGATCTGTGTGAGCGTGAAGTTACAAATCACTGGTTGTCACACAAAGTTGTATACCGGGTGTGAGATTAAAAAATACAAATGACCCAAAATAAGAATTCCCAAACATAAGAGATTATAAGGTTGAGTAGCCAAAATACAACCCATTCAAAAGCCAGCCAGATAGTTTGGATAAAGTAGGAGTATTTTAAGACATGCAGTCCTCATGGGTCATGCCCTCCAAGCCTGTTTACAGCTGTGCCCAAACCCTCCATAAGAGCTGGAAGTGTCAGGCTTTTGGAAAAATACTGCTCAGGCCACAGACTGGGTGGGCAGGTTTAGGTGCCCACGTTACAAGCTGCTAACATCAGAAATGCCCATACTTCAGGTCAGGAACTTCTTGAAACACTTCATTACCCTGTCCTTGAAATATGGAAGTGGAAAGCAGGCAGCCTTGTGGCAGAGAGAGAGAAATAAAGACAACTGCAAAACTGTGTTGTTTTTATTTTAAACATGCAAAATACAGTTCATGCATCTGCCATGTTGAAAAATCTCTCAGTTCTTAGCAGATTAAACCAAAGACATTTTGGCTATCGACTCTCAATAAATATTTCAAAATGCTTTACAGTGTAAAGATAAGAAATATAGCAAAATTTCAACAAACCTGTATAAAAACCAGATACAGATAACTTTTTATTTCAAGGCGACATGCTGTAATGTAAAGAGTTCACTTTTTTTTTTCTGGATTTTTTTTTCTCATAAAAAGTTCTCAACAATACAATCGGTTAACAGATTTAAGCCTTTAGGCTACACATGCAAGAAAAAAAAAAAGGTTACTTTAGTTAAAAATCACCAAAACGTGCTATTTTTGTTGTTGTTGTAGTTTGTTTCATTTTAAAGTACAGGAGTTGTAGACAGTAGCATCGTTCTTTTTGAATTTTGTAAAAGAGTGCAGGCAGGTTCATGGAGCTAGTGTCCTGGAAGACTCGTACTCTGACACACATTTTGGTTTGATCCCTTTGCCATTGTAATAGTCCACGACTTGGTTTGGAACTTCAGCCAAAACGCTTTTTGCTAGAGCAGCTGGGGATGCCTGCAGGAAATGGTAGAAAACACAAGCGTTAACCTGGCTCTCTGCTAGAAGTGCCATGGGGTTTGGAGGCATTGGTGCCGTGAGATCAAGGTAGGGATTATGGTACAGAAATGGAAGGCAAAAAGGACTCCAAGTGACAGGCACTATTGCTGGGAACTCTTTTTGAGAGTCAATTTAGGTTTGCAGCTATAGCTGCCTGAAAGTGCACTAAAGCCAAAAGTCCTCTGCTTGTTTTTCAGGTCTGTTTGGACTATTTGAAGTTCAGGGTAACTGAACTTCCCTGCACTCTGGGAAGGCACCGTATCATAATAAAAAGGGTTGCAAAGACTTCCTAAGTGTTCAGCAAGGAACCATGCAGAGCTTCAAGTTGAACATGAATGGACATCACAGGGAAAGGGAGGCCTTCTTCAGCACTCTGCTCTTCAGAATCGGGCATAGTGTTCTAATGGCTGGGGAAGTTCTTTAATTCAGTAAGAATACTTCGTCTTTACTGGAATTAAACCATGGTTTAATCCTAGGCTTTGTGGAGGCTTTAAAGCTCTTCCTGCAACATATAAATGGGGGGCGTTAACCAGACTTAAGAGCTGATGACTCTGAAATGTAGAGATGGATATAAAGATGATCACTGACTTTCGCCCCTGCAGTGAATGAGAAACTGTGCCCTCCATTGAGAGCACACACACAGAATTGCTGCCTCATACCCCAGCAACACTTCATTTTAAGCAGAGAGGCCTGTGGGTGTTTTGTGGGCAACCACTACCTGCACGTGCTGCAGGGATTTTCCTTAGCCCCTGTTCTCCCATGCACCCTCTTGCCCCAGGTTCCAGATTTGCTTCTTTCTGTTTGGGTAAAGTGGGTTCCAAGTCCTCTGGCGCCAGCCTGCTCAGACATGTTCCCTCTGAGCCCACCACAAAAATGCAGTAAAAATGCAAATACTTAGATGTCAGTGTGAGAGATTTAAATTAATGTGTTTATCCCCAGACAGAGCACAGACTGCAGCTCAGCCAATATATGGGAACTCAACCACTGGCTGATCACTTTTTTTCTGTACACCAAGTACTTTTTCCTAAATTAATGAACACTTTCCTCCTCACTGTCTGTTATATTGCCAGCCAGGTTTCAAAACTACCATGTCACAAGGCAGTTGTATTGACTGTTTATTGACCTACTCTGTTTCATGGGGTGGGATTCTTATCCTTCCAGAGTCTTAAAATGAATGTAAGCTATTCATAGGCATGCTAATCCAGGGGTGCAGAAAGCCCCAGGGATATTAGAAATTCCAGGATCAAGTGTTACAATGCTTACAATTCCAAAGATAGTGCTAGCAAAACCAGAAAGAGAAAGTTTTAGGGTTGGTTTGTTTGGTTTGGGTTTTTTTCTGTTTTGATATTTTGACTCACTCATGGTTTTAGTAACAAATAAAATGAACCCCTATTTCCCTACTGTGACACTGATACCAAAATATTTGTGTGGGCAAAAAAGCCCAGAACATTTCTGCATGAACAAACTGTCAAAGCATAGAGAATACTTTGTGTGACAGCACAGCAGCTGTTCTCAGGTGGTACACTGTAATAGAACCAATGTTTTTAAAATACTGAAAAGTGAAATGCATGGTTTTCCAGAGTTGCCCTATTCTTGCCTAAACCTGTTTTATAGAATCATAGAATGGTTTGGGTTGGAACGGACCTTTAAAGTCATCTAGTTCCAACTGCAATCATCAGAAAATGCCCCTTGGCTGATTTCTACATTGCTATTGAAAATCACTGGGTTTTAAATGTCCTTCCCAGCGTGTCAAAGCTGTACCTACCTTAGCCTGCATCTGTGCCATCTTCCCAAAGGTACAACCATATATAAAGGGTACAAACGGGCAGTGAGGGAGGAGCCTGGGACCATCACTGCACACACAAGCCGTAGCAATCAGGAAACTTCACTCTGCTCAGTCTTTAAAAATGCTGGATAAGAGCACTTGCCATCAGCTTCTCTAGATCACGTGTAGCTCACACGTCTGAACACTGGGCCAACACTCACCTCTTTGCATCCTCCTCCCTTCGCCACTTCTCTTCTGACGCCACATCCATTCTTCCTGAACAAAGGGGCAGCCCTTCAGAACAGGCTCTGGCACGGCTCAGAGGCACAGCTGAATCACTGCCACTTGAGGAGTCCTCAACTCAAAAGCCTCTCAGGGAGGTTTCAGCAAAAACATTTACTGTGCCCACTGGCTCACAGGCAATGTGTGGCCCCACACAGAGGTGCCCTGGGGTAGCTGGCTTGTCTCCGTGCTTCAGTCTGAACATGGACAACTGTTGCTTTACTGAGTTTCATCATGCCAGTGATGTCTGTTGGTCCTGGAGCTTTTTCAGCAGAGAGCATCCCAAAACCAGGATTAGGGGTGATTTCCTGTCTGACAATTTGGACCATTGGTACCTTACATACTTCTTTGGTGGTAAAGCACTCTCACTTCTAGACCAGATGGTGAAAAGCAGCATTTGTGTAAGTAAGAGGTAACTTCTGAGCTAAAACACAAACCCAGTTCATCTGTGCTGTGTAAGGATTACCTTGGCTGGCTCTTTAACACAGATTGTGTCCGCTGATAAACTGCTGGAAGAGCATCCTAGCCATGATGTAAAGATGACTAGTTCCCAAAGTGACAGCTAATACACAACAATCAGGTCAATCAGCAGCAGGATGATAATCCCTGTGATTCCATTGCTGGTGTGTATTAAAAACACAGCTGACTTGGTTCAGTTCTGCAGCTTCACTATGCTTAATCTTTAATTGCAATTCATAGTCCACAACATAGTTCCTTGCAGTGGTTGAGAACTGTGCTTTCCACATGCCTTTGTGAGACAGGTGTTATTGTTAGCCTTTATGATTAAATACAATGGAGAATGGAACAAAATCTACCTGTGGCATCAGATTTGTGCCCAGTAAATATATCATGTGTCCCAAAGGCAGAGAATTTCAGCTCTTAAAATATGACTGTGAATGGATTGAGACAGGTGATTTTCTTCAACTGCATTTCAATGACTGTGATCATCACTGTTCTACAGTTTCAGGTGAAGGACACTCCCATTACTGGGGTGGTGATGATAATAGAGAAAAAAATATATCACTTAGGTTCAGGGAAAATGTGTTCCCTTTGTTTGTTACACTCCCCTTTGGCAAATTGCATGTTACCCACTATACAATAGGACATAGTTTTAAGCGTTAATGTTGACCCTGATTTTATCAAGCCTCTACAACTACAGCATTTGCCAAGAGTCAGTACAATAGTTATTATTATTTTGATGGGTTCAAAGATACTGCTTAAAGAGAGTGGAAAAAGGTTAGATGCTTTACTAATGTACTTCTGATACACTACGTCACAAAGGAAACTGAACCCCTATAATAAAACCTTCTGTCTACACTGAGTCTTAAGCCAGTAAAACATGGAAGTGGATATGAGGTTTTAGGTATATGAATAACCCTAACTAGTTGAAATGTGTTAAATGCCTGTATGAGTGCTGTGCAGGATCAGAACCTTCTCTGAAGCCAAACTTATAAAAGAGATTGACTCCATAGGTTATTTTTACACCTTACTTCTCACCCCTTTTCCATTTCCTCACAGATGCAGCTTTTGCATTGGTTACGTTCGATCTCTTTGGACAGATATGAGATTTTGAGTTCCAAGCTGTCATGAGAATCAAAGTAATGAAAAAAAAATATTGTTTGGGCTGACTCCAAATAAATTTTGGTTTACTCTTCCAGCAAAACAAAAAATAAATATTCATACATTGCATTTTCTTCTCTCCTTCTGTCAGTAATAGAGATAATATGGATTGAGGCATAAATAAATACTTATCAAAAAAACCTATAAACGTTACACAACTTGGTTTGTAATCTTTCTAAAAAGATCAGTCAACATTTTTTTCCTACTTAATAAAATAAACACAAGGTATATTGACAAAAAGGATGTGATTTTTAACTAAATATATGTTTTGCTTAAAGCTGTCAAATATAATATGCTGATGTATATTAATCCTTGTGTTAGATCAGAACGGATCTGATGAAAATCTCCCAAATGTGTTAAATCTGCATTTCTCTGTGGGGAAAAATAAGTTTGAATCAAATCACCACACTCATTTCACTCAAGAAAAATTATTTTACTATTTGATGCAAAAGACATGGGCTTTTGTTTGTGCTAAGTAAGCAAGATAGCTGTCAATGTCACTTTGTTCAGGGAGAGAGAGAGATTATTTGGGATATGATAATAAAGAAATTCAACCAGAAGTGGCTATTGTTACAGGCACCCATCCATTACACTGACATTTATTGAAAAGCTGGAAGATCACAATAAACAGACTAAATATCAGGTTGCGTAAGATATATTGGCTTTTCTGATAGAGCAAATACAAATCTATCTCTATATATTATCTTTGCTACTAAGAGGAAGAGGGAGAAAAATATCACTCTTTAACAAGAAAAATACATTAAGATTGCTAGTCTCTCCCAATACCGAGGAAGTTAAGCATATACTCTTTTTAGCTGATTTAGATTGTCATTTGACCAATGCTAGCAATAAAAATCACACATAGATTCACTCACTTCAAGTTAACAACCAGGGGCACAATAAATTCAGAACCCAGAACTGCAGCTGTCAGTGTTAATCTATTCAATCAATGATGATTTGAGTTTTAATATAAAATACGAAGTGAAACTAAAAATAACAAATGCAGCTGGTTTTGCCAGTTCCTTGCAGAAACATGTTTCCAACTAATTAAAAGTAGGTCTACCACTAGTCCATAAATAACTCAGCTCTGGACACTTTCACAATAGACTACAGTGCAGATCTGCACACTTGTGATTATCTGCTGAAGGAATCACAAGCCATGAGCTGGTCCTGCTCATATTTGTCTCAGCAGATAGGGGACTGTGTGCCACTACCAGCATGGAAATGTGCGTACCTGTGATTCAGTAGCCAATCTGCAGCTATTTGGCATGGTGTCACCACACTAATAGCACACAGGGTGTTTTACCTCCTGTGTGGATCCACAAAGGCAGAAGGAAGAGAGGGAAAGTTTGTTTCTCTTATTCCTCAGTAGAGTTTATGTAAGTAAGAATTGCATCCAGATTTAAGACAAATATGGCAAAATTGGAATAACGAACAACTCTTGAGAAGAGAAAAATGAAATGAAGGTATTTGGAAAGTAGGAAAGAGAAAAATATCACCTGTGGTGACAAAAAGCCTAGGTAACCTCAAGAAATATAAGCAGTGCAAACCCATATACAGAGTAAAACCATCAGAGAGTTGAGAACTTCTGTGGGACATATCCAGATCTAAGGATCATTAATGTATGGGAGCAGACTGGAAGGAGCAATCTCATAAGGAGAATCAGTCAGTTACACTGTGAGATAAAGAAATTCTCAAATCAATTACTAAGGATATCTTTCCTAGCCAGAGGTGAGCAAAAAACCAAAAACCACCTCAAAAACCAGTCTGAAGAATCACATCAATATGACAGAAGCAGTGAGGGGAAAGAAGGGAGAGAAAAATGGAAGAGTGAAGCAGAAGGGATGTGATCAGCATGGCAGAGGAATATAATGCATGCCTCCATATGGAGGAAAAGGGCTCTGAAAAACCCATCTGCGTGGGGGAAAGCCCCTTCTGTGGGTGAACACTGTCTCTGCTCTACTGCTGAAAAGTCCCTGGGACAGATGCTGCAAGGTAGGGCAGGTGAGCGAGAAGAAAAGTCTGTGACCAATGCATTATTTTAGATTTGGCAATTTAATGCTGGTTCTATTCCTTCCTTTCCTAGAACGTCTTCTACACCACACTGGGCTCCCTCACTCAGGAACAGCTGGCTGAGGGCACAGGAAAGCTCTTAGTCATGCCCTTTCTTGGTTGTGTTCTTGTACAGAACGTGGGAAAGGGTTTGGAGGCAACCAGGATGCTGTGGGTGGATAGTCCTGCATTTGAGAACTTAGGGAAGTCTATTTCAATAAGGAAACAGCTTTCTGAGGAACACTGCGAGGACAAATTCACAGCCATTTCATTTGCCTGTGAAAATGAAAGGATGGAAAGCAGAATACAGTTGTCCTGACAGAACAGATGCAAAGAGAATGGAAAAAGAGACACCAGGAAAAATTAGTCAGGAAGGATAATCAAACTAAAATGAAGGAGAAAGTGGAAGCAAGGATTGGCACCACAAAGAGCACATGGATTCTGCCTCACGTCTTCCTTCCCCATCCTCACCAGAGCACCTTTCATTCTGACTCCTTTTTTTCTTCTCCATTTCTGACACAATAATGCCATAGATTTACCAAACACTGCATGCACATGCCAAGTTGAGCCCAGCCCCACCCAGGGGACATTCACTGTTTGTTACACGCATTCACCCCTCTGTGGAATGGATGGAAAAATCAGCTTACATGTTTGAAGTTCCTAAATGGCACAAACTGCACAATGTCTCGGAGCACAGGCTCGCCCTTGGGAGACCTCAGGATCCCGTCATCACCATCCAGCATCTGCATGTCACTGAAGTCAGCGTTGCCCACCCCGACGATGATGACTGACATGGGAAGGTGAGAGGCATGGACAATGGCCTCTCTGGTGTCGGCCATGTCTGTGATGACGCCGTCCGTCAGAATCAGCAAGATGAAATATTGCTGAAGTTGGGGACAAGAAGCAAAAAAAATTATCATTAGTTAATGTTCCAAAGCTGCTTAACCTTGTGCAGTATAAAAGTGTTTCTGTTAATTCACTCATGTACCTTTGTAAATAGAAAAGAGCCTTTACAGTGGCTATATAGCATTTCCCACCCCAACCTCTTCTGCTAGTAATTTCTGCTCTTCTGGAGTTCCGCTGTGGTTCAAGAAATTTCCAGAAGCTGGAGGGAGCCAAGGGATGCCCAGTGTAGAAAAGGAGGTTTCTAGCTGCTAGGGCAGGGAGAGTCAGATCTTTGGCTGGGAAGTCTGGAATAGCCCTGCCACCTTCACTAGCCCTGTTTCCCATCTGCTGCACAATCCCTTCTGCTGACAGTTCCCCATCACATTTTTCCCTGTGGGAGCCAGTGGGAGGCAGGGAGGAGAGGGGCATTGGAGCGTTACAAGCTGTGGCAGAGCTGTCAGGAAGGGCACGACAGCACTTTGCAGAGGAGCTTGGCTAACAGGCAAGAGGGGGGGGCAGCCGCCTGCAGGAGAAGCACCACTCCATGGCAGGGCTGCTGCGCTCTGCAGGTAATAAATAGGGTCCCTGAGCAGAGCAAGGGAGGAATGTATCTGTTCTCCAACACTCCACACAGAGCCCCTAAGAGAGGTTTTCTCATTCTCTAGAGGAGAGCAAGCAGTTTTGTGAGCTTGTAATTTGTTTCCCAAAACTCCAAAGCCCACTGAACTGGGATCGTGGCTATGATGTGTCTTCACTTGGTAATCAGGAAGAGTGACTGTCACTTGGATCCTTCATGAATTGTTAAGCAGATGGAGTCATTTAACAACTGTGCATTAATAGGAAAAATGAACAGGCCATAGAATTTGGTCACTGCATGAGCAATACCAACACAATAAACATCATTAATGTTTATGTATACACAGCTATATAATCTCAAACTGTTCTCTTCATCTTGTCCTGCCATAAATGAAACAAAACATGAAGGAACAAAACTTCATCTTGAAGATTCATACTATAAATTGTTTTTCAGGCAGGAAAAGAGGAAGCTTAGGTATAGAAGAGTGAAGGAACTTACTCAATATAACATATTAGTTCAGAGACAACACTGGGAACAGTCAGCCACCTCAGGATTAGGTGAATATGGAAATTCAAACATAGCAATTCCCCAAACTGGGGAACCCTAAATACTATCAAGATTCTGGAAACAACAGTGGACTAACAGTCATGGAATCATAGAGTGGTTTGAGTTAAAAGGGACCTTAAAGATCATCGAGTTCCAGCCTCCCTGCCGTGGGCAGGGCCACCTTCCACTAGACCAGGCTGCTCAGAGCTCCATCCAACCTGGCCATGGACACTTCCAGGGATGGGGCATCCACAGCTTCTCTGGGCAACCTGTTCCAGTGTCTCACCACCCTCACAGTAAAGAATTTTTTCCTACTATATAATCTAAACCTACCCTCTTTCAGTCTGAAGCCATTACCCCTTTTCCTGTCACTACCTGCTCTTGTAAATACCAATCACAAGCCCAGACTCATGAGGAGAAATATTTGGGAACTGCTGCCTTTTAGGACTTTAGAAAGGCTCAGCACATGAAGAAAGTTTAGAGAAAGCTTTAGGGCCTTGTGATGAGATGTATGCCAATGCACAGCTCTCTTCTGTTCCTGTACATAGGCACTTTTCTTGGTGCAGCATACAAGGTCTCTCTTACATCCTTTACTCCCACAGCACTGCTCTCGTAAATGTTTCAGACCTACTTGCTCACATATTCTCTCCAGCCATCCCATTCTCCCTTTCTCCCATGCCTTTCAAAGACATACATTTAAAACATGATCTGTGCCTAAATCTTTCAGCCCAAGAAATCTGCCCCAGTTCTGTATCAGGTGCAGACTAACAGACTTGTCTTCCAATTTCTGAAAGGCACAAGATACTCCATCAGTAATAGAAAGGTGAAAACTGTATCATTACAGTTTTTAAATGAACGGTTGGAAAAACCCGCCTAGGTGAACAGAAAAGTTTTAGTACAGCCCCAGCAAGAGACTTGAAATTGGGTAGCCTGTGTAGGGAATCATTTGAACTCATCTCTTTGTATGATCAAGACATTTAGGGCTCAGCCCCTGAATTTTTCTAACCTGGGTATGTTACAGTAAAACAGCTCTAAAAGCAGGAAATAGAACAGTGGGGGAATATTGAAGCTGTAAAGGCTGGATACTCTGCTCCAGCTGACCCAGGCTCAAGCTGCCTTCTAGGAAGGCAGTTAGTAAGAACTGTGAAGACACGATCTGCACACATGAAAAGGCCTTGTTCTGATGGCCTATAAGAGATCCATCATAGGACAACAAAAAAGGCAAGCGGCATTATTCCCTTACCGAGGCCTCCTTGGTGTTGGTCTCCTCTGATGCTGATTTTGCCACTTTCTGGATGATGGGAGCAATGTTTGTTGGCCCGTACAGCTGCAGCTTGGGAAGGCAGCTCTGATAAGCCTCCACAACACCTTGTATTCCTGGCATGAAAAGACACACAGAACGACAGTAATGTGGAGCACATTGCCAGCTTCATGCTTATGTTTAAAATGTGAATGAAAGGCAGGTTCTCAATGAATAAATTAATCACGTGATTAGCAAGGACTAGCAACTTCAGCTAATTCCTAAGAAGCTGTCTCTAGCTGGCTTGAAGCTAGTTTGTAATAAATCATTCATTATACCACACTTCTCCTCCCCAGCTGTATTTAATGTCTATTTTCCAGGTATCAGCTTGCAATGTTGTTGCTTCCATCCATCTCAGCTCAAGATGTGAGTGATCATTTCCTGATCACCAGCTCAGATACATGCTGAAAGGTAGACACAAATTAAAAAACACTTCAACTTCTCTCTCCTCCTCAGATAAATATTTTTGTTTATCATGGGAGTTGCCAACAAATCTGCCCTTTGTACTTAAGCCCTAAAGCTGTTAAACAATTCAAACATCTTTTTTAATACTTGACTCCCCTGTGCTAAGGAAAGAATTTTCCAGGGTGCATTTGCATAACTGCTCAGGTTGAATTTTGACTATCACCAAAAGCTGTGAATCTTGGAGGAAGCAGCAGAATGCTTTTCAGTCTACATAAAAAATGAGCTTTAGTTGAGAAGTTTTGATGGAGAACTCGCTATTTTTGCCTTTTTCATTTCAGGATATATAGTTAGACCGGGGAGCACAGACTCCTGCTGACACACTTGACAGATCACAGAATGGAAATTGGTGTTTTCAATCACTGAGAAGAAGGATTTCTTGAAGTGATGCACATTAGTCTCCACATTCAGAACTCAGTTTACCAGACCTAAAGGATTAGAGGACTGAAGTTGGAAAGAAAGTGATAAACTGAAGAGCTTTATAGAGGATGCTGAAGAATGAAATGACTTTACTAAGATCCTAAGCCAGTTTCAGTTAACTCACTCATGGGATTTTACTCACCCACGTTTACAGGATACATGGGTGCAGACTGGTTACTGAGAGATCACGAGGAGTTGTAATTGTTTTATGAGGATACACTCAAGCCTGCTATGAAACACTGGTGGAGAAGACAGTCTTCTCACTTCATAGAGAGCTACAGACACGTTTTTCCACTGCAGTGCCAACAGATAAAGGAACTTGCTTCAATTATAGCTGTGATTGACTAAAATGTAATGCAAGAAAATTTCCCTTGGTAATTCCAGTGACTAAATTACATATTGCACAACTGACCTTTTGTTAACTCCCAATTTTAAACTTGCCAAGGATTTTTTTACATATACTTACTGACCTTGCACAAAGGCCTCATAAATCTTCCCTAAGATGATGACAAGATACACTGTAGTTTTTTCTAATACATTAAAATACTACAAGATAAACTTTATTCCCTGCATTCCACAAAGGTTTAGTGTCATTCATGTCAGAAAGTTGCTCTCGTCTTAGAAAGAAACATGTTCTGGAAATATAATTTCTTATTTGCTATCTCAAATTAGTATATTTTAAAACTATCTACTGTCCATCCCATCCCAACCCAACGGGATATGAGAGTGGATTACTTTGTAGCTTACTGTTCTTGCACTCCTTTATTTAGGCAGAGTAAACATACATTTTTTTTGCCCACAATTCAATTATTTACATTTTTTATTTGAAACCTACTTTCAGTAGCTCCAATGAAATACAGTGTATGCATATATATACATTGGTTTTAGATGCATGTGTAGAAGCATTAATTCAGATTAGAGGTTGTCACCTACTTTCTTCTTCAGACAAACTAAATATTAATTTTAAGATTATAAAAAGAATACACTATCAATATACTAAATATAAGGCTATAAGTACTAACATTTTCAAGAATGGAAGTGGTAACAGGGGAGGAAGAGGGGAGGATATTGATATTTTATGAATTCCAGTGATCTTCATATCAATACACAGTCCTTGTATATACTGATGCTTCACACTACCTTCTGCCAGCAAAAGAAAGGCACTTTGTTCCTCAAAGGCAAAATAGACACATACTTTTTATATTGTATCCAACTGCTCTTTCTTGCTTTAAAACCAGATACTCTTCAGCAATTTTCCTTTGTTTTCTGGCAAATATGCTAAATATTATAAGGAAAATAGCAGTCACTAAGCCCTTTATGTCCCTCTCACTCTTGCACTGTTTCTCCACTTGGCATGCTGGTGTTACTGCTCTCTGTGTCACCTAAGACAGTGAGAGCACCTAGAAAACATCACAGAAAATGTGGTAGGAACTAATCAAGCATTCGTGACAGGAAGATGAACAAGCTGCAGCAGATGATTAAACAACCTATTTTCTGGTTTGTCTTCTTTTCTTGCTTTCACCCAAATGGGTATTATTTAAAAATGTATCATTTATAACAAAGAAATGCTTTTTATATCTTGCAGATATATGTGCAAATGCTGCAAAATTTCTTCCCTGCCCTTCTTTTGTGCTGCAGCCACCTTTTTTATGTTTTCTTCAGCCTAGAACCCCTTTCAGGCGATGGGCTAACTTATCAGATAACAGAATCTTATGCAAAGAACCTAATAAATTTGTAATATATAACAAATATTAAGGGTCACAAACCAAGCCTCACAAAGCAGCTCCTTTCTTTTTTTAAATCCCCTTTAATTTCCATTGTTACCTATTATTTTTCCATACATAGCGTGGTTTGGATAGTAGATCCTTTACTTGTCTGTCCAAACTCTGATCTGCTGCTGGCACTACATAGATGGGACAGCCTTTTCAATCAATAAAAGTCATTATATAACAATGCCAGTGTGATAAAGAATTAGCCTTTGACTCAAAAGAGGCAGCAAGTGGTGAATTAAAAAAGCCTTCTTTGCATGCACTGCTAGAGCTTTTTTCTGAAGTATGCAGAGGGCCACAAGTATCCCGTGTCTAGATTGGGAAACAAAGAGGTATTTGAACACTGCATGCATAAATATGTTATCACCTAATGCTGACCACTGTTAGCTGTTTTTGTAACACATGATAAAATATGGTGGTCCAGACAATATCCTGAGGTCTGTTTTGCTTTCCCACACCATCCCCACACTGTCAGTGTGACTGAAGTCTCAGTGCCAAGCTGGCTCCCAGCTTACAGGCACTTCTAGATGCATATATGTAACTTCTGCTTCTTTGAACTCCTTAAAAGCAAGGTAAGAAGCTGTGTGAACACATCAAGCAGCTGCAGGACTTATACCCAATTACATTTCAAGCATATGACCTGCAGAGGCGGGGGCAGTCCAACAATTCAAGTGCAACCACGAAGCAGGAATGCCCACTGAACCCAAAGCAGAGCTCTTGCATTTAAGATGCGTGAACTCCAAATTCTTTTACTGCATCTCTCCCTTGAATTTCTTGTCCTCTCTCCTTTTCCTCACTTCATTTCTTTGCATCTTAATTCTCATGCTGAACATATTCCACTGACCATGCCTGAGAGAAAGCCACTAGTAAGGCTGAAAAGAGCAGGTAGAACCTTTGAACAGGAATGAATCTAGAAGATACAGCTTTAGTTTTCAGAAATGCTAGTGATTTTGGGAAGTACCAGTGCTGAATTTCCACCGTGGTGTACTTCCAAAGGGACCTACTTTTCAGGAAATTAATGTATGGCACTTTCTAAGGTTTCTAAAGCTAAGCTTGATAGCTTGGAGCCTGTCAGGTCTGAAATCCTAGCTACTTTCTTTAAAATAATAGTCACATTGAATAACAGTCAGGTGATACAACAGAAAACACAATCACATTTTGCACACAGCAAAAACGTGGCAGTTTGTCCCAATATGAGTTTACCTGCACATTCTGGGTTGTCTTCATTGAAGTTGATTGCAAAGTCATGAGAGACCTGCAGATATATGAAAAGGAGCCTGTAGTCAGAAAAATGATTTTAAACACCCTTTACATTTTTTCTGTGTTAAACCTGAGATCTTTCAAGCTTTCAGCCATTAAGTGTGAAATACAGTCCCAGCAGGAACTCCCTGCACAAACACAGTAGCAACACTGGAAACACACTTGGCAATGACAACAACAAAACCAAACCAAACAAAAAACCCAAGAAAAAAGAGCAGGAATGAAAACCACATGAGAAATCACATGGTGTCAGGATTGGACCATCAATGCTATGCAGAGAAGACAAATCTATTGCTGAGGCAATTTAAATACCAGCTTTCCCTTGCTCAGCACCTCAAACTGAGGGAAAGAGAAAGCAGGTTGTGGTACAGCACTGACAGCAGAAACCCAGCCCACTGGTGCATTCTGTCCTCACCAGTGGGAACAGTTCCTCAGTTAAGGAGGACTGGGAAAGTACTTCTCCAGAGATCTCAAGGAAGTCACCTGGATCCACTGTGAAATAATTGCCTAAGAAATGCAAGGAGTCTAAGCTGGCTAAGAAATTAAATTATTCTGGGGAGGAATAAGTAAAAAAACCCTGAAGACTCTTGTTTTTTCTCAAATTTTATGAATATTAGAATCTCTCTCTCTCAATCTGTCTGTCATAAAACGCTACAGAGTGGTTTTCTAAAAGAAATGACTGTGAATACAAAAAGTACTTTCTAAGACAGCAATAATAAATTGGGAAAATAATACAAGATTTCTGTCTGTCCAAATAATACAGGGCACTGTAAGTCTGAGGTTCCACACTTCCTCTGTCTATCAGAGGTCTG
The DNA here is from genome assembly GCA_035047865.1 of Dendrocincla tyrannina. Taxonomy (NCBI): domain Eukaryota; kingdom Metazoa; phylum Chordata; class Aves; order Passeriformes; family Dendrocolaptidae; genus Dendrocincla; species Dendrocincla tyrannina. The sequence goes on from JAWWMP010000081.1 coordinate 42,473,246, forward strand.
CATCCACAGCACAGAATTCTTGAGACTGAAACTTTCTGCAGATGCTCTTTTCTGGTTTTGAAGTTTATTCTTGCTTGCACTTTTTCCAGATTCCCTTTGCTTCTTTCTTTGATCACTGAGAAGGTTTGGTTCCTTTTAATCTCTTTGGATCTGAAGCCCAGTCTCTTAATTCTGTTTGTCTTAAATTTTCTTGAATAAAGAAGCCCAAATTTTGTCTTGCAATGGACAATGTGTGCAAATATATATATTGGCTTCTAAAAAGTGGGAATGGCTGAGAGCTTAGCAGATAATTTGCATCATTTAAAGCTGAAGTTAGGTATGTCCTCCCAGTTTTAAGAAAGCATTTATATAGCTAACTGGAATTACACACTTTTAAAGCCTTAAGATCTCTGTAGGACCTTCAAAATCACCAACAATCCTAGTGATATGGGAAGCAACTGGTTTCCTCCCTGTACAATGGAACCTGGATTATTTGCACAAGAGATTTATTTCCTGGATGTTGCTATTTTATTTGCTAGTTTAAATGACAACACAGTATGGAAATTGGTCTGTGACTAAGAGACCTATAGATCAAATACGTGATTACAGAGAAGCTTCTGTGAAACTGAAGTGTTATAAGTTGTCTACTTACTGCCAAAGAGAGTTTCTCAGAGAGAAATGGAGTTTCCCCATCATATCCTGGCCTTGCTCACCACAGTGATGCCTACCCTTATTAAATAAAGCAGCACTTCTACCGGGATGGGAACGCACTGAAGGACAAGCCAGGAATTCAGCATGCCTACACCAAGCATCAGTTGGCTCTTAAAGAGGATTTTCCATGGGCCATTCAGGCTGCCCTACTTGGCCATGGAAGATGACAGTCACTATTTCTGTTCCTCACTGAGCAGGCACAGAAGGTCAGGTCTGCCAGACATGCTTCAGAGGTGCTCCAGAGCTCTTGTGTCTGGCTGCTCTGGATGTCTCCTGGTACACTTTGCCCAGCTGGTATCTGTCAGACTCCTGACCAGCTGCAGGCCAAAGGTAATTGCAGCTGTGAAGAATTGTTATGTGAGTTTTCACTCACTGATATTTTTTGTTGTTCGGTAGCCTTTCTTCTTCCTTTAGGCTTTCTGTAATCTGTATTAACTGCACCTCAAAAGCAAGAAGGATGGCAATGCATGTATGCAGGCTGGTTCTTCCAATGCTGTGCTTCTTCAGTGGTTTTCTTTCTTTATTCCAAATGCAATTGAAATTATACCTAAGGGAGAATGACAATTCTTTTCCAAAGCTATGAATACAGTATTTTAATCTCTCATGCAAGCATGGTTTGGATGCTTTTGTTGCTATACCTCTTTCAGGATCACATAATGAAAACAATTTATCTAGTTCAGAGCTATAGCACCCAGGCTATTATTTAAGAAAAATGTAGGCAACAATTCAGGCCAATAAGGAAAGCCCCAAGCCCTGTCAGTGTATGCAATGATTCAAAAAATAATACTGTCTGAGCAAGGGCTGCCATCCCCCTGAAAGTGGCCCTCTTACATTGCCATTCTGATCCACCACGGTGTTAAAATGTACCCCGAAGGCAGGACAGGAAACACAATGAATGTGCAGAAGCATTGGCTTGTTTCCTATGCTCTCTGAGCAATATATCACAATTTAAACAAGATGTAAGTATAACGTGAAGGAAAGAAGTTTTTTGAGCAGCTCGGTGATGGTTCACAAACAGGAAAGGATCACCTGAGGCAAGCCTACAGCAGATATTTTTCAAGCAGAGTTTCTCCAAATGCTTAGAACTCATTCCCCACTCTGTTAAGGAAAACCAACTGTGCTTCAGCCTGCCCCTGTGCTGGCCAGAATTCAAGAGGGTCCAAACCAGCAGAGACTTCAGACATGATGTACTGAAGGCCTTACTGAACTCCAGCTGCTGCCTGATAGGACTCCACGTAATCTCACCCATGTCAGAAGGGGGTGTCTTCCTTCTTTTTTATTTTTTTTTTCACCCCAATTAAACATGTAAGGGCTTTGTGACCGAAAGGCAAACCATGCTTATGACAGAGAACCAAAAGCTGGTATACTAAATGGCACCTTTCTGATACTGAATGACACAGACCTGATAAACTAATGGGAAAAAGGAAGCAAAATTGTGAACACCGAAGATACTGAAGATTGGGAAATCCTCAGGGGGAACAACAAGACACCTGGCTGTTCAGAAACAGGCATGTTTATGTAATTTACTGGAGTGGCTTGTATTTTGCATCAATCTAACAGTAAGGAAATCCTGGAATATGTCCAGTCACACAAAATGACTTTTATGTTAGTACATGGCACAGAGAACTTTGCAAAGAACTGCAGACCATGGTCTGTGGTGGAAGGCAGCCTTAAGATAAGGAACATCCTCACAAAACCCCGAGTGTGTCACAGATCCTGGACTAAGATTCAAATACATCACTGACTCTGCTCAGCCCTCCTCTCTTAAAATTAATCCATAAAATCAATCTATAAAAGGGAAGGAGAGAGAATTCTGGCGTGCAGAGGTGATTCCGTGTGAGCAGCCTGGGCTGCTGCACAAACAGCACTCACACTCTCGAACTGAGGCCATTGCACTTGGCCATGTATTAATCGTTTCCCCCTGCAGGGCTCCACCTACATTATTTAACAGATACCATCAGGGATGGGGGATTATTAAAGCACAGCTGTCCAGGAACTTCCTGAACCAGGAATTTCTTATTTCTCAGGTAATTTCTTCAAGGTTTTTAATGAGCAAAAGAAGTAGCTCTACCATACATCATGCTGCAGATTACACTGACAGCATTTGTGAGGATGTGACAACTGAATAAACAGACTGAAATATTTTTGTTAAGGCAGATTATAGAATTGTTCTTTTACCACTGTACGGTGCCTCCACTGTCTATACGTAGTGACAGCAGCTGCAGTTTTCCATCAATGTGATGGCACCCAGGAGACTCTTGGAAGAATCATAACCATAGTTCCACAAACTTATGAGCACTTTAGTAAAAAAATCACCTAGATTTAACATAGCAAGTGACTTATTTCCCTCAGTTGGGATGCAATAAAATTCATCCTTGTAGCATGGCCCTTGCTATAAAGGTTTCTAATTAAGGCTGAAAGGAAAGAAGAATTTCCTAATTAGTGAGATTTTTTGAGATTTCTTAAAAAAATAGTCTTCTGGATTCAGGTAGAAACTCCAAAACCCAAACAAAAACTCTATCTTGGAATCTGACAAATAACAAACTCCCCAAAAATTCATAAAGCAAATTGGAAAGTTTTGGACTACGCAAAGACATTTTATTTAAGTTTCATTGCAACTTGTTATTCTATTTTAGCCTTCATGCATTTTTAAACCCCTTTACTCTAACTGTATTTTCATTTTTTAAATAAAAACATTTTCCATTTATTTTGCAAGATGCCTCAATTCTGAAAATTATTAATCCTTTCTCTTCCTCTCTAGACTGTTAAATTCATTTAAATTAACCTTCCTGTCCCAAATATCTCCAGCTTTCCAGAAACCTCCGTGGTGATGGTAATGGGGCTACTTGACAAACACTCTGACAAATTCAGACATGTTCAGAAATGCTTTCTCAATAATTTAAATAGAGATTGTCAACAATCCATGAACAATAGATGCATACAAGCATAAATGGCAAGATGCACAATGCTGAACACTTATCTGTGAATAAATTGAACACTATTAAGACACGGCCAGTCTGAAAATTAAACAGGGAATGCCTGCATATTTTGCAAAAGTGTAAGACACTAACAAATTTAAAGAACTATTGCTCAAAAGCCATTATTCCCAGACTGCTCATTAATCAAATAGTTTGGGAGCTGGACAGCTTGTGTCTCTCGCTAAGACCACATTGTAGACATTTCTGCTTGGCGAAACTGGGCCATTTATTTCCCTCTGTCATTGATTTTTGAGCACGCTGCCTAGCTGCCATGTCCAAATCCAAGCTGCACGGACAAGGTGACACACTGTGGTTTTTCCCTTGGTCTGTTAATATATCCTTCTACTGTTTCTTTTCTGTCAGGTTTGCATACATTTTTGCCCTCAAGTCCTGAAAAGTGCAGGAATCACAAAGGCCACAGCACTTTTCAGGTGCCTTCTCTGCCCAGCAAACCAGACCCTGCAGTTTAGGGTGACAAAGCTGCTGTTCTGTGTCTGTAACTGCCCTGAGGTTCTCTCCACCACACATTCACAGCATAAGCACTGAAGGAGGCTTTCACCAAAAATGCAGAAATAGCAAGGACTGTCTTAAAACAAACTGCAAGTTGTTCTGTACCTATTCAGCTGTCAGTCTGCAATTCTTCTTTAGGAGAGAAGCCTTCATTATTGGCAATACACCTGTCATGGGATTGACACAATTGCAACTTTCTTTTCATTTTAACAGTGAGTTTTGTGCTGCTCAGTGGTTTTTCAACTCTTTTGAGTTCTGCCTGCTAAGAAATTCATGTGTGGTTAGCTTTCTTTCCTCCTCCTCCTCACTGTGACCTTTCACAGCAGTGTCTGAGTCCACATTATCTAACACCTCTTCACTTTGCATCAGACTTCTCAGGTGCCTCTTCTCATTGCAAAAAAAAAAAAAAAAATAAAAATAAAAAAAAAGATGGGTTGTAGACAGTGCTGTGGAATAACTGGCCTGTTCTGTAAATTTTGTATGATAGAAGCTTAGAAGGGGAATATTGCTCTCAGAGGTTTACTCAGATCAAGGAGCAGGGTTGGGGGAAAAAGATCATACTGCTGAATATTAGATGAAAGATCTCTAGGCTGATGAGGAATGATATATATGGCATGTCTTGCTTCCTCCACTCCCACAGATTCCTTATGCCACTAAGAAACTGCTGGTTTTCTGCTGACAGCAGAAGTGTGTCATTTGGAGATGAAATGAGGGAAAATAAAGTCAATGCAACATAGCAGTGTGCTCTTGACATGGAAATTCTGTAGCAAACATATAAAAACATGACTCAAGGGTGTACAGCCTCAAGAGATTTATGAAGAGGGTGCAGACGTGGATACTGACATTGTTCATGAAGGAAGCCACGTTGTTTATGTTGTATGGAGGCGCTTGTGGTTGCTTAGGAGCCCTCGGCAGTGGGAATAATTTCTTCCACAGCCCTAGCAATTTGTTGTCTACTGGAAGAAATAAAAGACCAGATGCTGGAGTGCAGAGACAAACGTGCTATGAGCAGTAGGAGGCTCGAAAGCAGCCACAATTAATGAAGAGCTGATTTATCCACATGATGGGGCCAGAACTTAGAAGTTCTCAAAATGATTCAACCTAAATTTGAAGATGTAAATTATTACAGGAATGACACTGCCCTCCTTTAATAAAACAAAAGATATGTATGGCTTGTAATACCTGTGACTGAAAATATGAAAAGAACATTTGAGTAGCATGAGATCTGCAGTGTTGCTGTGGTTTCTGTAGGGCTACCTTTTGCAGCAGAGGATAAGAAGTTAAGGAAGAAACCTTGGGGCACTTTTTTCTACAGTCTTTGTTACTTTTATCAGTTTCTTCTCTGTTTCTTACACGTCTTCACTGTCTTCCACTTCAAACACTAATCATTGTTGGCTTTGAATTAACTTTATACCAGTGTAGAGTAAATTACTGAAGGATTTTCAGGTTTATTGGTCTTGAGTTATTAATGCCTCGTGATGAGGCTGACTCTTCACTCTTTGAGGATGTATTTTTCAATTCAAAAATGCAGTCAAAGCCAAGCAGGGACTCAACAGTGTTGATACAGTTTATTTTAAGAAGACAGATACTTTTATGGGCTGTGTAGAGTATCACAGGGATGGAGTAAACAATAGCACAGATGACTGCTAATTCCTTATCCAGTTCCAGTTGGATGTGCCCATGATAGACACCAAGCTGATTACTTGTCCCCATCTGGTGCACAGAAGGGCTAGTCCCCTGCAACGTGGCTCTTATCTTCTTCAAAGTTTTATTATGTTGGTAAGCTGATGTCACGTCATTCTGTCTTTGTCGTTTTCTGTCACAAGTTTGCATAGCGGAGATTAAAGATGTTGTTCTGGCCTTCATTTGCATCTCCATTTACTCTGGGACTTGGTTTGTTTACTCATAGGTAATCCACAAGCAAGTAGCCCCATCTTCTGAAGTTTACTTTACTTTTCCTGAACTTCTCAAAATCTGAAGGTCCTGAGTCACCCATTTCCTTGCTTTGAGAGGTTATTAACGTAGAGACTCTTTAGGACAGCTCGTATTGTGGGGTGAGGAGGCTGTTGCTGGTGGCCTAAAAAAACTGGTATGATGGCAATATGCTTGTGTGTCCTGAGGCAACAATGCCACCAGCTGATTATTTTGGCTGAGAAGGGCAGTTCTGTGCTGGGAACTTTATTATACTTCCATCAGCATCAAACCAGTGAAGAGACTTCAGCTGGCACAGTAATGCCTTCCTTCAGGCAGTCCTTAGATAAGGACATCTCTCCCCAGGTGAAAGAATTGCAAGTTTTCCCCCATGGTCACCTTGCAGAGGATGGAACACCCAGCCCCTGGCACTGGGCTGGTACCTTTGTTTAGGACAAACACAATAGTACATATGGCATTGTCAGAGAAGGCCAGTACTGGGGTGAGAGCGCTGTGATGTTGTGACCTACAGTCCAACTCAATCAGCCCTGCGATTTAGTCACACGGGGGATGCACATATTTGTGGCAAGGGGATGGAGCCTTGAGAAGTAGTTTCTGTGTTACACTGATGTGTCTGGTGGCCTGACCATGTTTATTCCCCAAAACACTCCCCTTCACATTGCAGAGGTGGCTGTCACCTGCTGCAGCTGGAACAGACACACCACAGACAGGTGTTCTGTGCACATATATCACATTAAAATCGACAGCGAGGTTCTGCAAGCTGTCTGACTTTGGAAAGCGTTAACACTGGTGTCACTTCTGAAGAAAACAGCAAGGCAAAAAACCTTGTCAGGCACAGACAAGCTTAGAAAGCATTGTTGTTAAGAAATACATTAACTTACCTTAAATGTCTGTTTGCAAGACATACCAAATTTGCTGTACATCACTGATACTATTCTCCTGAAAGTATCAAACTTACAAGCTGTGAGGAACATGCTGGTGCATTTTGTTTCATCTGCTGCTTCATGCTGAATGACACACAATCCCTCTCAGCACAGAAATTCTCACCTGGCCCGTGTTCACCTCCCTGCCCCAGCCACAGCTGAGACACAGCCCGGAGTGGGGCACACAGGGATGCTGGATGGAGTCTGCATGATGAGAAGGCTAATGTTTTTCTTTTCCAGATAGTATATGAGTTACAGAATCCCCATCTAGTTTTTGGTTACTTATCTGTGCAGTACTACTCTTCTGCCCACACTACTTCTGCATGTGCCACTTCTACCTATTTCTACTTAGGCCTTTCCTTTGGATGCTCCTTCTTTTACTTCACTGTCTTCACTCCAGCCCTACCAGACTGTGCTCACAACTGCACCATCACTGTGGGTCACTCTCATTTTGTTTTGCTTATAAATGCCACTTCTCTGCAGCATGGATTTTCTTCCTGGTTCTAATGATGTCCACTGCCACCCAGCAAAGCTCTTTTAAAGTCTTTATTTTCAGGAAGATGTTAAATCTCTTCCTCATAAGGCATGAACACTAGGCTGCTCACCAAACCACATCTTCTGAAAATGGGTTCTGTTGAATCAGGGCTCACTAAGTTCCAAAATGTGTTTGACAAGGGTTGTTCAAAAAAGCAGTTCTCCTCTTACTAGACTAGCCTTAGCCACAAACAAAGCTTTGCCAATACCATGAAGTATTTTGGGTATTAAACAACTATTTTAAGTCTTGCCTTGATTTCTGGTTTCAGTGAAAGACCAGTGGGTGATAAAGCCAAATGAAAGAAAATGGCAGGAGCTGCTTCCCCTTGCTCCTGCCTTGTACTGAGCCATTTCTCCCTTACTTTGTGCCTTATAAACCAAAGAAACTAGAAAATTACATTTGTGTACCTACTTTGTATTCTGGGGGTATTCTTGCTCCAAATCCAAAGGCTGGGAACATTTTGTCACTGGAAAAGAATAAAAAAAAAATAGAAGAGTACCCACAGAGAAATGCATACTGTTACAATAAACATTTATTCCTCTGTAAGCGTTCCTCAGAAATGCAAAGCAGCACAACAGTACATAAATAGCTTTCAAGTCAAGAGATGGCAGACTGGAAGGGTAATGGATCAGAGGAGTAGGGTTGTGTGCTGAACAGACGGAGGAGTGATATGGGAGATTTTTCAGGTGAACCCCTAGTATTTTTGGGAAGTTAAAATCATTTTGAGAATCCTGAGGGATCAGGATGTCTTGCACTTCTCCCACAAATGCAGTAACACGTCTTTATTACCCACTTTTTCACATGACCTCACTGCAGCAAGAGTGTCTGTTGCTCTGAAAATGGGTCTAATGAAGAGATGACTCTGATTAAAAGTGTTTGCAAATTGGGGTTCTTACAGTTGTCCTGTTGTACAAAAGAGACTTCCTAAAATGTCTGAAAGGGGCAGTTTTTTGCTCCCAAACCTGCAGGCTCTGTAAAGTTGTCCACGTGTGTCTTTAGCGGTTCTGCTAAAACATAAGGTTGTTTTACTTAGGCATAGATTGGCTGATAACCGAGCAAAATGCTGTGGCATAGTCAGTTTGCTTTCAGACACTACAGTGAGGTTATTCTACCCCAGTTAGATATGCAGAGACAAAAATACCTGATTCAGAGAGCCTGGAAACTTCAAGGCTGTTAATACCCTTTCAGAAATGCAACGTCTCACACTGCCCACGTGCTGTCAAGCTGCCTCTTCCCAGATGGCAAAGTGGAAAACCACAAGCTGCAAGGGATGTCTCCTCCCAGAGTCAGCAAAGCACTTGATCACACACTCGAGGTTAACAATTCACCCAAACATATGCTTAACTCCAGACATGTCCTGAAGTCCCACTGAAGTCACTGAACTGTACTCCAGTGCTCTGATCAATCAAGCCCCTCAGAGATTTATCCTAGTTTGCTTACTGGGTTTCAGGGCCCTTGGAAAAGCTGAGTTCCAACTACCTTTACTGGCATTTTTAAAAACCAAGAGAGGCTAGCAGCTTCATTTTCTTTATGCAGTTCAAGACATGGCCACTGCTAGAATCAACTGAACAATTTGCATCCCAGACATACTCCAAAAAGATAACAGAATCCTTTAAAAGCTGCGTGGTTATTCTGTCTGTCATAGGCTGTTGGAGGTACCATGGTATTTCTGATCCAAACTAAAGAAAATTGAAGGGTTTAAAAGAAAGCAGAACTAGGTGTGTGTTTTCCTACTGAAATTAAGAGTAACCATGAGGTACAGAAATATTCAGCATCTCATCGGGAAACAGTGATGACTGTTATCTCATGGTTTAGCTCTCACAATTGTTCTTGTTACAAAATGTAGTTGCCACATAAATCTTGGGAGCACAGTTGTGTACCATATGTTACACCGTGTGACAATGGAGCTTGGAAAGGAAGAGTAACATCATTTGCATGGTAATGAACCATTTTTTTCCCAAGAGATGTCAGAAAAGAAGTAGCTGCTGACATTTGATGCTAAGCACCTGCTGATAGCATTCTCTCTGATTAAACACTCCTGGAAGCGGGGAAGCCCTTATAAATAGATGCACAGAATTCAGGCACACACTTAGAGGGCAAGAACTAAGAAACCATTAGAAAAGAATCTGAGGGGAGAAAAAAAACATCTTGTTATACATAAATGACTGAGCATGGTTGGATTAGAAAATCAAGCCCCACGGAGCTGCAGTTAATTGATTTGGGGCAAGAGCAAACAAAGATTAAAAAAGAGTTGTACTTAGGTAGAATGTAGGTTTTGAAGTTCAATAAAGCAATCCAAACAGCTGATGCTGGCAGCATTACACAACATGGGAGATGCCTAAACCCACACAGTGCCTGCATTTCCACTGCAATGTTTCTCAAGTGCAAGGAAGTATAAGCACTCTCATATCTGCAGCTCCATCCTCTGCTCTGCAGCAATTCAGAGACAGCAATAAATGATACCTCCAAGCAGCCTGGATTCTCCTTCTGGTGGCGAGATTCCCACATTCCCAGTGACACAGTGGCACAGCCCCACTGCTATTCTGCACCCAGAACACCTTACCTCCACAGACAGGATACTTGCCTTTATATTTAAATCTCCCATTTCCCCTCTCTTACCAAGTGCTAGTTACAGCAATCCTTGCCTTGTGAAAGAGTAGAGCTTGATCATGTACACCCTCAAAAGGGGGTTCCACATAGCAGCTTTTTACAGGGAAGTGCATGAACTCTAGAGGGGAGGGCTATACTTGGGTCTACTCCAGTGCTTAGTACTTTGTGTTGCCTCACTCAGAACAGCTCCACATTCTCCTTAGGAAGCTCCTAAATTTCCTGCTTTTAGGTACATCCTCTGGTAATTGAATCCTAGCTGCTGGGACCAAGGAATTAATTCTCATATGCTCCCAGAGCTTGATCATTAAGGTAAGGGAACCTTTTGACACTCATGGCATCCCTTGCATAAAAAAGATCATCATGTTATTCCCAATCACACCTTACAACTTGCAGCTGACAGCTTTCAGAATAAGACTAAAATTTTGGTTTATGCAAAACATTTCCTTCTATCACACAAAACAACGTGTTTAGCTAATGTAAAGGTCTCACACTTTCATAAGTTAGCAGTTTAATGGCTTGGTGATATTTTACAAAATAACCCCCTCTAATCTTCCCATCACCCCTCACCTTATCATATGAGAAACAACCCAGCAGCTGGTCCTGCTGCCCCCATTCTGCTTGTCCTGCACTACTGTGACACAGAGGGAAAAGGTGACCCAGAGGGGCAGATGAGGACTCTACTGCTTCCAGGACAGTCCCTTATGGTACAGAGGTCTCACAGAGCTGCTCTAACAGACCCAAGGCTAACATGGCAGGGTGAGGCAGAAAGCAAAGCAGCTTCCCAGCTTCTGGAGGCTATGTCGAGGGTTAGGCCACCCAAGGACTGAAACTACAGTCAGACAATGAAAAGGTGGTTTCCTCCTGCCTCAAGCGTGAATTGCATGCATCAGAGACTCCAGCCCTGTTTCCTTGTCTGGCATTTCAGTCGGAAAGGGATCTGCTCTAATGATTTTTTTTTTCCTTTGTAATTTAAACTCACTCAAAAGAAGAAAAGTGAGGAGCAGTTTTCCTTTGCATTGCTTCCTCAGGCACTTGGCCTTCATTTATAGCAGGAAATAGGGCTGGGACCCCGGCTGAAGGACTGTGACAGCCACTCTCCCTGGTGCAGTGCTGGCTTTTGCCAAGCAGCAGCCCCAGACACTTCCAGGGACAGTGCTGGCTCCAGCTGTGCTTGAGACTGCTCCCAGCTGCAGCTTGGGCATCACCAGTTTGTGCTGCGAAGAAGAAAGATGAGACACAAGGACATGGGCAGTGTGATGTCCTTGGCCTTAGGCCATGTCAGGATCTTCGACTTGTTTTGTTTAAAGCTACCCAAAGAGTCCTTGGCAGATGCAAGGAAACTGCCTGCAGTGCCCTGCTGGAGGCAGATTGCTAAAGGGACACAACAGGAGAGAAACACAGAAGTGGAAAAACAAGCTGGTTCTGTAAAACTTCCAAGTTACAACATCAAGAAAGAAAAAGAGGATTGTGGCTTGGCAGAATCTTTACAAAATCACTCTGCTACATCTACTTCACATTTTATATTGTTCTCTGTTTTACATATGTTCCCTTGAAAATTTTAACTTGGCGTTGTTTTAAAAAAGACAAAGTGCTTGACAGGAAGATCAAAACAGCAAAAGCACTGAATTTTATACCTGGTTATATAAGAGCCATGAGTAGTCATGCAAGCATAGCTGTATATGGCTTCTGGTACTCCTTCCAGTGAAACAGGCATTTATTACTGAAAGATACCTAAGACTGAGCAGATCTATGTTATACCCTAAAGGAAAAATCGGGAAGAGGGGTCAGGTTCAGTGTTCATATTGATAAATGTGAATTAATGCACACAGAAAGGAATTGTAAGAACTCCAAGACTGCAGTCTTCAGCAACCTCAACTATAACATAGCACATAGAAGAAAATTATTTCTGAAAATATCCCATATTATCCTTTTGGGACACGGCTCAGTTTTAGTCACCCATCCTTCACGCTATCCCGTGGAAACAGAGGAAGTGCAATGACAAATCAATACACTGACCGGGGCAGAGAGAAGAGAGATTTCAGTGAGCTGTACTGCACATACAGGAAGAGAGATGAATAGAGGAAATACTGAGGTTTTCTAAATTGGTAAAAGGGATACAGATAATGATGCCATTTTCTGTTTCACTAGGAAGCCTAGTGTTACTGGAAGGTAAGAAATATGTTTATAATAAAGATAAGGAGACAAAATAAAGCACGTTTCAAAATCTTGTCTCATTAGCCACTGGCGCCCTCTGACATGCACTATCACTGAAACCTGGTTTATTCTGAAAAAGATTTGCTATTCCTAATAATGAGAAAGAAAAAACTCTTCTATTGGTTAAAATTAATTAGTCATTAGAGACATTTTGCAGCTTCTTCAGAAGCTGCGGGCTTAGATGATGCTTGAGATATTCACCAGTGCAGCAATACCTGTACTGAAAAAAGAACACAAGGGCTGCCAGGACTCTGTTCTCTGAAAATGAACTTCTTTTAAAAATCAAAATTGGGAATCTGAGTTCTTAATTGTATGGAGGAAATGGTGGAGGAAAAAAGGCCTAAGTCATTCTACATGCCATTAATTCATTCTGAAAGATAAACTTGTAGCTAGCCACTTCCCCAAGCTGCTTGGGACTCATTTTAACTGGGGCTAGTGATACCCTTTGGGATGTATCTAAGGCTGTGCTTATCTTTATCCTCCTGAAGTCAAAGCAGTGATTTATAAGGGCGCTAATTAACTGTCTTTGGAGACCATCAGCACAAAAACCTGCTCGCTTTATGAGAGAGCACCACAGCAGCACTAGGAGTACTAATGATCCAGTGGATGGGGAAAGAACATGGAGTGAGGAGAAAGAAACACTAAGAACCTGGTTTTAGTTGCAAATGTCTGAGAATATTACATTTACAGCTCTTTGAAATTCTTGCAAGGAAAATACCTGACTGGAATCCCTGGATATTAAGTTGTCACTTGTAATTTTTGTTTTGGGTCAGATCAGAAGTACCAGGGAAATATTTTAAAAGTACTGTGCTGGATGCAGCGAAATCAATTATTATGCCTTTCATTTTCAATTTCAGTCTTAAAGGAATAAACTGTGGATCTCTTCTGCTTGACATATTTCTCCCATGATGAAATCAGATAATTTTCCTCTGTTAGAAAGGAATTTCAAATTGACAAAATAAAAGGGAAATGTTACACATGTAATTGAAAAAAAAGTGAATGTGAATGAAGAGGAAGGCAAGAAGAAGAGTGAAGGAGCACAGGAAGAGGAAGAGAGAAGAGAGGAAAGGGGAAAGCCAATGCCACAAAAAAGAAAGAGCCGTCTCTAAACTCAATTAAAATTGTAATCCTTAATGTTCAGGGAGTGAACTGGAAGAATACAAGCTGAATTAAGTGTTTCTTTTCTAAAGCATATGAATGAATCATGTTCCTGAGTGTATTATTTAGTACTTCTCTGAGAAGTACTGAGAAGGGCTTGATGCCAGCAAATTCTGAATCATAACAGCTTACAGGGATTAACGGCAGTTCCAAAGAAAATACAGAAATCATTTGAAATATTTAAACATTTTCAGTTCCTGCTTTGCAAGCAGAGCTAGGTAAATAACAGACATGAGCTGTACCGTGGCAGGGGGGTTGCAACTAAATGATCTTTAAGGTCCTCTGCAACCCAAGCTATTCTGTGATTCTGTGATCAAACAGGGCTAAATAAACCCAGTTCAGTGGAAGGGACCAGAGCCCCTCCACTTCACCACTTGCAGCCTTGTGCTCCTCCTGGATGGGTCGGGGGTAGAGCCAGGCTGTGGTCAGCTCTCAGCCTGCCCCAGTCAGTCAGAAAGAACACAAGGGCTCAGCAGCAGCAGTGTTGTCACCCCGTAAGCTGTATCCTCCCCTGGGGGATCACTGTTCTGTCACTACATACTCACTGTGTGGCTATGCCTGGTTTGATGCAAGCACACCTTTGGGCTTGGCCAGGTAACCGTGGGTTTAATCAAACTTGCTCTGTACCCAATACGGCTTGGCATTCAGTCCATAATGCAAAGTGATTTTTAAATGGAGCAGCAAGAATGAGCTGATTATCATACATCTTAGTCACAAAAGGGAGCCGGCAGCATGCAAATCAATGGTAAATCACTGCAACAGCTACATTGTTTGGTCTGTCACAGAGATGCTACATAATCATGTGCAAAATCCTGACATTAAAATTCACTCACTATCTTTAATTACAGCTCTCAGGCACCTTAGGGGACCTGGAATCTGCTGAATACTGAGAAACAGATACCGTCATGTAATTGGGTTTCAAAAATATGAGGGAATGTCTGTCTCACCTATGAGGGAAATAGTTAATGAAGCAGGGGAATACCAATTCCCTGAAGATAACCACCAAAAGGCATCAACTCCTGAAATAACTAACAAAGCCAAATCCAGGTACAATGGATTTAAACTTCCCTTTGTTAGCATTAAAGAAATTGCAAAAGAAGCTCTGCAGGGTAAAAATATCAAGTGAACTCAGAATTTCCTAGGCTGGGGAAAAGTAAATAGCCACAGGAAAAAAAAGTCATCAGAGCTTGAGGGAGGAGTAGGTTAAGCAAAATGAAATGGCAGCAAGATCTATCACTTGCTAGGATAGCCTAATAAAATGACATACTCAGGAAGGTGAGACAAAATGTCAACCTTCCCTGCAAGATGACAAATAAATTGCAATGACCTGATTTATGCCCACACGAATGACCCAATTCAGTAAAATGTATTTTGATAAACTAATGAGACTTTATAACTGTAAATAAATGAGGGAAGGGGATGCTGTAAAAGGCTACAGTAATATATTTAACTTCTCAAACCAGCCAGTTTTCAGATATACTTCTGCATTTTAAGGGGTTTGTGACCGGTCCCAGTCACAAATGTGACCGGGTCACATATGTCCCGGTACCTTCCCAAACTCCTAACTATATAGGGACTGGCTTATCTGTGGGATCATACATGGAAAACTGTACCATCACTGAAAAGGTCATTCTCACACAAACTGTCATCTCAGATGTCCTGAGGACAACACTGCAGGCAGCAGGCTGAATTCCATCACATGAGGTACAGACCGTGGAGAACCTCACACCGAACACGGAGGGGCCCTGCCCTCCTGAAACACGAGGGTGGCTTACAGTGTGTACTGCACTGAGCAACCACAAGAACAAAAGCTTTGCCGTGTAGGCACATAATTTTGTCCCCTTTTACAAATTATATTGAAAAGGGTTGGTCAGAGACATCGCTCTGCAATAATTTTCTGTCAGAAAATACCTATTTTTAAAGGGTGTGCTCAGAAGAGAGGAACACAGAACTGCATTGGCATACATATACAGAGCTGCTGGGAGAGGAATTTCTCGTCAAATACTCTCAAGATACACAGGAGCTTTCTAGGATAAGCAGGATGAAACCATTATAGAGATTACACTGTGATTTAATGTGATCAATTGAGCTGTTGATGTAATTTTAACAAAATAACAATGACATTACATTAAAATGAAGAACAATAGCAAAACACTTCAGAGTAATACCATAAGTGAAATGACTAAACATTCAGCTAGGCATCACTGGATGTGCAGGAGGAAATGGGCTACTATCCTCTGTTCATCTGGTAATTTGGAATCTCTGATCAAGGCTAATTTCACAACAATGTGGAGGGGATAGCAAGATAGTAAATGGAATCTAATTCACCAGACTAGCTGAGAGCAATCGGACTCACAAACCTGACAGGCAAAAGGTCTTTGCTTTCCATAAAGGAGAAAACTTGCATGAGAAGATTGAGAACATGGTGTTCATTTACCCCCCAGATGGGTTTCCAGATGTGAATGATTTGCTTTTCAGCTATATGCTAATATAATGGAGGGGGTGGCTAGAATAGTTACACCCTTAACAGCGCAAGGAGGAAATTCACACTCCTGAAATTGTGGAAACAGTCGCATTGACTAAAGATGTGCTCGATCAGTATCAAATGGCATCAGTGAAAATGACAAGAGAAACTGCTCCTTTATTTATGCATATCTACTTATTATTTACACAGATGTCTAGTCTCTTCAGGAGTAGGTGGAATGCGATTTTTTCAGGGTTCTGTACTTCGCATGATTTTCTTCAGAGAGGAATTGTGACAGAGAAATCCCAACTGTACCAGTCTGCACAGTTTAGAAAAGTGTCAAGCAGTGCACAGACCAATGCTCTTCCTCAGGGTGATTTCAAGTTGAATTGAGAAATAGTAAAAACTGCATAGAAAAGCCATGTAGAAGGTTCAGATTTTCATGTAACTACCAGCTGCCACAATGCAGCAGAGGTCTCTGAAAGGCATTTGGAGGAAACTGCAGCCAAGCAGTTCCTTAGCCAAAGAAACTGGGGAGGGACTGCTCGTGACTGGTGCACTGCCATAGGAACTGAGTTCCTGGAAGAAGAGGCAGCGTAAAGAAGACACAGAGATGAAAACTTCATAATGGAAAAGGCAGACCTGTGAGAACTGACAGTATCTGCCCAGATAAAGGGCCTGCAGATAAATATGTATACACACACACACACACATGCAAAAGAAACTGTTATGAAGTCCTCTCCCCAACACAGCTGGTGTATGACACTAACTCTCCTGTACTGGTTCTTGGTGTAAAAGTGGTGATTGTAGAAACCCCTGTGTAGCAACAACCTGCAAATACAGGTTTTGCAAAGGCAAATACTGAATGTGTGGTTGTACATATTATGTAGTTGTGCCAGGCTAAGTCCTCAACCATCAGTCCAGTTTGATGATTGAACGTATTAGCAATTCCTTTTTGCCAGTGCAGTTCTAGTCCTGGGTTACCCAAACCTTGAGAATGTGTTTACCCACACCTGAGTTTATTGATAAACACAGCCTACAAGTTGTTCTGTATAGGTTACTGTTTTTCTATTTTTATTCTGTTGAATGTCTATGAAAATTTGGTCCTAATAAAACACTAAATAGAAAGATTCATGTCTTTTCCCTCAAGGTTTTTAAACTTGTTTAGATATGCTAATCAGCTTTTTTGCTTAACAGCCTCCAGAAAGGTTGTTTCTGTAATTAAATTGCTAAAGAGAGATGCTTAATAATTAAGCATGTTTGTTTGTTTATTTATTTATTTATTTATTGATCTGCACAAGCAGGTAAAGTTTTAACATCTGTAGCTCTATGTAGGGATTTCATGAAGTATTTAATGTCACATACAGTGCCAATTATTCTATCTATCATTCTTTGGCCTCACTTTTAATGGACTACTATTATACTATCTCAACCAAAGCAAGTTTCTGCTTTTCTCCTGTGTTGGGAAAAATTATGTCAAAGTATTTAATAGAGATCCTTCCAGCCAAGGGAACTTTCTGAGTCTTCATCCACAAACCCAGACAGAGCTCCAGGATGAAATGCCCCATTAAGTCACTCCTGTGGATGAGGGTGTGATTAGTAAAGCAGACAGCAAGCTGTAAACCCTGGGATCTTGTTCCACTTAAAGCCTTAATTGAAACCACGGCATTTAAGTATGGAGTATTTAAGTATTTGTATTTGGGACTAATTGCACTGATCTATACATGACTTCCATAGCATACTGCATTTCACATACCTTGTCCTCCTTCTCCCCCCTAACTACCCTCTGCTGGTACCTCAGGAAACGTATTTCTGGCATAGCTGGACCTTCCACTGCATCTACACTGAAAGGGACATGCTGGACTGGGGACCCTGGCCCTTTTATTTTCTCTTTTCATTTTTTCCCTTCTAAACTTTCAGGTGCACTTCACTGCACGAGGGAAGGAAAGTCTTATATACAGTTTTCAATCAGAGTGAACTTACTTGCTTTGGCCTAAAATATGAAGAAATCCTAAAGAGCAATTTTTGCATATTCAGCAACTGCTGCAGTTCACTGTTTGCAGGAGTTGATGTTGCAATTCAGTTTGACTTCAGAATCTTCATGTCTTTTGTGGGATGTGGCCCAGTTTCTAAATTTTCACTCCCGAGCATTTTGTGGAACTCTAGCCATAAATAATTTCTGCCCTTTGCAGGAATAATGTCCTCTTTTCTCATTAGTGGCCTTTGGGGACGTTGCCAGCCAAGTGTGTTTTACACAAACAGTTCATTTGTTAACACACGATCTCAGTGTGAATGGCAGTTTCAAGGAGCTACTTGAGCATTTAGAGTTAAGGAGGCTATTTGCCTAAATGAAAAAAAACGAACATTAGTGTCAGGAAACAGAATGAATCTTCCATCTTCCTCTTGAAACTGAAGAAAAATCTGCAGTATCTTTAAGAGGGAATAAAAAAACCCCTAGAAATTTAAAATATTTGAGAACTAACTTTTGAAATAGATTTTGAATACAAATAAGGTGACCAGTTCATTGACATGATTTAACAAAACTATGTGGTCAGACATTTGGAATAGTGAGTTGAGTGCTTAGATCAGAAGGGGGATGGCCTGTCGAGAATGGGAAGTTACACAAATATCCAATGCAGTAAATACTTAAAAGCATTTGATAAAATACATACAACTGTTGTCTTTTTCAAGGTATGAATTTGATTTGACTGTACAAAAGCTGATTCTCACATGTTTGCGAATGCTTTTCATTAATCCAATGAGGAACTCTGAATGTATGCACAAACATAAAACTATATGGAAGAAAATCACAAAAATCATCCAGGTAAATGGGAGGCACTGAACATTTGGGTGTGGGGTAAACAATTAACAATAAAGTTCAAATTCAGTAAACTCTTATGGCATGTTAGTGCCATCTATATTTTGCATAATACCTCAGTGTTTGCTTGAGTCAAACTTAATTCAATGGGATTAGCTAATAAACTCTAGTGTCTTCGTGAATCAGAACAGAAGTTTTAATGCAAAGATAAATATTTAATGCAATATAATGAGATTCTTAATAAGCACAAGCAAAAGGAAAGCTACCAACTGCAGAAATCAGACTTCAAAGTGAAGAGCAGATTTGCAAGTCCTGCCATGGGCTTCACCCATAATATCATCATGAAAACCTGTCATAACGTAAGATCATTTAGGAAGCATTTCAGCCTTTAGCATCGTGTATGCATAAAGCATTTATGCTTACAAACAAGCTATTTACAGTCCCATTCCAGCCCTTTTTCCTTTGACAGAAACAGCAATCGCTGCAGAATGAAAGATGAGCTACCCTCCTGGCTAGTTGCTTGTATTCCAGCCCTGGTAAAACAAATCCTTAAGATCAAAGGACCAGCCATTTCAATAAGTGGTGTGCACTGCTGTTATTGAGACTCATGGCTTTGCTCTGCAGAGAGAGAAGGTACAGAACAGCACAAAAGAGAAGCAATTTTTTTTTTACTGAATGGTTTGGTGTTAGCAATAGATATTATACATATATAGGTATATATAGTAGCTATATGTTATATGCATACCTGCACATAAATACACAGTAGAACTGTAGCTCTATATACAAAGAGGTAGGTCAGGTCCTGACTTGCTGCCAGGCCTTAGTGTGGGACACAGGGGAAAGGAAATGGTCCCTGATTCCCCAGTTTAGTCATTGGCTTCTGTGGCTTTCAACACGATGTTGTGTTCCATGCTGAGCAGGGGACAGTTTTGTGATACAAAGGGAAGGTATTTGGGGAAGAGCTGCCATGGAGAACAGGACACACTCAAAATTATTATTATACAATTTAGAGAGTTTCATGGCTTTTGTAGGATTTGGGTCACATTCTCTTGAAGGGGTCTCTACCACGCTCCAAAACAAACCCCTTGTTGAGAGCTGTAGATGGTCAGAAACACCAAGCCAGCACACAGAGCTAGGTGTAACCTCATCTGCTTTAAGAACACTTGCTAGCTCATTGTTCAAAACATGTAGAGTGAATATACCTATATTTAGTAGTCATCAGCTGATATTTCAGAATCCTGGCTAGCCTGATATTGCTGGGCATCAGAAATCATTTGCTTGGACTTCTGATCCACAGAACTCAATGCAGAAATTACTGAGGTAAAATACAAATATTAAATTATACAGAAAGAGATCCTTTTAAAATTAAACACTTCAGTGCCCAATGATTTTCATAATTTTCACCTGTTGCTAGAAAAAGGTGGAGCAGACTTGCACAATTTGAAGGCCAAATTATACCAGTGATATAATTTTTAATGTAAAAGAAAGCTTCCGAAAGTGTTTAAACAGAAATATGTATTTCTCACTTACTGCTTCATGAGGTCATCTTTAAACATTCATGAGTCATTTATCTAAAAATAAATTCTCTGTGGAGCTGTCTGCTTATTTTACCAAGTATTTGCAATAATAAGTTTTTAATGTGTTTTCCCCTTTCCAGTATTTCAAACTACACATTAGAACTTAATTCCTTTAAACTAATGACTGTTTCTCCTTCCCTTATGATCCATTGCTGCTGTTGCTTAGCCACTGATTATATCACCTACCCACTTTATCTTCTCTTTTATGAAAAATGTTGTTATAGCCTGAAACAATTGCACCATATAGATAAAGTATTAAGGATTTGTGCAGGTGAATAGCTCTTCAATTTCCCATACCATTATCAGCTTGGCCTATTCCTACAGGACTGCAGCATTTCTACAATCAGGGTATAATCATCGTCTCTTTCCCATCCTCTGAATATTGCTGATAAAAGAACGAATCCTACTCTTTCATGAATCCTATTCTTTGTATTAACTATGCAAAACGGCGCTGTTCATTTCCCTGTGTCAGGAATCCCTGACCCATATGGATAAACAGGCTCTTGGATGAGCAGGGCTTATTCCACTCCATCAAGGGATGTGAGGCAGCATTTCATTTGGAGCATTAATTACCTACAGATACATTATGATAGGCAGATATGTATAGAAACATGAATTATGAGAAGACTCGGCTTGACTGACAGAACTAACTAGATTATAGAAAAGAAAATTTTGCATTTTGAGTATTGAGTATTATTTGCCAATCCAATTCCTCCCAAAATACAAATAAATTTGAATGTTTCTAATCAAAGAAATGTTTTAATTATTAATCACAGCCCTCCCTTCTTTTTTTTTTTTTTTAAAAATAAATCTAAAAAAGCAGTCTGTTGGTATCTAAGTAGCAAAAGTACTAAAGTACTTAGCATTCTACAGCTGTGCTGTTGGAATGCAAAAAGTATTGCAAATAACAGGTTTGTACTATTTTTTCACTTGATTCAAATATATTAATCCTAAGACCCAGTGAAAACTGCTCTATTTTCCTTGGTTTGGATTGAAAACAGCCAGTTCCACCTCTTGGAGATAACTGATGGGTACAAAGTATAAAACTTCAGGTAAGGGCACTGCCATCTGCGTGGTCTTACATTTTAATCTTACTAAAGACATGCCCTATCATGCAAATGATTGCACTCTGGCTCTAAATAGCCCTTATTTTCAGCAAGTCCCTCTCTCTTCACCTCTGGCTGATCTTAATCTGCTCCAGTATCTGAAGCACCACTGGACTCAGGGGTGCAGCTACAGATCTGTGCCATGTTTCCAATTGTTAGCGCTTTGGAGTTTTTTTAAATGTATATGCAAAAGATTTGGTTTGTAGGTCGTATTTGTTCATGCCTCTCAAGGCTGTAACTCAACACAATGAAGTCCTACATAGAACTTGTAGATCGTTTTGTGTGAAGGTTTGTTCCTTCTGATTTCTTTCCTTTTGAAAAATTTTAAGCTCTCATTTCCAATTTGCTGGATTCAAAATGTGCAAGTATTAAAAAAAAAGGTCTTCACTTGGCATTTTGATCAGAAAGCAGTGACCATGTTGAATCGACTTGTTCCTTGGAATATATTTATAATAATGTCACAACTTGAGAACCTGTACAGGTCAAACACATGCCAGAAATGTGGCATTTCCCCGGGGAAAGGACTTCTGCCTTTTGTTCAGCCCCGGTCCATAGCTCACACAACCTTAGCTGTGCTCATTAGCATCATCAGGCATTTGCTGCAGCACAAGAGAACAGAATGGTGCTGATGGTTTCATTGAAAAAATGACGGGCTAGTAGTTTTTTGTACTGATTGAAACACATTGAGAGAAGAGTCTTGATTTGGGGTTACTGTTTCTGTATGGGAGGGACCGTGCCACTTAACCATTAACTAAAAAGTACAACTTAAGTGATAAAATATAAAATTCTGTGTGCATAAACCTTTCCATTTTGGAACTATATTAATCCTCTGAATTACTGTTAATAATTATTACATTACTGGATAGTTACTGGGAAATTATCAGCTCACTTACAACAAAATATTAATTTTCTCAGATTCATTGACTAAGTTTGACCACCAAATTCCTAGAAAAATTGTATCAGGGTAGTCTTTTCCGTATTATTCTTTGAGAAGACATTTCATTACCATGCAAATGGAAGTGCCTCTGAGCAGGCTAACTGGTAGATGCCACAGGTAGCATGTAAACCACAGTCTGAAGTCACTCCACAATTTATACAGGAAGTACAATTCCAATTTGACTGCAAATACCATTGTTTTCTTGAGATGAATATTTACATATGGCAAAGTGGTGGGTGGATATCTATTACAAGTGCAAAGATTAGAAAGAATAGTTGTGTAAGACACTGTGCCTCACCCATCAGAGAACATTTAAAGGAAATGCACTTTGTAATTAGATTAATAATGGGCAATTAGTTTGATAGAAGCAGGCAGCCTATTTGAAAGAAACAGAAGTACATAATATAATCAAAGCATATTTGGTCCAATTACCTGCATTTGTTTATTTATTCAAAGGCATGTTGTGTGCACACATTATCACTATCTTTAAATAGTTATTTTAGAAGAGAGTGTAATATCCAACATGCCAGGAGGACACTGAGAAAGACCCTGTGTTTATTTCTAAGAACAGACATGGTCAGTAAGCAGGTTAGGCAACTACAAATTCAGTTTCAAACCCAACTTCTCAGGAACGCTCTTTGTAGGATGGGACACAAACAGAGCCCCAGACGTATCAGAAAGGATGCTGCCAGCAGCTGCAAAACAGGCTTCAAGTTGTCACACCTGAACACACAAAAAATCCACTCAAACATGTAATTTTAGCACGTGGATGCAAACCTGAACCTTAACAACAAATCAGCCAAAAGGCCAAGAGCTGTGCCTTTCTTTATCATGAAGCTAATGTAAGCCCACTGTCACTCTCAAAAGCAGGTTAAGCTAGACCCATCTTTCTGATGTGCATCATTCCTCTTAAGTGCCTAAACACGGAGCTTCTGCAGCCAACCACAGCAGTCATCGGCTTCCCACGGTGAAAACACTTCCCAGAGACAGCTCCGTAATCAAATGTGGGTATTTACCTGTCATAGTCTTGGCAGATCTCCCCAACAGCTACCAGTGCTTTCAAGTACTCGTTGGGTTGGTAGGGGTGGATGTAGTGCAGGGAGCAGCTGTTCCTGGGATCGCCGTTGGACGCAGTGAAATCGATAGCTACCTGGGGAAGAAGGAAAGGCAGCGTGTGGCAAAGCTCTGCTGGGCAGATCCACACCAAACAGGTGTCTTTACCAGATATCTGCTGGTCGCTGCAGAGACTGCAGCCTCAAAGCAAAGGTCATTTGACAGTGTAATTAATCAAATTTGAATTAGGAGAGTACTGATAAATGCATTTAGAAGCAAATGACAGTTTATAAAATAAGAGTTAATAAAACTAAAATGGCATAATTAGGAAAAAAAAGTTACCTGCATTGCTATTCTGTGGGGAAAAATATGTTCTAATACAGATGAATCAAATTAATTATCTCTAGGTTCTCATCCTTAACTAAATTATTCCAGCTCAGGTGATGTTCAGTATATAAAAGCTTTGCAGCAAAAACGTCCCTAGAGAGTTAAGAGTCCTACCAAAACAATAAATTAAAACTCCAGTTAGGGGCATTTCTTAGCTATTTTAATCCTTACTGTGGCTGTAGTAGTAGATATTGCCTGTCCAGCATTTTCTGTCTTCAAAACATCTAAGCATTAAATAGTTAACCCTCCCAATTTCACAGCTGACAGCAAGATTAAATGTGAGCCGCAGGGTAAAAACAAAGCTTGAATCCTGCATAGGCTTCCTTTTTTTTAAAAAAAAAAAAGCTAGGAGAAGATCATGGGAATAAGCAAATATTAATGAATCCTCTCAAAATGAATTTCTTGCTTTTAAAATGCTCTTTATGCTCCTCACTGATGAGGTACTCTGGCATGCATCTTCCTGTGGTATGACTGTCATGGATCAGAAAGTCCTCTGTTGAATCTGTGATGCTGCTTTATAGGAATTCCTAAACGGAGCAACAAGAATCCCAAAGTGTCTTGTAGAGGGAACAAAGCCATTTGCAACATCTCCTTGTGATTTTGTCTACTAACCTATTCCTGTAAAACCCCATGACACCTGAATATTCAGTAGACAAAGACACAGAGTTCAGTTTTCAGTTTTACAGTGTAGCTGAAAGGCGAGTAAGGGTCTTGCTGGAGTCTGCAAAAAGAACTGTGAATGCCCAGCTTGCCTTTCAAAAACGTGCAGCTTCCCCAGCTGCAGCCCCTGCTTGGCACAGGGAACACTGTTTTATGCAGCTCTAAAATGAAAATGAAACATGACATTTTCACGCTCCCTTAAAAAAATTACACAGTCCTCCCGAAGCTTATTTTTTGTTGCCAAAAAGTAAAAGGGAAATATCATACTAGGTCAACCAACACGGTTTTCCCCCACTGTTTCTGATTTTCTGCCTCTATCTCAGAAGAAACTGGCTTGTAGTAAGCTTGGAAATCTCTTTGTTGCCTTGCCCAACTATGAACCCTCAGCCCTGACCACATTCAGTCAGGAGAGAGGAGCTGTTTGGCTTGCAAATAACCTTTCACCTCTGTTTCCTGTCACTGTTCACACACTGAAGCATTGAGTTTGTTTTACACATAGGTCTTTTTACAAAAATGATATCTTGATTTTACTTGAATAAATCAATGGGAAACTTCTTACGCCTTCACTTGTAAGTGTACATAAGTGAGGAAGACGACACATGCATAGCTGAGGAAGAAAGAAACTCTAGTGGTTTGTGAAACCTGAGGCAAATCCATGGAGGGACTAGCTTAGTTTTGGGGTACTTATCTGTAAATAATCATAGTCAAGTTATGCATATTTTTTCCAAAAATATGTGTATTTTCTCTAATATTAATTAAAGCTTAATTTTGATTACAGAAGGTGCAAAAATGTCACAGTATGAATAAATGGTATTCCTGTAAAATTGTTAAAAGTAGGTGTTTTTACTGATAATCTCAAAATACTGAAACACATTAGCAAGACTTGAATGACACATGCAACAGAACTGGGCAAGTCTTCCTCCATGGCTCTTAGCCATGGCCACATGCTTTGGAAATGAAAACAGGAGCACAGTGTAGGAATAAGGAGTGGGTTTCATGAGCTTGGAAAAAAGCCTGTGTTTGGGAAAGAGAAAAACACTTCCTGGAACAAGCTTCCTTTTGGAAATGGTCCTTGCAATAGAGGTCTGCTGATAAGTAATAAAACATCCTCATTTCCTATGATGAAGCATTTATGAATGTTTGTACTTGGATGCAGTGTGTTTGAATTTGATCCAAATCCCTGTTTGGTTCCCAAGGGGAGGATTTTTAAGAAAGATGACCACTGCTGTAACTTGCCACAATTCCAAAATAACAACACAGAGCTCTACTCTCTTAGCATTACCCAACAGTACCGAGGTCTTGTGTAAATACATAGGATGAGGATTTGTAAAAGTAAGTTAACATATCACAGAAATTATGTCAATCTTACAATTGAACTTATCTTTTGAGCAGCAAAGTAGGAGCCTTTCTTAGAGTGCATATATTTGATTTTTATCAGTGTACCTTTAATGTGTCAGTTCCAGTGTGCCAGTCATCTTCCCACAGCTAAACAAGAGCATAACATGGCAATAGCTACACTCTTAGTACACTGGGGACTTTTTTCCTCAGCCTTGTAAAAGGGTGATTTTCATCACACTGAAAACATCCTCCATAGCTGGGACCTCCTGCTTGATCTGTCAGTAACAAATCAGCCCGCCCAGTACCGTGACCTGCCTGAGAGAGCATCTGTCCAATATATCTTTCTATTACAGTTCCCTTTATGCAGGTTACACATCCTTTCTGCTGTATTTCCTAAAGTGATGAAAATGTCTTCTGACTACAGACCCATTTGCACTGCCAACTCCTGAACATTTCTTCTGCAGCAGAGAACACTGTCTGATAAGAGATACAGGGTTTGGCAATAAGCAGAGCATAAAAATAGAGGACTGCAATCAGCACTATTGATCTCTGTAGATGAAAGCTTCTTAATAACTGGTTTTAAAGCGAAGGAAAAGTTTACTTTGGTTTTTCAGAGACAGTCTTGCTAACTACAAACCATGTTCCTACAATACATGTACAAAGTATCCCAAGAACACGCAGCATGATGTTACCAAAGCTTTCATTAAAGCCTTAAATTAGCCGGTACATCATACTACAGCTTTTTGTTATCAAATGTGTGCTGGGCATCCCAGCTTCCCTCCCTCAGCAAGTGCCCTTTCAAATCACAGTTGTATTGCACTGCCTGCACACAGCACGAGCTCAACAGAAATGTCATTAATATTAAGACAATGACAACAACAATACGTATACCAGGAGAGATTCAAACAATCCCAGTTCCATTCTGGTTAAAAAGAGTGGAAGTCTGGCAAAGTGGAAGGAATAGGCCTCCTCTGTTTCAGTGGTCTGCATTAATCAGATTAGGACTATGTGAAAAGAAGATTATCTGCTGTGTACAGAAAGCAAGGGAGCATGGAATATCTCCCCTGTGGGCTGCACCCTTTTGCTTCAGTGACCACTGGAGAGCCCCTGACACACGTCTGGAAACAGCAGCACACCTCACAACCAGCCTGTGCAATGCTGCTGAGGACTGGCACAGGAGGAAGGAAAACACAGAGTCAGTCAGTGATGATCTTTAGACAGAACCCCTCGGTTATGCATGTGGAGAGCTCACAGCGGCTTTCCCTGAGTCCGTGTAGGTGGAAAACTGATAGTGGTGGGCTTATACAATAGTGGAGCTGGTGGATTTACCACTGAGGGCAACAGTAACTCAGGGATCTCTGCAGTTCACAGTGTAATGAATCTTTCATTTCCTTTATGCCCTCACTGCCCACGCTTGCAGATGAGTTTACCTAAGTTTCCTATTACCAATTGTTTTGTTTCATTTCAGCAAAATGAAATACAGTAAATCACAGGAGAAGCAACACTACCCACTTCAACCCACTTACCCCCCCACTTTTAAACTGGTTTTCACAGCCTAATATCAGGAAATACGTGACAAATAAATAAAAGGCAAGCAAATTGCCACAACCCTCCAGCGCGCTGTGTAAGAACTTGCTCTTCCACTGGAAAGCATTTAGGAGGAATCAAAAAGAGTTTGAAAAGCACAGCTGTAACTTAACAATACATAAATCCCTTGACACTTTCTAATGGTTGCAGTGTCCCTGTGCTTGAGCTAGAGTTGTGGGAAATGCATAGTGACTGGTCTTTGCATGTGCCTAATCGTGTTCTT
The DNA here is from genome assembly GCA_035047865.1 of Dendrocincla tyrannina. Taxonomy (NCBI): domain Eukaryota; kingdom Metazoa; phylum Chordata; class Aves; order Passeriformes; family Dendrocolaptidae; genus Dendrocincla; species Dendrocincla tyrannina. Next base: position 42,500,946 of record JAWWMP010000081.1, read on the forward strand.
ATTAGAAAAGCCTTTCAAATATTACTTGAAGACATAAATGCCTTTCTGCTAATGACCTTGAACACACTGATGACTGAGTTCATCCAGTCATATTATTAGGGAGAAAATGTCAGGAAAGATAAATTGAAGGGGTTTCCAGGGACTAGCAAGTTTCAGGTTTGGAGGAGAAATGTGCATTGCAGGCAAGAGGGGATAAAAGAAGTAGCCAGGTAAGGCAGAGAGGTAATTACACAGAATGCTTTACTTGAGAGAAGACAACTATAAAGATCTTTGTCCACTACAGAAGGTATTTCCTTCAAAACCAGAAACAGGGTCCTCAGTTCTGGGTGTTGTCCAATGAGTTTGTGATGTATACAGGCAAAGTGCATGGTTTACACCTCAAAAAGCTGATCCGTAAATGAGAGGACAACCCACCACAATACCTGCTCCTATGGCTGGAACTTTCTGTTGGGACAGATAAAAAAATCTTCCTGTTTTTTGCCAAATCTTTTTGGGAAATGAAGGTTTATCTGGAAAAAGTGAAATAGAACATTACAGCAGCATCCAGGGTCTGATACTTGATACGTGGGAGAAGAAACAGGGCAGGATGCTACAGGAAGAGAAAAGATCTCCAGAAAAAGAACATAAAGAACATAACCTTGGTGCAGTAGATTTTAGCCCTGTAGCTGGCAGGAATTATAAGTCACATAAAGAAGGCTGGAATTGAGACACAATCCGTATTCCTATGCTATGGGAAATACTGATATATTAATTATATTCTTTGTCAGAATAAAAATTAAAAAAAAAATCAAAACCACACAGCATTAAACACTTCTCAAAATAATTCACTGGAAGTGCAAAATATTGTACTTCTGTTTATGGAGAGCTCTGCAAATCATTTTATCCCCTCTTCCTTGAACTGAAAGCTTCTGAATTTGGTCTAAATTACAGCTGTGTGCCCCTGCAGTGCCATCTTACTGTTGGTAGCTATGGGTGAGCTATGAAACTCCAGCATCTACCCCAGGCTGACAGAGACAGGTCTACCAGGACTGTCTCTCTGGGTGTGACCTTCTGTATGGCCCCATTTGAGGGAAAACAACCTGCTTTAAGGGAGGACTCATTCTGGAAGGGAAGAGTGAGGAGTGGCATGTAAGAAACATTTCTCCATGAAAGTAATGAATTGGTATCTAAGGGGGTCCCATTCCTTAAAAAAAAAGAAATTAGAGAAGTAAGTCACTTACTGTAAACTGTATTTGGCAGCCTCCCATGATATAATCTAAGAAAGAATGCATCTTGTGGATCTGCAGACAAGAAAGCAAGATATTCAACTTAGCTGTGTGCTGGTAAAACATCAGAGAGCTGCTTGAAAAAACAATAAATTGGAAGACAAGAGACACTGAGCAAAAATAAGGTAAAAGGAGAAATTGTTAAATACAGCTAGAGAGAGAAACAAAAAAATAAACAGAGAAAATATTAAAATTCTAAAGCAAGGAAAATTTACATCAAAGGTGGAACCAAGTTCTTTTCAGTGAGAAATCAGTGGAAATTTTTCTGTTGGTTTAGGAGGAACAAGAGCAATCCTGTAGAAATGGTAGAAGGATTAAAAGGGAAACACACAGAGTTGGCAAGTGTTTAGGTAAAAGAGTTTAGCACTGCCTTCTCCATGGCAGGAGCAGGGGAGAAGGACAAGAGAAATGGAACAGGAGACTTGGGGACAGTCAGCTTCCTTTTGAGATGCAAGTCCTTGTCTTTACTTTTTGTGGGGCATCAGTTTCCAGTGCTATTCTACAGGCAGTTCCACTTTGTTTCCACGTTTCCAACCACCATTAAAATATTTCACTGAGAGCTTAGTAAAGAAACAGCCAAGGAGCAAAATATATATTTACCTTGCACTGGTTAAGGATGACAATGCCTGAGTTCTTGTAATTCTTCTTCTTTGCTTTGTACTTGGGGTTGATGCATTCCCATTGTACCTGTGAAAAATAGCAGTCACTCTTTGAAGGAAAATTTATGTACAAATTGAATAATTAACAAAAATTGCACTGTCTGATTCCCACAGTTGACTAAATCATAACAAATAATGGTGTACAGAGAGGAAGAAATGAAAATTATTAACTGTGCAGAGAATGATCTTAATAGAAAAACACCCAGGGCAAATATCAGTCTTTGTGCCTGTAGAGGTGGACATGGCACTAAGAGAGATATCCAGATTCATTTGTTGTCATCTTCCAGTCTTGTAGGTTCAAGTGTTACATAAGCAAGATGGAGGATCTTTTGAAATCATTTAAGAGGAGGAAAAAAAGAAGTGACTTAATACAGATGAAAATACTGGGGGGAGCATTGTATTACCTAAAAAATGACTGGTGCGGTAACACTGGAGTTTTATGTTAAACTTAAGATTGGAGTTTCTTAGACATTCTGATGTCATTCTGAGACATTCTGATCAGCTATCATCTCACTTTCTCTTGCAAGAGAGCAACAGTTTCTCCTATACATCTGATAGCAAAATGAAAAGTTAGGAAAATCACTAAAAAGTGCACAAAGATGCAGTTAACTAATTACTGATAAGTTTGAAAAATTTCCTAAGGATATATTCAAATCCCTTTTTGAAAATTTTCTCATGGTTTTATTTATAAGTAGTCAGTTTTACAGCAAAATAATCCTACCTTGTTACTGAAATACATTGTCTTGTTCTCCTCAAAACATCTCTCAGGTTCTTAATCGTTTCAGTTTCAAGTGTTCTGCCTTCCTCTGGTTTCAGGCAGATTGATTAGGTTCAAGCTTTCAGAACATCACGTCTAATGTCTACAGTATTATTCATGCCTCTTACTGCAGGAATAAAATGTACATTGGCATTTGTACACACAGATTTTTATCTGTATCGTGTTACTAAATATGGTTAATAACATTACTATTTTCTTACAGGAAGGTGTTTCTAAGTGTGGGGAGAAAACATGCTATGCTGGGTAACATAAAGAATAGAACTCCAAAAGGAACTGGGATGAGCAATTATCTAAAAATCCCTCTTATGCCATTTTGAAATGAAACAAATATATGTGTTAAGTGTTTCAATGTTTTTCCTATAATGGAAGCCTTCATAAGAGTTAAAATACTTTGTCTATAGTGAAGTTCATATGTGATATATCTTAGCAAAGTGCTTGAGCAAGTAAAACTATTTTTACCTTATGAACAGCCACGGCTGTTTCATCGAGCTTCAAACCATTGCCTAGGAGTAATTATTTGGATGTCTGAAGTATTTCAGGCTTAGAGATTTTGTCAAACACAAAGAAAGGGAAGGCAAACCATATGACTTTGGAGCAATATGAGACCATTTCTGCACAGGGAAGGAGGAGTATTCTCATCACAGTAAAGCAGAGACAGGTGACAGAGTGAAGAACGGGAAAAGACAAAAAAGCTGTTCCAGCTGCAGGAAGCACATCTGCTTGCTCTCCCAGCTAGCCTACAGCTCAATTGTTTGTCCTGTGAAACAAATTTTCCAGGTGAGAAGACAGGCAGACACAGGCCCTCATGCTCAGGGGAATCCTTCATAAACACTTTTTCTCCACTCAAGAGGAGCAGTCAGGCTCCAGAAATGAAAGCCCTTCTCTGCAAGCAAAGAGAGTACTCTGTGACGCAACACCAGAGTGCAACAAGCTCATATTTGGGAAAGCAATCTGATAGCAAGGCAAAAGCACTGCCCACTCACATCCTGACATGCTGCTGTTGGGCAAAATGGTCTAACACACAGTTGTCTCCACACCTACTGGAAGCATTCCTATAGACAAATTGTGTTGTCTGTAAATTACAAATAAACTGTAATATATCAAATAGAAAGAAAAAACAGGCGACAGGCTTTGTACTTCTCGTTGCTTCCCCCTGAATATCCAAGGCGTACCTCCTTAATTTTACCATCCTCCAACATGAACACTTTTCAATGTGCCTGACCTATATGAAGCCATATCCTATGCAGAATTTCTCTCACTGGGAAAAGGATTATTTAAGCCTGACAAACATTATGTTCATGGTACTGGTATATGGAAGAAGTTTACAAAACATAAGGATGAAAATGGCACAAAACATTACTTCAGGGTAGAAAATGTCTGTTCTGTGGCCAGCCTCTCAGGTTGCCTTTGCTAACTGTAAAATGCAAGTATGAATGTTCTCCTACCCTGCAATGCATTTTGAGATATATGAATAACCATTCTCAGCACCTATCTAAAGCTCATCAAAATATTCTATGTGCAAGTCACTAACGTCATTGGCTGATGTAGATAATAAAGCAAAGATCAGATTAGAAAATTCTAGTAAGTAGGAAAACAGAAAGAAAGAATAATTTTGCACCTATTAAATTTGTTCTTGAAAGTATAAATAAAGGAAAGAAAGACGAAAAGGGGGAGAAGACATTTCCCAATCCATAGGATTAAAAAAAAGCCAATAAGACTGTTTTACACAAAACTCAATCCTCACCCACCAAGATCCAGTTCTGACCTTGGCAATTCACTAAGGAAAACAGAGTTCAGAATCCAGCTCTATGCAGGTAAGGAATAATGAGAAACAATTCTCAAATATTTTGCTTGCACTGTGAGACCAACCTCAATTTCCAGTCTGCTCCTACATTCCCAGTATTGATTTGGTATCTGACACTGTTTTTTATCGATTCATTTTTGCTCTTAAATTAAGTTTTCAGCTAAGAGGAACCTAATGCAAGAGTCTGCAATCTGACACTAATGGTAAACATTGTGAAGTTTGGATTCATCAATTTGAAAGTCACTTAGCGTTTCCCCCAACTGCCTGACAGCTCTGGGCTATGCAAGCTCTTTCCCTGTCAAACACAGTGAATCTGAAACAGAAAGCAACCTGCTTTAGACCTGTCTCCTGTTAATTTAAGCAATGTTGCAAATGTTGGTAATGAAATGACTATACTGTGTTAGTGTTTCTTTTATACCCTGAAACTTAAACCACCGTGTGCAGAATTTCTGAGTGGAAAACAAACTGCATTCAGCTACTCTTTAGAGTCAGTAAACAAATTCTGACACTTGGAAGTGACACTAATCCTCTTGTGGCCGTGATGAGGAGACACAGATCCCTCAACCGAGCTGTTCTTCTCTGCAGTGAAGGATGCTGCCTTTCCAAACATCCTTACTCCTTCTCTTTCCAAACCTTTAGAAGAGAGAGGAAAGCAAACAGTGCAAGTGCCTGTGCCACACACCAGCAAAGGGAAGGAGGCGACTAAATGAAGGCAATCAATCCAAAGCCAAAAGTTGGACAGTATGTGGCTACCACTGGCACAAGCTATTCAGAGAAAGAACTGAGGGTGCCAGGACAATTTCATGTACCCCAAGTCAAGAGCACTTGCTTTCTCTGGGACACTGTGCTTGCACACCAGGACACAGGGCAGTGCTGTGAGGAAAGGGTGAGAGACCTGTGGCAAAGCTTGGGTTAGCACTGGCATGTTCTCTGGTCTGCCCTGCGATTCTTTTGTTTCACTCCTCTTCCTTCCTGTACAGCTGCTGCAAAAAATTGCATCGTTTATAAATGACAAAGGAGGCACCACAGTCCAATGGATGGGGCAAAAAACCCCATCAGGCAGCATTATATCCTGCACTGTCCCTTTCTGATGCCTCAAGAAAAACAAGTCAGTCTTAAGTGAACTGCATCTCCTGCTGTCTGAAAGGCTAGTTCATTCCTGCCATCCCTCTAGGCAAGAGGACAAGACGGTTTTCTTTTGCCTCTTCCTGTCCCAGAAATGCATCCACCATGGGAGAAGATCTGCCTTTAATCACTATCAGAGGTTTCCTCTGAAAACTTGCCCCCGGGTAATGAAGTGAAAATTAAAGCCTTTCTTGTTTCCCCAGCCAAAGTCCCATCCTCACCCACACTCCTGATGCTGTACCACAGGTTGTCTCATCACAGGGATTTGGCAGGTTTGGGGCCAGCAGCAGCTGCTGCTGTTGCAGACAGTCCTGGGAGAATTTGGCTGTCTCCTGATAAACCAGGCATGGAATTGTCCGTCAGCGTCAATAAACTCCTCGGCCCATTACCAAAAGCTTAAAAGTCTCATGGTTATCTGAAGAGCCTCCTGATGCAAAGGCCCTGAGTGAGGGTCACAGACAGGTACCTGGGCAAAGGGGGGAACCCAGCCCAGATCCCCTCGAGATGCTGTCCAGCCTTGGGCACTTCAGCAGCTCTCCTCACCTCCCTAAAAGCACCCTGAACCTGTGGGAATGTAGTGGAGATGGTAAGTACAGCCGGGTTTCTCCCTCCTCTTTCCTTTGTGTGTGTGCACATGCATCCATTTTTTTATGTAATCCAGGAACAGATTCTTTTCCTTACATAACTCCTGTGCTGCATGGGGATCCAGATGATTTCTATGACTTTTTCCCCCTCCCCAAATCCCTCTGGCTTTACTGCCTCCATTAAAAAAAAAAAAAGAAAAATTAAAAAAAGGTGACTTTTTCTCATTAGTAGAGAATTTTTCCTTTCAACTATGATAAGCTTTAATAGTATTTACATTTTTATAATCTCAAGCTTTTTCTAGTCTTGTTCAAATATATTTGATAGATTAACATTAGAACACCTTATCAAACTGCCACTGTACATACATATTGAAATATATATATTATAAATACATTTGAAAAAAATCCTAAGATACAATAAACTCAAAGTATTTATTAGTATTTCACTTAAAAAATGGAACAGATAGGGATGGACTTATTCTAACTGTGCTTTCTTGTGTCAGGATTATGGTGAAGCAGTAAATAATGAATTTTGGAATTGTAGAAAGTGTTAACAGAAGGTTTAGAGATCATAGAATCACTAAGGTTGGAAAAGACCTCAAGATCATTGAGTCCAACCATTAAACCAGCGCCACTAAGTTCACCACTAACCTTCAGATCTGCATTTGAGCAACAGGATGTCTTTGGCCATTTTTTGTGGTGGTCAGTGTGAAAACAGGCTAGGTATCAGAATATAACAGTCTGTGTCCATGAGGTAATTTTTATGGAGCAGAAACACACACCAAATTATTACCCTGAAATTGTTCACGGTCAGGGAGTTTTCTTAAAACAGCATGAATTGATTTCATCTGTACCACTTGGGATAGTCAGTACCTGGCTCAGGGACGGAACTGAAACAGTCTTAGAAGCACCATCACTTCCTGTAAGCAAGTAGGTGACACATATCCATTCTGACCATGTCAGGTGTTTCTGTAGCAGTGACAGATTGGCTACAAGATAAAAATATCTTTACTTTTAGAGGGGGAGATTGAAGAATGGGTCAGAACGCTCTGTGTTTTCTAGCGGGCGAACTTCATACAGTAAAAAGGTGACTTCAAGGTCCTTGTCAACTCCTCCAGAGATGAGTTGAGCTGATGAGTCCTAGCAGTTCACAGGTGACACACAGTCCTTCATGCTCCCAGCACAAACCGTGGTACTCCCACTCTTCCTGCTTAACGCATTTATGACAACTTGTGGTGCTGATACGAACCAGCACAGACATTGCTGATGGGCAGAGGGAGAGCTGTGCCACTGGGGTAGCCCCCTTTAACACTGCACAGGTTTGCAGCTGATGCTTAGGAAAAGTTCCTGGATTCCCTGTCAGTGATGAATGTTCTATTCTCTCCAGTTGTCTTGGAAAGTGAAAAACCCTGGTTGTCGATGACCAGGGTGTTTTGATTATCTTTTGATTATCTTTTAACAGAACTACAGCAATGTCCTGTAGCTGACTGTGAAGTCTACTGCATAAAAGAAAATATAACCAGTGTCTCCTTAGCAACTCAAATACGGATGTCAGACCTGAGCTCTGCTCTTTACATTTGGCTTCCACAGCATCTGAGATGAAATTCCAGATTTTGGTCCTCATCTGCGACACTCACTGTCGTGATGCTATGTGAAAGAGTGTTTAATGCCAGGGGCTGAAGGAGGCAGCTGGCAGTTTGATTCCTCTGAGTAAACAGAGTACTACATGGAAAGCAATATTTTCTGGTGTCAGGCTATGAAAAGGTCTCTTCTAGGAAAAAAGAACTATATCTAACCTACTCATCTCCTCACCCATATGTAATTACACTTCTCTTATGTGGACTTCCTTATAAGGAATACCTAGCAACACATCCACTTGAAGGCAAAACAGCTTCTTTCTCCTCTGTCATTCCCTGAAGGTTTAATATAACCCCTTTATTCAAAGTAAACACTCCATTGAATGTGCTTTTCCTTTAGGAAGACTAAAACTAAAGAAAAGAACTGACAAATGTTAATCACATTACTTAATGTTGCATAAAGGATGTTGACATAAACTATGCACTAAGATGTTTTTATAGGGTCCACAGATAATGGCATATATTGCCTTTAACAGCAACAGTTCTTTCTGTAGAACAGAGAAAAATGAGGTAGGATGAGGAAGGGACAGAGAGAGAAAAGAAAAATGCTTTCTGGCTCCAGCCAAGTGACATGACTTCCAATGTGAGTGACCTCTCCTGTACAACATGTGATCACTGTATTTTTTCCATAACAACTCTGTCATTTTCACCAGGATCTGCTCAAACTCCCTACTGCTAGTTCTTGTCTATTATGCTATTAGTGCTCATCAAAGTCGGCTTCCATCAAGTGCAAGAGCCATCTAGCATGGGTATGTGTATTTCTGGGCCACTGTTTATCAGCCACTTGAAAGATTAATGCTTACTATCTTATCCACTAAATCTTGTTTTCATCTAGAGTAGACTACAAAAAAGGATTAGAAAATAGGAGAAGGGAGACTGATTCTCACATTGGTGGTAATTGTGTCCCATGAGAACTAACTATAATAGCAGTTTCAGGGTTTGCAGGTACAAGGGGAAATAATAACTGCACAGTGACAACAGCACGAGTGGAACAAGGAAGAAATAATGGCACAGCTTCTTAAATGTGTGGAGGAAGATTGCAGTGTTAGAGGTGAAAAGCAACCGGCCAAATGGCAAATGGCAGGCCCTTAGCAAGACAAGGTTCAGGCACTGAAAGCATAGTGCAACATTAAACCAGTCCTGGGTAGCACTGCAGTGTCAGCCTAGAACAGAACTGACAAATGGCTGTACTAACTTCGTATGCCTCTGAAAGAGTAATCATCCTTTTTGCCAGCTGGGGATGAAAAAAGCACTTTCTCCATCATAATAAAGAATATATATTTTATCCCTCAGAGCCAGTGCTGGCACTCTGGATTACAGGTCTCTTGTCTTGGCCCACAAGCTGTCTCTTTGGGAAGGACCATGATGGTTTTTTGAAGACACTGCAAATACACACCCTTTACCACTCTCACACAGTCCCTTCCCCACTCAAAGGTATTTCTATACAAAATCAGAGTGTTGTCACATCACTGGCCTTGTTAATGTTATTCATTCTGCTTAGCTCTTAATCCCATTCAAATTCCATTTGGTTAAAGTTTTAATCCTCCGACTTAATTTGAGAGAGCAAAACAGGGTTTCATTTTCACTCAGGTTCTGTTTGGAAGTTATTTATAATGGAGTAATATATCACTGATATATATGAACAGTATTTTACACATATGAGCAATATTTGCCAAACTTCAGTGTGTTCCAAGAACTTAAAGAAAAAACATCTACAAGAATGTTTCTTGACATTTCTTCCCAGTAAAAGTTTCTTGACCTATGGCATTGCCTGACTGCTTACCATTTATCAAACACCTTCTGACTCTCTGTGAGCTTCCCATTAACTTATTATAATCAGAACCTTAATATAAAGCCCAAATAAAGCTTATTAGGCATTTGTGTTGGGTTTTGAGATCACCATGCAACAGTGAATACAAATTATCTGCAGATTCAATATTTTTAACTTCCCCTTAGAGAATTTATCAAAACTAACACCTTTAGAAGTAAGAAATAATAGAAAGTGACAATTTTTGAAATTAGATATGCCAAATCATTTATCATATTCAACAATTACCATCAACTTCAATTTGAAAAGACCAAGCTAGCATGAAGAAGTGAAATTATTAATAAACTAACAATTTCATTTTCCCTTAGGACTGTACATCATGAAATATTTATAAAACCAATTAGTTTCATCATGACAGGTTCAAGTTAAAGCTGGCAGAAATGAAGGCAGTACATGAGAAATGGAGAATGATGGAGATGACCCTCACCCAAAAAAGCCCTTTAGGCCAGCAGGGAAATGCTTTGACTCCCCAGACTGGCAGCACAGCACCTCACAGAAACAATGTGCTTGGGCTCAAAGGAAACAAAGCTTATGGAAAGAAATGCCTATAGAATGGGAACTAGAAAAAGACCTGAAGTATTTCAGGCATGGGAATACAGGAAATGCTTTGTTGCATTTTGAGATTATCCAGCTAACTGGAAAACCTAGGGGAGAGATGAGCACAAGAATCCCTTCTGAGGAAGATGAGGCAATGCCACCTGCTTTATGACAGGACTGTCTGAGGACTCACTGCTCTCAGAGCCCGCATACTGAGATTGCTTGGGTGGTTTGCACTCACCTGTCTTCCTTCCATAGCTCCTCTCATTTCCTTGAAAGTTGAGCTAAATTCTCCAATGAAGTCATGCTTTCCATTGGAATCCCAGTCCCAAACTATGCACTGGGGAGACAAAGGAGAAAAGAACAAAAGAGAACATTTTTCTTCAGACAGAAAGGAGGTTGTATTGAAAAATACTACGAGAGAAACTATGATATACATGGGGTGTTTTATCGAAAAGGAAATCACAAGACACATTAAAACCATATTCTTGTATTGATCAAAATCAAATGACAAGTGGAATCTCAGCCCAGCTTGCTGTTGACAGTTGTGTATTCTGGAGTTGGCTGAATGAAAGAAAGTTCCTGTATTTCAGAAGGGAAGGATTTCTTGTCTACATCATTTTTTCCAGGTGTAAAAATACAGCACTGTGTGTATTTGCATGTTCATGGTCAAATGGTGTCCTGGCTTACCCCGTTGTAGTGCTTTACAAATATAAATTAATATTCAAACCCCTAGTTGCTTTGGGCAAACAGTACTGCTCTAATTTTTACAGTCCGTGAAGGTGAGACAATAGTGACAGAGATCATTTTCTGAAATGGCTTTGAAATGATACACAGCAGTGTTTGGTGCCCATGTCTTGGCTGTTTCCCCATGTTGCTCAACAGTGACTATGCAAACCAAACGTCACTGGTAGTCTCTCCTAAATTCATGCATAAAGATGAATATCTCAATGAGTCTGAGCTGTGAGAGTTTTATTTTACAGATTTTGCTAAATACAATTCAGCCAGCAAAGACCAACACACACAGCAATAACTACAGGCTTAGTTAAATTATAATTTTAAAACTGGTCCAAAGACAACAAAGGGGCTCACAACTTTACAGAACAAAATCCCAAATTCAGCCTGGTGTTCTCTCGAGATAAAGGTCACATAAGTTGCAGAGGAGCTGCCTGCTGAAAAAGGCAGGAATTAATCAAAACTGGAGGTGGTGGGGCAGCATTAACGAGCTTAACAACAGCGGGTTTCATCAGGCTGCTTTGCCTCATTGAGGCTCAGAGCTCTTGACCCAGACAACACAGGAGGAAGAGCAAGGTTTGCTCCTCAAAGACTCCTCAAGCCAATTGAAGTTTGCTTCGTCCAAAGGGGCACTGAAATCATGAGATCTTGACTGGATTTTGAGTTTTAAATATTTTAACAAAAAGTGCTTTATTGAAACAGACTTGCCCATCCACCAGCTGTGCTTTCTAACCAACCCAAATAACCAAGTCAAAGTGGTATGTGGGCACTGTGGCCAACCCCCTTTGAGGGCAGGGGAAGGGACTCTGTAGAAAGCTTGAGATTTAGACAAAATGACTGAATTCTTATGAGAACAAAAGGACAAAAAAAGTTTCAAGGGAAAGACTGTCTGAACCCACGCAACATCCTCCCACCACAGCCCTAAGCTAATAAATAACCTCTTGCACACAAATGTCTGTCCGTGTGAGGCCCTTGAAGTCTATACTTGAAGGATAGGTAGGAAGCCCCCTGTTACTTTTCCATCCTACCACCTGCAATTTACTTGCTTTTTTTTAGTGCAGGGAACCCAGACTAAAGAAAGATCTCCAGATCAAAAGGTGAAAATATTTTGGTCTACGACTTGGAGATACTTTCCAGCACCTTTGACATTGAAGGGGTGAATGGAAAGTAGAGGGAAAAGGGGGGCAGTTCCCATGTGTGTTTATTTATAGGCTCAGTTTTAAACAAGAGTAATCAAATGAGAGTGGGTTTCTTGTTCTGATAGTGGTAATGCTGCCTGGGGAAAAACTACACGGTATATTCAATGCTAACAGCCCTGGATTATTCTTTATGATGAAATCCTCATTAATAAACACTCTATGCTGATTATCAACTGCAATTTTTAGATGAGCTGGTAACAGCAAAAAAACCCAACAAAATATTCCAAGAAAAACTAATTTGATTAATGAAAAAATCCCTGAAACTGCTTTTGTCTCACAGAGCTTGAAACAGCTTCATTTCATTTTTCTGTGGAATTTCTTTGTAATATAAATTGGTCATCTTTTATTGAAATTACTTTTTAAATATTGCATGAAAAAATGGATTTCACAGATGAAGCATGACTTGGTTTTCTTTTTCTGTAATGGTTGTAAAAATTATTTAAGACCCTCAAAGTAACACTAAGTAAAAAGATTTGTCAAAATGTCATAGCAAAATTGTTATAAATTTGCAAAAAGTGTAGTTTTAGTCATGCTGTCAACTTTTAAACCAATGTTTTTGAAAAAATTACTATTTCACAAGGAAAAAAAAAAAGAAACCCCTTATTATGAAGTTTTCCAGCCAGATTTAATTCTCAGGTTTAGTCTTTAAAATCAGCTGAAGCATAAATACAAGAACAGGCCCGAGGTTATCAAAGACCTCCAGGAAAAGGTACTTTGAAAAATTTCTCTTAGAGAGCTGACTCTTCTGAAGGGGCAGAAGCTCTGAGTGCTGATTTGTGGTTAGAATTTTAAGTGGACATGAGCAAAGTTAAATTACATATAAAATATCCACTCAACAGGGATCCAACTGCTTTTTCTTTCAAGCTAGAGGTTTTCTAACTTTAGTTTTCAGAAAGCCAGATGGTACTTTAATCTTCATATTGGCTTCATGGAAAAGGCCAACAATTACAGAATTATCTCTGTGCCATTTGCTCAATTACAGTGAAGGGAGAAAGGGGATTTCTGCAAGCACATCCATTATGCCTTCTTTTTTTATCCCAGAGTTTCACATCTGGCCAGAGAAATTAATTGTTACTGTCTGAAAAACATATTGTACACTGGAATGATTCTGCATTTCAAATGCATTTCAATTTCTGAAACATATAAATACTGGAGTCCAGACATTTTTATAAAAACCCACTCAGACAGATAAAATAAGCAGGGAGGGATCTTTGCAAATAACCCAGAACCAGGTAAAGACCAGAGGTGATAATCAAAGTACTATTTCAAATCAAATCCTCCATAAGCCATCCTTTATCTTCAGGCAAACGTTACCGTGTTCTTTGGGTCCAAACTCTTAGAGGTTGCTGAAGCAGATGATTAACAATATACCTACACTCTATTAAAAGCCTCATTAAATTAAGGAGGCTTTCCATACATTACATTTTAAATACTGGTAAATCAGTGTTCAGATATAAAACCTGGTCCTAATGCTGCATGGTGATGGAATAGCGATGACTGGAATGATGGAGAACATCTTTCAGCCCTGCATGATTCTACCTTCCCCTCCAAAATAGCTGCTGAACTACAAGGAGAGGGAATGCAGCTTCAGGCCAGCTCAGGGAAAGGCACTATGCCTGACAGAGCTACCCAGCAGGCTCAGGTGAGATGATATCAGGGGATCCCTTCTGGGTATCCTCATCATCATTCCTTCAGCTTTTCTTGTAAATACACAAAATGAGAGATTTCCTTCCTGGCTGAAATTGAACCTTTCGCTGGAAAAAGGAGGGAGAAAGGTCCATTTTAAAAAAGCAAAAGGTATTTCAGGTGGATGCAGATGGAAATTTTCCCTAGATCGGAAGA
>JAWWMP010000081.1:42515038-42572506 GCA_035047865.1 Dendrocincla tyrannina
CAGATGGAAATTTTCCCTGGCTTTATTTCAATTTTTTCACCGAGATTAGATTTTGCCAGCACTCACTACAAAGGGCATTCAAGAAAAATTGCATAGGCTCTGGAGCTACAACAGCACAGGTTTCTGAGGCTGATTTTCACAATGCTTCCCAGAAGATGACAGCTAGATTAATCTTGCTACCTCTGTGTGAGCAAAAACTCCCTTGCACAATTTCTGATTTTAATTGTATTTCACAAAAATACAACCTGAACCATAATCCAGCCCCAGCCAATACTGATGTTCAGTGATGTGATGATGCCTAGATAAGAAATAAACCAATTTCTCTATCCAGTATCTTCCACAGAGTGAGGCAATTTCCCTATTTGATAATTCAACAACAAAAAAAGTATTACCTATTATGTGATCCAAAATCAAACATTATTTTTTTCAAATTTTAATTTCTGTGGTCTGACTTGAGACAAGAAATTCATATAAGAATAATATAAGAATATAAGAATCAATATAAGAACCAGCAAAATTCTAATACAATTGCCATCAAATAATCCTTCCCATAGTCACCATCCTATCTATTTATAACCACCAAGAGAACTAATATGACTGGCTACTTTGAGTTTGTGTGTGTGTGTCTGCAGGTACTGAGATTATTTTCCCTATATAGCTTTTAGAGAAATGCTTCAAGGGTTTTGTCCCCAGTAGGTTTTCACCATGAGAGAATTATTATATCCAGCACCTTTGGGCATGGGTAATGGAGAAACTTGGAACTTGACCTGGCAATTTACGGGCCAGCCCAAAACATGCTCTGCAGGTTACTCTTCTAAAAGGCAGCCTTCTGACTAAATGCTATCGGGAGGCAGCTGACAGCCAGGCCATGAAAACAATCTATTTAAGTTCCCCTCAGCTGGCCAGACACTGCAGATGATGGCATGCACAAAGCCAGTAAAAACCAGAAAATTCCCAGTCTTGCCAGCCTGAGTTTCTCCAACTCTGTGAATGCTCAAAGTCCAGCTATGACATCTTAGTATGGCTTGTGCTGGTACCAACTTGCCACTTGCTTGGAGAGGTAGAGTGTTGGACAGCCCTCCTGAGAACACCTCTCCAGTTTGTGACCAAAACATAGTGGCTTGGCTGGGAGAGCAAACCAAATCCTTGGTCCACCCTCCAGCTGCTCCATGGAGCCAAAGTGCCCAAGAGCCAGAAAGGCAGCAGGCTTGAGCAGCCAGACTCCAGTGCCTTGAACAGGAGGCTCCCTATTCTGGTCTGCCTCTGATCCAGGGCAGATCCAAGTCACATTCAAAAGGAGATTTCTCTCTGTGCTGTTCAGTATGAAACCCCTGACACTCAGCAAGGAGTAGAAGGGATACCTTTGAAGGATGAGAACTTTGTCCATTAATTCCCTGTAGTACTTAGACAGACATTAGACACTGAACAAAAGCAGCTTAAATTCTGAGCAGAAATTGTCTTGGGTGGTTTTTCCTTGCATTTTTGTTGAAAAAGATACCTTGTGGCTAAGCAAGAAGGAGAATGCTCATTGTTGGACTTGAATTACAGCCCAGTCACAAAATTCTTAAAAATTAGCAGTAAACAATAATAGCACCACAATAATTTTTAGAGATAGAGTTTATATGGCACTTACTATCTCAAAGAAATGAAGTCTTGAGGCAAATGTTGGTGACCTGCTCTACTTCAAGTGTCACTCTGAGCTGCAGGTGGTGTGGGGTGGCAAAAGGCTACAAACAGAAATCCTTCTTTGGTTCATCCTCCAGGATCAGGGACAACTTTAGCAAAGCAAAGAAAGGAAACAAAAACCACTCCACAGCAACCCCTCCCCCTTAAACTCAGAAAACCAGAGAAGGTGAAAAAAAAACCGGAAAAAAAATTTACTTGATCATCAAAGTGATTTTTCTGGAGCAGTCTGTCTCTCATCAGGGTTATTATTACTTGATAATGAAGCACATATCCTACTGTAACTCCCTAAAGTATACGTACCCCACTTGGAATACTTCAAAGAATGTCTTTATAGGAAAGCCTTCATCCACTACCTACCCATTCTCTCCACTTGGGTATCAGGAAAACTATGCAAATCCTTCAGTATAAAAGAGAAATACTTCAAGTTAGCCTGTTTCTAAATCATGATGTTCCAAAGCCAAATTCTCCATCATAAACATCACAGTAGAGAAATTTGGTCTTTTCTGATGTATATGAAATTCTTCCCTCTTCTTTTCATCCAAGCTGGTCATCATTTCTATTTTCAGTAGTTGTGCTTCTCCAAAAAGTGAAAATAGACTTTCTGTATCTCACTGCAGATTGTCTCTGAAGTTGGCCTCCAGTGAGAATAGAGTAAAGCAGCTGAAAGGAAAGGAACCCGTGTTTCTTGCAAGCCTCTCGCTGGTTGAAGTAAAGCCTTCTTCAGAGTACTACAGATAACGTATTTGAACTTTTTCTTCTCAGAGAGATTAACTCAATTCTCCAAACTAAACTACTCAAAGACCCCTGAGCTAATGGAGGAAGAAGAGTTCATAGCCTATGCTTCTAGGCTTTGTGCAGCTTCTGTGAAGCCAAAGGAGAAGCAACTTTCAAAGTTTTCTTCTTGACTACAGAGCCACACTCTTTTTGAGAACTCCATCTTGTGTTCTGCTGAATTGGAATGGGCTGATACCAGTTCAGCAGCACAGCTGAGTTTGCTCCTCAAACATTAGGTGAAATACAGACTCCATTGCAGGCAGTGAGACTTTTCATAGGAACTGCAACAAGTGCCAGGATTTCACTAATACCTTTGTGCCTCCTGCACACAGACAGTGGTAAACGATGTTAGGAGTTGATAGGCTTGTGCTGGACTCAGATCCTTTGCCTGTTGAAGGAGACTTGAGACAGACATGCATTGATAGCTTCCTCTTGGTTAATGGCAAGTGATTCAGCATTCCCTTTCACATGCTGCATTAATTATAGCAGCCAAGACAGCCTCAAAACACAGAGAAAAAAAATCTGCCTGTGAATATAAACACAAGGGAAATTTGATTTGAAAATTATCTGTCTGGAGAGAAGAGTGAAGGGAAGGAGAATTCTTGGTTTTTTTCCAAAAAGGGGCAGGACAAAGCCAGTGAGTAATTTTTATTGACAGCTGTGATTTGACACCAGCCTGTTTCAGTTCTTGACAAGTGAAAACAGGGACTGTTTACAGAAGCACTTTCACCAAGCCAGTCTCTCTACATCACCAACAGAGAGTTGAGTACACCAGCAGTGGCTCAGCAATGATGGGAATCCTCACAGTTGGATGTTGCCCCTTCTTGACAACTCACAGCATGTAAGAATCATCAGGGTCATTTCAAACCCAATTACTTAAAACTACAGCTTGTTGATTACCCTGATTTGTATTACAAGGGTGCCTAGGAGCTTCAAGCACAGATCTTTCAGTGCTGATAAATGAGGCCCACAGATATTCCTCTGAAACAGAGAAACATGCTATAATAAGTTACATCAGGTGTGGGACAACGTATAAATGGATTTTCAGTGACTCTCTAGGTTTCTCATGGTGAAAATATAAACAAGCTTCTACTTTACAGTCACAGGTTTATGTAACAACATCCTCAGTTTATATACAAGCAACAATTACTAATCAGTGTCAGCATGGACATGGATGCAAACTTCCATTTCTAGAGGTTCATGTAGTTGTAATGCATGCCTATAAATTTAATATAAATTACACTTCCTTTATGTTAGGGGCAAAGAACTCCATGCTAATAACAGATTTTTTTTTTGGTCTTTCCCATCAAAAGCACCCCTAGCAACTCAGTATGCAACACAGAAATGGGTCAAGTATTCTGCTTGTCGTCATGAAGACTTAGTTGTCCAACAAAGAGAGCAGGTTGGAGTATTTTTCAAGTGCACATAAAATGGTCTCTTTCTGTCTCAATCAATGAGATTCAAGTTTTTGAGGCTATCTTTGGTTTCATAGTCTATAATGCACAATTTTTTTCACATATGACATGATAAACCAACAATAAAATATAGGAACAGCAAAAACTTCTGCAAAGACTACCCTAAGGCTCCTGTTGTGAGATTATCACTGTGTCTCTGGCAGTTTTCTCCATGAGTTTCCCTTCTTTTAGTTCACACTGTGTTCTGTCCCTATGCAAAAGAATCTGTCTTCCAAAACTTTTGAGAGAGGTGACAAACTAGTGTAGTGACCCAGTAGTGCCGCCTCTTGTTAGATGTATCTGAGATTTCTGCTCGTCTCAGTAACTAACAATTCCCTCCATAGCAAAAAAAGGCACTGCTCCTTGGCAGGCCTCTCTGCTGTACCTCCTGGAGAAGGTGCAAGCACAGCAGTGAAATTTAGCATACCTCATGAATGTGTATCAAAAAGCTCTCAGACAGAACAAGACTCCATCCAGCTCCCACTATCTCCTTTCAGTTCCTAAAAAAAGCTCAAGTTAGCTTTATCTTGCACTCTGGAAGCCAGCAGATAAAAATCAGCCATCGCCTTGTCTGTCAGCAGGAAAAGAAGATGATGATACTTGGCAGAAAGAGTACAAAATGCACTTCCCTCCCAGAGCAGCACGAATCTGTCCCCAGACACCAGTTGTAATAATGATGAGTGTTTATACAAAGCAACTGATGACACTGTTCTTTCTGTTGTCAGTCAGTGGGGGAGTTAATTACACGTCTCGTGGATATCACTGACCTGGCAAACGGCATTGGGTTTAATGGCCCTGAACTGGTCACTATTCAGTGGGTGATAACACAGCATAAATATCAGTGGAGGATCTTCCCAGTTATGGGTAATTCCTAAAACTAAGACCAGCAGGAGTTTCAAAAGTAGAAAGTTTTTAGTACCAAACAGACAATAAATCAATTAAGAAACACAAAGCAATTGTAAATGCTTACTAAAATAATATTTCAAACCACATTTCCCACGGAATACGAAGAGATACAAGTAGAGAGAGTGTATAGGTCATTAAAACAGAAATGGCTAAACTAATGCAAGAGGTCAATGTTAAAGGATAAACCTGAGCTTAATTTAAAGGTAAAAGTCTGAGAATAAAGGTCACAGTTCCTGATCTCATAATCACATATTTGATTTTTCAAATCCCTGTGAAATTTCTACTGAGTATTTTGCACTTGTTATAACAGTCAGCACTGGGGGTAAAAGACCTGATTTCTGTTTGTTTGTTTTTCTGATGTTCTCTGCCTCAGTTAGTGCTTTCACAGATACACTGTTGCTTCAAGATGAACCCTCCACATAGCTCCTCTTTATTAGCGCACAGGTTTCATACTTAGAAACAAAACTTCCAGCTTTTTTCAGCACTGCTTTTAAGTTAGTTTTCTGGCCAGAGTTGTATTCTATCTCCTATATTGTGTTTAGTGTTGAATTCATCTCCCATGTGGACACTGAAAGCATCTCCATGAAGAATCTAAACCCTTCCACTGCCACAAGCTCCCCTGGCAACATATCCCTGAACATTTCCAGTAAAGGGTTAAATTCCCATCATGACATAGTGTCTGGATATTTCAAAAAAGAAGATATTTTCCTGTTTTTTGGGAGCTCACAAACCTGCTAAAACTGTGAAACAGTAACCTTGTTGATGGATGCCATATTTTTCATGCAACTGCTCAAATATTTGTGGGGGTTTTTTTGCACACATACAGTAACCTAGTTTCTAGTTTCTGTTCTTGTACTGAGTAGACAATTAGACTTTAACATAATACTGTAACTACCTGCCTAAATCTATACAAACGTCCTATTTCAGGCTTCTGTCCAACCCCTCAGGAAGAAACAGACTGGAAACCCAAGGTGCTCAGCACCCTGGTTACTCTGGGTGACTGGCAAACCTGAATGTGTGGGCATCCCTGAACACAGCAGTCTCTTCAGAAGGAATATTCAGGAATATAAAGGGGGGACATGGAAAGAAAGGAGGAATAACGGGCAGAAAATCTGCTGTGGAAAACAGAACCACTGAGGTTTCCATATGGGTGAAATGATCCAGAAAAAAAAGCCTAATGAGGTAATTGAGCGCTTTGCTGTAGCATCTAGGGAGGCCAAATTCCTCCCCTATGAAGGAGACACTATGACATATACATGTATGTTATAAGGTAGCATAATACAATTCTATATCAGTGAAACAATATGGATTCAATTTCTAAAATATAGAATACATAGCATAAACATAATATATACACATTCAAAATCAACAATTAAAATAGTATCTTAATCTTGCTTTGTATGAATCTTTCCCTGCTTCTTTAGCAGGGAAACATGATGTTGTGTAAACACTGACTCATAAGGAAACTCAGCTGTATATACTGGAACTAAAAGAAGGAATCTGACAGCTTTCTGTGAGTAGAACAATATTACTAAGAGACAAATAATCTGCTGCACACCGAATGCTCCAGAAAGCAGCTGCTTTAAATCACCATTATGACTTTATTTTGACAAATATGCAAAGCAAAGCATGTGCAAAGAGTAATGTAGTTTATTAATTTTGTCTCCTTCCCTCTTCTGAACCATCTAAAAGCATGATGATTTTTGTAAAATTATATATTTATTTTGAAGAGTTGCTGTGTTTATCCTGTTTCTCACATGAGAGCAATTTGCTGTGATTTAAATGAAGGTTCAAAGCTTGGTACTAAATAACCTCAACAAAATTTTGACATATTTACAACACAGCAAAATTAAGAGCCCAAAATGCCCAGAGTCAGTGGCAAGAAGCCCAACATAAAGATTTTCAGGGAGGAAATACCTATTCAAATTCTGTTTCTTGGCATGTTTTCCAGTGACAATAAGAGGTAACGTTTTTTAATATCAAGTTTATGTTTGGGATTTCGTTGTTTCCAGTGAATATCAAATTTCTACCAGATACTCGGCAGTTTTGAATACAATTCTGTACCCAGCCACTTTTCCTTCCTTCAAAATAAGCAAGTAAAGGCTAATGCTAAGCAAAGAAGCCAACACATGGCTACCATTAGTGGCATCTCAATGACGTGCCAGAGATACGCCTTCACCCTAGCCCAGAGAGACAAGATTTTAGCCAAAGATCCTAGTGCAGGCAGACACTCTGAGCTGGACTGTGGCTGGCAATGCCTTTATTTGAGCGAATCCTTGGCTAGCAGGCTTACAGGGTGGGTTTTTCAGCAGAGGGATCCTCTGCATTCAGCATGGGACTGAAGCTTGCTGGCAAAATTTTCTGCTGCAACTCCAAGTCCTGCTGCTACATCTGTGCTGTGCCAGAATACTTCTTCAAAGGACAGGAGAGCTGACCCTGTTTGCTGGCCTGATTCCAGCACAAGCAATTAAATTTCTGCCGTCTCAACCATCCCTGCAGCTCAGACTGGCACGGCGTTATTTGCTGCTTCCTGCCCTGAAGTGTCGCAGTGTTTACGCCTGCTCTTGAAGAGTTGCCACAGCTCTCCTCCGGAGCTGGCTGTCTAACAGCAGAGGGTGAAGCCCTGCTCACGTGCAAGACTTTGCAATTACTGTGCTGAAAGCAATGAAGAGCTAAGACCTTCGCTGCTCACCGTTCCACCACAATCTCTCATCAGCTGATGAAAAGAGAGGTCTAGCTCTTTTTTGTTACTGAAGATGACTAAGATGTGAAGAGCGACTTGAAACGCTTACACTTTCATGGCATAACAGCATAAACGGATAAAATGAAAACGTTTGTACCTATCTGCCCTTTCTGAGTTTCCTTCTCTGCACTTCAAATCAGTTTTCAGAGCGTACAGGAGCAATGCAAATAAATGGAAGAAAATGGCCAATTGCACGAGAACTTCCTGTAAAAATGACCCCTGTACATTTCAGTCTGCCTGCTCTCAAATTACGACTACCCACTAATATGGCCCAGACCAAAGAATACAAGAAAAATAGTATGGTTCCCATACCTGCAGTACTTTATAGCTTATAAACCCAGCAAACAGTTTTGGAAAAAAGCAGCAGTGCCTGTCACCACTGGGTTTAGCGAATGCAGCATTTTGGAAAAATGAGGACTCCCATAAAGAGTGGAGCTAGTACTCCAAACCCAGACTTTATAGCTCATCTCTGTGTTTGAACTCCAGATCAATGGACAGAAGTAACAGTACTCAGGTACCTAAGTACCTTCTCTGAATATGCAATCAGGTACTCAGGTTGCATAAATGTCCAAAATCATGCCATAAATAACTGAAGGTGAATAAAAAGAGGCCTGGCTAAAAGTGAGCTGATTATTCATTCCCTAATGTCAACATTTTGTCAGATTAATGTGCAATTTCCTTTGCATTCAGGAAGATCATGTAGGTGCGGACATTCATTACTCTGCGAGGTGAATTACGAAGCTATCATTAAAATAATTACCAATGGAAGAAGGAGAATCAAACATTTAATTCAATGTAATTATAAACCCTATTTCCTACTAATGTGGGTGATTTATCTCACTTCTATTAAAGGAAGTAGAGTAAAACACGCTCCTGTATCAATATGCCAGCTATTAAAGAGTGATCCCCTCTCACTGCCTTCATAGCACAATACTTGGGAGTTGGGCATCCTTTTGCACAATGAAACAGGTTTCCCTATAAAAAACTAGTAGGGAAAACCCTAGTGGGGTTTTCCCCACGGGACAGATAAGAAAGACATGAAAGAACTATATTAATCAGTTAATCATTCTGATTTTCCTCTGCTAATAAAAAAAATCTCTCTCAGGTTCAAACACATTTTACAGGGTATGAGCTTTCTTTATTTGCGATGCGTGCACAGGGACTGACATTTGCGATGAAGTGTCTTAGCAGGTTCCAGAGCACTTGGTATCATAGTTACAGAGATTAATGTTACTGAGCTTTATTGGATACCCCTGAGAAGTCACCAGTGCAGTGATTTTGGGTTCGGTGACTTCATTTTCAAAGAAAATAATAGGAAATTTAAGGTCTTATTACAGTAACTGAAATAAAACATCTCTTCTTAAAATGTAATGACTTCTACAAATAACTGATTGATATTCTTCCTCTTTCTGTGTTCAATGTTTTATTACTGTGAACCACATTATCTGAAGCCACTTGTATAAGGCTCTGGACTGCAGGTGGCACCATTATGCCATTATGAAATGTTGGAACAAGATTATTCCCGAGACAAGTAGGCAGAACAGAGGAGTCTAACCTACTTAGTGAAGTACTCTATGAATATAAAGTATGCAATCTAATACTAGTCATATATATGTATATATATATAGGAAAAACAATTCCCTCTGAGAAAGATTAGGAAGTATCATTTGATGCAAACTGTTAACATTAGCTGAAGTAAATGGAGCTGTATAATTTACACCAGCTGAGAAGGCCCCATTGACCTTCAATGGCCTTTAAATGGGGCCCTCAGAAGAAACACCTGAGGAAAAAAAAAACCAAACCTGTAATCACAATAGTGTGAGAACTCTAAAGAAGCTGGTCAGGAGCAAAGCAGATGCCATACTGTAGTTAATTCTGCTATGCATTGGGATGAAATGAAGAGCTGATAAAATGGTGAAAAAAGGAAGCTGTGGTATTTTCAGGAATGTTACTGAAATGACAACATTGCTGTCATGCTACTGATGAAATGGCATAAATAACTAGAGTTATGTTTTACACAAGGAGTAAGCAGTGTACCAGGACCCCATCTTGGACACAACTTCCATCCTCCTAAAAGCTGACTCCATCCTATGTAGAGGTTGTGGTGAATCTGGCAGGAACAGGAGGCTGGCTTTGCAGAACTGCTTGGAAAGAGAGGCAACTTGTAACACCACTTACCTTATTTTGTGCTATGATGTATGTGAAAAATACATTATACCCGTGTCTAAACCAAAATCACTCAGTGTAGCACTGTGACCATGGAAGCTCTGTGGCCAGCACAGACTTTCCTCTGCCTTTCACATGCACACAGAGAGATAGTTCCAATTTGTGATGAGTCTGCTGCATACAGAAACACTGATTTCCAGGAGATTTCTGTGGAGCACTCGAAAGAGGTACCTTGTGCTAGCAAGGAGACATGCAAGGTGGCCAGCCCACCAGAGCACTCACTTCCAGCAGATGTGCACCAGCAGCTTCACTGTCTTTCAGGTTTCTGCAGTGCCATCGGGAAGAGTTTTTAAGTCAGTAGGAGCTGTCAATCTCCCTGTAAACTAGTCCCCACCTACCAGTGTGATCAATTATTCCAAAGACTCATGAACTGTCCAGGGAGACCTCCTTTGGATGCAGGAAAAATACTTTTGTTTAGCAGTCAGTTAGTTAATAGTCAAGACACTAAGGTGGGGCTGGGTAGTCAGTGGGGATTCACAAGTGGAAAGATGAAATACAGGGAGGAATGTCTCAGGGAATATAAAGAGAAATAGGTAAATAACCTTTTATATGAATAGGCCTGAGAGCGCTCAAGGCTCAGAGAAATCTTTATTCCAGACAATCTAACATCAAACAGGACAGAATTTTCTTCAACCTTTGTCATACATTTTGCTTTCTGACAGTCCACAGAGTAGTGTTAAGCCTAATTCCAGTAGTGTATGAAGAGCTGGCATGGTCCTTAATGGAGATTCAAATCACTGAAAATAGATCTTGGACTTGAAAATGGATTTGCTCATTTTGAAGTCATAATTTCATTTGCACCATGCAAGTGTGAGCAGAAATAAACTGTGACATTTGCAGAAAGATGTCAACTTCTTACCTGCCATTAAATCCTCACCATCATGCTGCTGCATTCAGTTGGGAAACATATGTACAAAGTGCTGCATATTCTGAAAACGACCTGTATGTACCTAAGCAAAACATTCAGTGTCTGAAACTCCTAGAATAATTTGGGGCCAGGAGTTAATTTCTGTGGACTTTTTTTCACTCATCTGTTAAAAGAAGGTAACAATAATCAGGTTGGCTAAGTACTTTTTCCAGATATTTTAATGAAGAAGTCTCCAAGCAGGAGCTGTTGCTCCTCTTAAAGGGATTAATTTTTATGAAGTCTTGTTGGCTCCTCATGATTTATTGTAATTCCTGTCCTAAGTGAACAGCCTGGTTTTCCTGCATATCTCTAAGATCCTGCCTGCTACAACTGTCCTTGATAGCATTTGTAAATAAGAAATCCTTCACTAATGAGAGCATGGGGAAAATGTTTTCCTCTCCCTGGAGGTTTTTCAGGATTTCATAAGACTCCCTCCTTCTGTATCAGAACAAACCCAAGAGAGTTCCCATTTCTCTTAGGGACTGAGGGAAGGAACAGAAGACAGTGCTTCTGCCCTGTGGGTAAGAGCCTTTTTAATTTTGACTTCTTGCTCCATCATTTACCCCACTTCTCAAGGATGGGCTTTACCTACTTACATGGATATTGAGGCAGTCCTGCATTTCTGCTTGGTGCCTCTCTCTTGTTCTTCTCTGTTGAAGCTGCTTTGCTTTGCATAATTGTTTAAATATTTATTAAGGCAAGGTTTTGAACCTGCGTTTCCCACTTCAAAGAGGAGCATTTAACTATGGGATGATAGCATAAGCCTTTCTCCTGTTCACTCCCCCCACTTTAGTTACACAATGTGGATCTGCTTCAATAGAAAAGACTGGGAAAGTCAGCTTGTAATTAGTCAATAAGCAAATGACTCGTATTCAAATGGCTCCTCCAGCTCTTCTGGGCCAGGGGCTCTTGCAGTGCTAATTGCTCACTCTCTTTCTTTCTCTCCATCATTCTAACCAGAATTTCCCATCCTGCTTAAAATATTTCATGAGGAAAATTTATGTCCAAACAAACAAACTGCTTTTCCATGAATTTTTCAGATGCAGTTAAATCAGTCTTTTCTGGTAAAATGCTTTTAATCTACGGAAAACATCTGTGGATGCTTAGCAGCCATCCCACACCAGAGCCCACTGTCAGGAGCAAGTGGCGGTGTGACCTGGTTCTAACACTGACGAGAACTCTATCAAATTATTTTTGCACACATTATCACTCTTCCCATCCACCAGAACTAGGAAAAATATGGGATAAAGGTGCAGAATTTCTTGACTATTATTACCTGTGTGATGGTGTCCCCACATTAAACCAAAAAGTGTGCTGTGACTTGTCCCAAGTATCGTAACATTTTTGAGCTCGACTTTCTGCAGTCCCATGACTGCATCTCAACTTACATATAAAAACAAGTGGGTCTTTGCAGATATAAAATAATTTCAAAAGCTGCACAGAAGGTAAGGAATAGTATTTAAAAATGCTATGATTTTGTTTTAATTCTGTAACTTGCTGAAATTTGATTCATTATTTTGCACAATGGTGCTTTACAGTATTATCTGAGGTAATGGTGGGGTCCAGGCTTTACTTTCTCTAGTTCTCCCCAGGGTGGTTGTATTATTAAGCAGCTTCAATGGCACAAGCATATAAAATAATTAATTGTAAAGTATTTCAAAATAATTGAAGGGAAAGCTCTGCATAAATGCCAAATATTAAGTCTATTAAGGAAATGTGTTAAGAAAAGATATATTAGTTACACACATTGAAACTGTGAAATAAAGAAATGTATTTAATGAATGCACAAGAAAGCAGGAAAGAAAAGGAATAGCTTCTTTCAAAGGTTATGACTATAATCTTTTATTCACTTACATAAAAATGGCTATTTATTACCCAACACATTGGCTGAAGTTACAAAATCAAATGCAGTTAGGAACACTGTCTTTTAGTGATATGCTCTTCACTGTGTTAGAAGATCCTGTCTTTCAGAAGAGCTGAAAAATACTAGAGGAATCCAAAAAATATGAAAACTAACTGGCCCCCACCAGGAAACAATGAATCCTGGCTCTATTTTGTAAAATATAACGTCAGTCAATTTAACAGACAGTTTAGTTCAGAGGGGGCCTAGACGTATATCTAGACAAATAATAAAGATGAGATACAGAAATAACTTCAAACCCCAGAATTTTTCATCAGAGACTTATGATTTTCGTTCCTCCAGCTTAAGACTCTTCAAGAGATTTTTCAGAGAGAAGTGCTGAGAACATATCCCTTTGAAAAGTCACATCTGCCTAGACTGCCTCAGGTTAGGTGTACAAAAATAATTGGTATTTTTTTTCCAATGCGAGCCAAGAATCTCCAGTGTATTTCAGTTAAAAGCATTTGAATCAGACTTACGTCACAGGGTTTCAGTTTACTTCCAGTTTAGGGACAGGGCTTGAAGATAAAAACTTCTTTCATATTTATTCTCTAGTTCTACATATTCATCTGAGAGAAATACTGGTAACAAAGTCTTTTGAATTCAAAGTCTTAAGATCCCTTCCAGGCTGGATTGTTCTCCAATTTCGTGTCCATCTGTGGGTATCCAGATCCAAAACACTAGCAGAACACTGTGTAATTACTCCCATTTTTGTCAGGGGAGGACTGCTGAAACTCAGGGAGGTCTATGATCCAATGGTTCAGTACAAACCCAGGCCTGAAGAACAGCTCGTGCCAGCTCAGAAAGCCTTTCTACAGTGCAAGTCACTACAGTGACATGCTTTATTTATGCTTTTAATACAGTGGGTGTAGTAAAATATCTAAGGACTTCTGAGGGGGCTTTGGAAGTAAGCGTAAGATTAATAAAATCCATAGGAAAAAAAATACACTTCAGAAGTGCAGATATTACTTTGGCTAATCAGGATGTCAGAACTGAACAAGAAATGGCTAGAAAATAGTTAATGTACCATTCCTGAATGTTACAATGTATTATCCCTTTTGGATATGTGATCGTCCTTCTTCAGTTATCAGTGGACAGAAAAAATAGAACAGAAAAGGAACGATGCTCAAACACACATTTGCTTTGAAGCTGGTTTGATACAAAATTCAAGGTAACATAGGAATAAGGTCAGATATAGATATTAAAATCAAATACTTCTTGTCAGACTGGGATTTACTTGTCTTTCATTAACTGAGAGATAACAGCCATTGTCAACAATTGAGAAATGTAGGAAACAATTAACTGCTTTTTGGAAATCACTAAGAAGCAATGGAGACTCCAAAGAAAAAGGTCATTATCATCTCTCAAAAAAAAAAAACCCAACCCCAAAAAACTTGAAAAAAAGGAGTCTCGCTGAAATGTCTCTATTTCTGTCTCTCTGTGAGTTAAGTAGAGATAGCAGAGGGTGAGCTAAAAAGGAGTGGAAAATCAAAAATAAAGTAGTAAAATAGTTTTGGTTAAGCAGAAAATAACTTGAAGATTATTTCAGGAAACTGCCTGCTGCTTGACTGCTGTGTTCAGAGTGACAGGACTTCACACATTTTCTGTTTCAAAAAGCCCAAACCCAAGCCTTAATCAGAAACATTCCTGAGTTCTGAAACAAGTGTCTGCCTCGAAGATGCTGGACTCAATGAGAACTACTTTTCATTAATTGCAATGCACTGGAGATGCATCATAAGGGAGAAAGAAAGAAGAAAGAAAAGCTAGTGACCATTTTAATCCAGAGCATTTTTTAAAACTGGGGCAGAGAGGAATGAAAGAAAACAAGTTGATAGCTTGTTGGTTTGTTCTTTTTCCCAGCTACTACTACCTCTTATTTGTAGATAAAATCACTCAAGTCTGGAACAGGAAAAGGAATTAAGGACTTATTACTAGCATGGCAATACCACAGGAAAAATTGATTTTCAGGGAGGAGAAGCTTCAGGCAGCTTGTTTGGCCTTTACAACACTGAAGTTAAAAGAGCATAAAAGAAGTCATCTATTAAGCTGGTTTTATAGACTCCAAGCACAATTAATTTCAATATACCAGTCTGTTCATGTTCATTAAATAAAAGCATTCATGCTCAAATATGGTTATATTTCTCAGTTGTAAGAAAAGAAGGTAAATGGAACATGCAATTGCTCCTTGCAGTGCTGTAACATTCATGTTAGTAATGCTGTCTCCTGTAGATGAAAACAGTATTTTATCACAAAGCCAATGGCAGTGTAACATCTCAAGTAACATTCCGAATTTACATGGTAATTTAAGATTCCCAGAATACACTCAAGATACTTCATTTACAAAAGGTACCAGTTAGAAAATTAAAATTACGTATTGGCGGTCCCTTTTCGTACACAACACCTGGGAAATGCAGATCTTATTAATATGAAATGTATTCCTCCAAAATATGGTTTCCTGCAGACCATGAGGGGGCTGCAAACAGGCACCTGGACAGCAGAGATGCTGACTTCGTTCTGCCTCCTCCCCAGGAACCTCACCCTGAGCTCAACACCATCCAGTCTCCTGGCACAGCAACAGAACTGTGTGAAATGCTACCTTTACTGCAGGTTGCAAGATATATTTCACAACGTTTCCCTGTTTGATGCAAAGCGATAAAAAAGAAAAAATAATAATAATTTTAAAAAAAAGTCATGGGTTTTAATTCCTGGTTTTAAAATTTAAAGTAAGAGAAGAAAATTTATCTATTAAATGTTATCTTGAGCACCAAAAAATAAATACATTTTGTTTTGGGGGAACTTCTTTTGATTAACAGTCTGGTAAAACTGTCATATTCCTATGTTTTGTAGAATTAACTGGAAACTGTAGTGTTTGGGGTGTGAAGAATCACTGCACCTGCAGTTGGGGGACGTATATCAAAATACCACAAGCAGAACTGATTGCTGTACTGATCTCTACTAATGCTGTAGTCTTTGAAATACAAATATTAAAAAACCAACCAAACAAAAAAACAAAACCCCCAAAAACCACAGGCAAACCTCTGCATGCCTTTTAAGATGACTGTTTAAAAATAAAATCCTATAGAGAAAACACCTGGTTTTACAAAAAAATCCCTGCTATTTACCTCTAAAGGAATGCTCATCTATACATGACTAAACAAACCAGTATCTTTCTTTGCCTTACTCTTTTCGCCCAAACTTTGCCTTTATCTCCTCAGCTCCTCTGAGTGTGCATCCTACAACTAATCTTGATCCTAAACTCCATGGCAGGTCTGTCCCTGGGCACAGGGCACTGACAGTGACAAAGTGGTGATCAGAAGGATGTGCTGCCTTCTGTAGAAGGGAAGGAAATGAACAACCAAAGAAATCAGCACCAGAAGCTGCAGAGAAGACAGATCAGCCTCTTATTTCTGTATCATTAAAGATCGAAGGAATGAACTCAAATGTCAACAACTTTACAAGTACATGCTTAATGATCCAAACAGCCAGGAAAATGGGAGCAAGTCAGACTAGGAGAGCATGCAGTGACCATTACATTAGCAGGATTACCTGTATTTTACTTTTACAGGTCCCCTTAAAACTATGTGGCCTTGAGGATTCAAAGCTCTTAAGGAGATTAAGAGTTCAAGGGCTGTGAACAAACAAATTTAAGCGACTAAAATCACAATTCTAAATTTCAAAATGGGCACGAGATGATTATGAGCATGAGTTAGTGATTTTTAATTATTTTGTGAAAGTTTTGCATATTCATAAGTCTGCTTGGAGCAGCACACACTGCATTCTGATGAGGAATACCATTATCTCACACTCTTAGCACAGCTTCAGTGTGGCATGAGCCAAGGTTTCAGGGACAGGACACGACACTGCAGCAGACTCACAGTTTCAATTGTCCAGAGTGGCATTGAGGACTGACACTACCACAGCCTCAGTTCTAACACATGAGGCACCTCCTGTTACCCGGCTCTGGCCCATCCACTCTGCTTCACCTTTGCCCTCCCCAGGGCTGGTACGCTTTAATCTGCATGAATTCCTCATATCCACAATGGCATGGGGAATACACAGAGCCAAGCCATGCTCCTGCTTCCCACCTCAGCCAGCCTCTGAGCAGAGAGGCCAGGGATGGAGGAGGTATGAACTGCAGGAGAGGGATCCCACACTCAGAAGAAAGGGGAAAGGCATACAGGCTTTCTTACCATGCCCAAGATAAGCACAAGGTGAAGTCCCCCACACCTGATCCTGAGTGTTCCCAGACAGCCCTGACTGGTGGGGAGCAGACAGTTAGGGAGGAAGGAGAGACCTGTCAGATAATCTGCTTGTGTCCTGTTACCTTTCTTTCTTAGTGACAGTATCATAAAATGCTTCAGTGATAACTTTTAGCACTGCTTTGATCAACATAACTAATTTCTTAATAATTTTAATCATCAGTCTGCAGCAATATTCATACACACACCCCCCAAGTTCCCTTTTATTCATAAGTGGTTGCTCCTGGTATTATGAGGAAAATATTCTTGGAATCTGATAATAGGAAAATTTTTTACTCCCATATTTTAGCCTGGTCATGAGTCAGAGACTCATTTTTGGCACAACTCTATAAGTCAGTATTTTTTCAATATTTTGAAGTGCAAGATTCTCTTCTCTGCCTAAGAGAAGAGTCGTGACTCCCTAATGTGAGTAGCCTACTTCTTAATTAGTGAAAACAGCTCTGCATTTCCAAACATCTATTAATCAGATTTTCAGATGTTTTTCTTGCAATTAGAAATGGATTCATTTTAAAAAACCCAAAATAGCTGATATCAAACAGGGATTCTGTTGAAGGGCAGCATTTTTGTGAAAAATGTAAAAGCTGATCTATACAAGGCAGAAAGGCAATAGAGGGCTGTGCATGTGTAACCAGGGTCAGGATGAGTATTTGAAGGCATACACAGATTTGCCTCTGCTCTGCTGCAGCTGCCACAGGATAGCGAAGAACTAGACTGGCTTATCTCTGTGTTTATATACAGCAAACTAGACACACTTCAGCTCTAAATAACTCCATTTACGTTTCACCTTTTCATGACATTTTCCTGGTGCAGAAGAAACCTTGCAGTGTGACCCAGCAGTATGTACATCACCTTGTTATGAATATGTCCAATTTCTCAAATAATGAATCCCTGACCAATTAGAGCTTCTTCAAATGAAGAATCAACACCTAGGTTTCATTTTGAAAGCTACAAGCATTCACCACAAGAAAATATTAAAAGTACATGGTACAAGTCTCAGCCTTCTGTCAGATGCTAGCAAATACCTAGAGAAAGACTATATAAGACAAGGAAAGGTACATTCACCTTTACTTCACCATATCCTCCCAGCTGCTGGCAGTCAAGAACTCTACATTCTCTTGCAGCTAGAGAGAGGTGTTAAAAGCCAGCCAGAAAGCAATAACCATTCATGAATTTGTGTAGTTGCACTTTTGGCATATTTACAGATTTTGTCCTCCCAATGTCCTTTGACAACACATTCCTATCCCATCACTGAACTGTGTTGTGTAGAAAGAGAACTTCCTTTGTGCCTGGCCATAGTGATTTCCAAGTTTATGTACCCAGAGGACACATAGGCAAACCAAGTCATTAATGGCTTCAGAGCTACTTCTTTAAGGTTATCTTTTCCTAGCATAGAAAAGAAACTGCTATCAGTAAATCCTGAAATTTCTCAGAAATAAAATAAATAAGGAGACTCAACGGGAACTTAGGCTAGTAATGCAATGGTCAATAATGTAAGGGGTGATTAGTAGATCTGAACAAACCTCAGGCATTTGATATCTAAGGTGTTGACTAAGAGATCAGCTGCTGATGGTGTTGCTGTTCCTATACTGTAACTTCAGAGCC
This sequence comes from Dendrocincla tyrannina, assembly GCA_035047865.1. Lineage (NCBI taxonomy): Eukaryota > Metazoa > Chordata > Aves > Passeriformes > Dendrocolaptidae > Dendrocincla > Dendrocincla tyrannina. The sequence continues at coordinate 42,533,496 of JAWWMP010000081.1, forward strand.
AGGCAATTTAGAGTGTGTGGGGCAGGCCAGCCATAGCCTTTTTTATCATCCGCTCTAAAAACAGACTAAAAGGCTCGACACTGTAATACTGGTACTACTGAGAAATTATTTCTAACATTACTCACCTTCACTTTCACTTAAGGATGTCTGGACAATCCATGCACTTTCAGAAGGGGAAGGGTTAGTACGTTTGTGAAAGGAAACACCACCACTTAATCTCAGGCAAGGCAGACACAATGGCTGTCACGCTCAGGACACGAATCATCTCTAAGGTCATAGAGAAATCTTATCCTCAAAACAGCTTGCACATGCTTCGAGGTGTTCCGTGGCAGCAACGAACTGAATACACTAAGCTTTGAACAATTCTGTTGAGCAAAACTTCTGTGAATAGAATGGTGGAAATAGCCACATGGAAAGGGATGGGAAGGAAAGGATCGTGAAGGGCTGCTGCAGTGGCAGCTCAGAGCAGAGGGGGGACAAGAGAACACAACACCCTTCTACCAGGCTTCCTGAAAAACACATGAGTGGCACTGCTCTCGGTGAGCAAGCCATTACAATAACTCCACCGTCCCTAGTGAACAAGCAGCTCTTCGTTTCTCCATGTCTGAGGGGGACTGGGATGAAGGTGTCACAAACAAGTTTTATCCTAACCAAATGCCACTGAAAGCTCTGAGCTAATGGCAGCAAACACTGTGGCAAAACTTCCCCGACATGATTTAGCATCTCTAACACACAAACCGAACAACAACCACAAGCACACTGAAGTCCCTCATCCCAAGAGCCTTGATTTCTTCTGGTGTTACCACCAGGAGGGCAGTGATCAGCTAAATGCTTTCTTCCTGGAATCCTCTAGAGCACAGCTATCGAGCATTTCCAAAATTATTTGGAGAACCAACATACACAACAGGATGCTTGACTTAGATTTGGTAGGGCAGATAAAACATTTTTATTACAAAACTTAACTCCGTTACAGAAGGAGCATAAATATCACACACATTACAAAATGTGTGTATTATCTAACTGGGAGGAAATATGTTTTTGGCAAATGAAAAATGCAGATCTAAGTTCTAACAGAATGTGTGTTAGGGGAAGGCACTGTGTGTGGGAGGACTAAATACGTATTTTCAGTGTGAGACAAAGTTCACACTTTCCAAGTGACCACTATGTAATGGGACATCTTCTAAAATATTTAAGTTTAGATGCACTTAATAGCTATTTCTGCCCTAATGCTGCCTAGAATATCACAAATATTAATTTATAATTAGGTCCCTGTATATACTTACTGTGATTTTTTTTAAAAACAAATGTGTTATTTTGCCTTAAATTTGACTCTGCTATGTTCCCGGAGAATACTACAATCTAAAATACACTTATTTTATTATCTGCAGCATGCAGCCATTTTTGCATGGCAGGATGTTAGTGTATAAACTATAAAATACAATTTATGAATAGAATTTTAAGGTAAGCTTTCTGTTTAAGTACGTAGTTCCTAGCAAGGAATACATTTATTACAAGATTTAACAAGAGAATGTTCTTGAGTGTGTAATTTGCAATTTACACAGTAAAAAAGATACCTGAAAAGAAACCAAGGGCCTTTATAAGTTGGTTACATGTCAGCCAAGGTGAGGCTTTGCTACTTTATGAGAGACTGAAATGAGATTGTCTGGAAATTGCCTTGCCTGTTCTTTTCAGTCTCAACAGAAAGAAATGAAGAAAGAGTATGAAAACCTGGTTAGACTTTCATTTTTTTTTTTTCATTTTTAATATCTCCAGATATTGTAAGTCACACAACAAAATGTCCTGTAGACACAAAGCTATGAAACTGATGGATTTTCTTTAAGATATGCAACACTTAAAATTCTTCCAATACAGCATTCTGCTGCTTTACAAGGTTACAGCTAAGCCTAATCCTGATCTGGTTTAGTGAAAGCAGAGCTGCGTTCTATTATTTTAATTCAAAACTCGTTTCTAAACTTCTACAGTGCACTATCAACACAGGGATATGAAAATCAGGAAGAATGTAGAGGTCGTTTAATTAATTGGCATCCAACATGCCCACCCTCCAGCGTGGAACTGATCCTCATTGCCAGGGCTGTGCTTTGTTTCATTTTAAATGGTCCTAGGGATGGGATTTACTTCTTTATCAGCTCTTGCCCTGTGAAGGAACCAGACACCTCTGATTTGGATCACAGTCAGCAGCACTCATAGGAGCTTCTGTTTCATTTCAAGGGATTAAAACGCAGTTTCCAAGACAGCTCAAGAGAGGCGAGAGAGAGCCCTTCAAAATATTTCTCATGCTGATGACTTGCAGAGCAAAGCTGTGGAAGGCTGTATTTATTTGCCTGGGGATGGAACCATGGAGGCAGTAAGCAATTGAAGGAAGCTTACAATAAATGCAATGTACAAATTATTCACAGGCAATCCTCATTAATTTGCAAAAGAGAAACAGAGAAAACACTCCTCGGATCCCTAATCCAGACAAACATATTCATACACAACATTTTTGCTTGGTTTTGTCCTCTCTTGTTTCAAACTACGTTTCTTGCAATGTCAGGGGGAAATTTCTTCATTTCCGCCCAAGAGCTCATGGAACTGGGGGTTCTGGTGAAGAATGGGAAGTAAAAACCTCCTTTTAAAGGGTGAACTCTGAAATCCTGTCTGTCAGAGTCGTCCAATGGATGGAAGACTGCTGTCCCTCACTACCCTGCCCCTTTTGTTTAAATGTAGCAGCTCTTTAGTTTTCCACCACTGTCTTCCTCAGCAGCCTGAACCCTTGGATATGTGAATGTGAGCTCTTTTCTTTTTAACCACTGTAAATCAAATGAACTCGCTTTGTGAAATCCACTTGGACCCTTAATTGTTGTGAGAACACTTGTCATTTAGATAGCTCCTTCATCTTCAAAGCACTTCACAAACATCAATTAACCCAAATCTAGATTAATTAATCTGACAATTAATTTGCTATATATCCAGCAGTTACCATAATGGAGAACAAACTAGTGCCTATTAAAGTCATCAGAATTAGTTCCCTTGACTCTAAGAAACGTGTGATCAAGAATACTTCTTGAGTCTATTTCTCCCTCCGCAATCTTAACTGCAATCTGATACTTTCTTCCCCAGCATCTTCAACTGCTTTATCAAGAACACAGCCAAGGAAAGGCAAGAGGAAAAAAGGAATCTATCTGTAAGCCGAGATCACACATACATGGAGTTAATCACTTTTGTTTTAAGCCTTGCACCCCATCTGCAGAGAGTTTATGAAGATTGATCAGGTCAGTCCTTGACATGCTCAGATAAATCAGGGTCCAAACGCACTGCTGAGATTAGTGAACTCAGGAGGCACTCATATTATAAACCCATAGCTAAATTATAGATTAACCCAAACTGACAAACAGGGTGATGGGTGGCAGCAAATTCCCCACAGTCACTGCAGACCTTACGAAATAGGCATCTTGAGTTTTTAATTGTCAGTGTAGTGCCTGCTACCACAGGCAGAGAGAGAGAACAAGGGGAACAGGAGAGAGAAAGGGAAAGAAACATTTAGAAGAAAAGTAGGCCTGATGGTATTTATGCAAGGAGTCTCAGAAACTGGCTTTCACAGTGTGTTATTTACTTTAGTTTTATAATAATCGTCAAAATAATGGATCATTCTTTCAAAAGACTGTATTAGAACTCCTGTGCTCATTAAGCAGCATGCACTTACACAAATATTTCTCTTAGCTTACTAAATATACACCTTTCCCTAATATTAAAGTCTATTGTTTTTTTTGTTTCTTTTGACCACCCAGAAGGAACTTTCTATTATCTAAAATTATCAGCTGCACAGTTAGATTTAGAAGAACTTTGCTGAAAATTCACATCATTATAACATCCTTAAAATGCCTAATAAATAAATGTTATTCAGATGATAAAGAAAGATCTGTACTGTCCAAGAGCAAGGCAATTATTCTACAGGTTCCAGGAAACCCGACCTAATGAGAAAGAAATGACTTACTGAAAAAGTAATTTGAAAGCATCTTTTGATCCATATTAAAGACACGTAAAGGCTGAGTCTCCTTTTCTTGTGTTTGAAGACTTTCTACAAGAAGGACTCCATATGCAAATACGTCTTTAGCAACATCAGGGTAAGCAAATAGGGAATGATTGGCTCCACTGGCATTAATTTGGAGAGTAAATTGAAGGGAAAATGTAGAACTGCTTAGTTAATCAGCTATGACTGAAATCACCCAATCAAGCAAATAACCAGCAAGTCTAGCCTATGCTGTAATTTGTTCTTGGTACCAGTCTCTTTCTACCTGGAATTAAAAGCCCAAAGGAAATAGCAATAACAAACGAGTCCTCTCTTACGGAACAGTGTGAAATCCTTTCTAATTCATGCCTTTCTAATCATCATTTGACACAGCTTGAATTGCCTTTCGTGCCACATGCTTTTTGAAATCCTGCACAAATTATTGCTGTTGATCATAAACTGTATCTTTCCACATTAGTGCTTCAAACACTCTGACAGCTAAACAGTGAAAGAATAACAGCACTAATGGATTTGTCTAACTGTATTACTTATTCCTTGTATCTTAAGCTTTACTTGGCCTTCTTCACAGGTGCTGCTCTCTTACTTTCACCAGCAGCTTTCAGACATACTGAGGGTTTATTGAAGGATTACATTTATAATATACCAGTTTATAGTATAAGCAGAGCTGTAGTCAAGTATTAAAGGTCACTGAAAGCTTATTGATCTAGAGAATACTGCAGTAATAACTCAGGGAATATCAAAATAACCACTACTATTTGCTTTTCCTTAACTCAGAATGGAGCAGACAATACATTTACAGACCTGTAAGAAATGTTTTTTCCCCTTAATGATCCAACATTTTGCATGAAGGAATCAACACTTTTAAGAAATCTGGTGAAAACAGGTTACAATTATCCAAAGGAAACTCAACATTTCACCCCAAAAATGCCATAACAGGCACTGGGGAAGAGATTGTTATATTAATAGAAATTTTGTAATGTAGTTATTTTAATCAATAAAATTAAAATAAAGTGATTGGTTATTTCCATTCAGAATAATGTCAAAATCTTTCTTGTAGGCTGTGGAGCTTCCTCTATTAATACTGTAAGCAAGGATCACCTTATATAATAGCATCAACAAGGCAGAAGAGCCATTGCATAGATTATTAATTTAAGCAAAGTGCAGTTCTCTCAAGAAGATCTTATTAAAAAAGACCTTCCAAAAAAAAAAAAAGGTAGAAAATTCATGGTCTATGGAAACTCACACTGGAAAGGGCCACGTATTGCTATTTATCAAGGTCTTAGTGCAGAAATTAATTGAAAATCACATGACCTTTAAACTTCTGAATGTACCTCATTAGCCCTAAGAGTATCATAGATATACTGGGGCTTACAGGCCTTTGCAAATAGACCCCTCAGCAGAAAACCAAACAGAATTCATGTGTCAAGACATAGCTACTCCAGTACATTGTGTGGACAGAGCCAAGGAGGTCAACTGGACATAAGAGAAGAACGGCAGAACCAGGTTTTCACCTCAGTAGAAGCACACAGGAAGAGGCAACTTTCCCCTGGTTACCCAAAAGTAAGCCAGAGCACTGTCTCAGGGCTTCACGCTGCGAAGAGCTGCTCAGGCATTCACAGGCTTTATGACCTGATGTATGGAACAGCCCTGGTAACCACGGCCGTGGGTCCCACTCATATCTGTACGTGCACAAATTTCGCTTGGATCATCATCTGTAACCTGGGTTAGGCAGGGATGAGACAGTAAAAAATCTGACAGCGGTGATATAGTTGCAACCTACAGATTTCTGAAAGGTAGAAAAGTATCTAAGGGACATTCTTGCTTTGAAAATTTTCCTTATGTGGTGAAAGATGGAAAGGACTTTCTGTACATTTATGACATGTGCTTCCCCCTCTCCTTGAAGCTTATCATTTCATCTCAACATCTTTTTTATTCCAGGGTTTTTTTAACTTTTTTTCTACTTTTCCTTATGAACATAATTTCCTTTGGTGAGGTTTTCCATACAGCCTCAACAGAAGATATCAGTACGCTATGCCATGTGCCCTGTTTGGCCTGGGCACAACAAGCACCTTGTTAGGTGTCTATTTCCCAAGTATTACAGTGTCTAATACCAAAAAAAAAGAGATTATTTTTCTGTGTACATTCCCAGCACTCCCCTAGAAAAAATAGGAATCCTGCAACTACAATGAGTGGGCAGCAAATGATTCCCACCAGAAAAAGCCCACAATACAAGCCTGTATTTCAGATAAACCTTTGAGGGCAACACACATCACATGCTGAAACCAAACTTGAATGCCAAAGTTCCAGAATTTACAGGACCTTCAGCACAACAGACTAGGATGAAAACTGCCCTCAGAAGGCTTATAACACTCGCTCAGATTTGCTAGTAATTACTATTGTGAATTGAAACTGTATATATTAGCAAAGCAATGCACTACTTTTGGATCTACGAGGTATTTTGTTCACTTCAATACATACACAAATTGTCTGTCCTATTAGCATTAAAAGAAGGTATGACTGGCACTGAAGTGTGACCAGACTTCTCAGATGGTTTCAATGTCTGGGAAGAAAAGCTCAGTAGGCTCATAAATCTAATATATCCTTCAAATAATAAAACCTAGAGCAGCAATAATTGCAATAAAGTTTTACAAGGCATCCTGAGAGGAATAAAATACTCACTATTCTCTGTACCACAGCTAAATACAGCAAAATTAGGTTTTTTTAAAAAGCCTATGAGGAATTTGAATTAACAGACTTTGTAAAGGATGCTAGCAAAAGACTTCTGAGACAGACCCTAATTATTGGTTGCTTTGATTTTAGTGACCTTCTTTATCTTATCTGTCTAAACAGACATTTAAACCAGGAAGTTTCAAATGCCCAGACAGTGTAAAGACTGCTTTGGGTGTAAGAGTTATGAAGATCAAACTTCTGTAAGTTGAACTGAGTTATCTTACTGTACTTTTTCCATTAATCCCCATTGCTCAGAACACAAATCTGAGCACTAATCTGCACACCCATGTGATTTCAGTGGCAGAGATGAAGGGCCAACATTTCAGTGCTACCAACAGCCTACAGAGGCAAGCCAAAGGCTGGGACTGCTGTAGGGCGTGTCTGCAGTTAAGAAGTCTTGCAGTATTTCCACAAGTGGATATTTCCCTCTAAGCAGTGCTGTTGCCTCTTTACGCCTTAATTTAGATTCTGCTGTCCAGAGTAGGTATGGATACAAAAGTACCCACCCTTACACAGTTACTGCCCGTAGTGATCAAGCAATCTTGGCAAGAAGCTGATTGTCAGCAAGGCAACTGGAATACACTAAATCTCCCCCACATTAAATATGACACAGGGAAATCTTCCAACACTTAGCAGTAGCATATTGCTATATACTTTATGAAGTGAAACAAAGCAGCTAAAGTCAAATGTTCCAAAATATGGTAGCATGAAGAGTGGACTGCTTAGTCAGTGTAAATCAAAATATAAACATTCATACAGTCACAGACACTTCATCTCTCTAGTTCTTACCATTTCCACTCTTCTGTCCTCACTGCTATCAAACTCCTAGGTTATAGACCATGTAGAAAGGAAGCAAATAGTCATCTGACAAGTGCTATATGCTATCTGTCAAATACAAGTGATTTTGGGGACTGTTCTACCATAACAGCCTCATCTTACATCCATCAAAAGTTATAAAGGGCCTGAATTTGAAATGTCAAACTTTTTTCTTATTTTAAAGCCATAACTGATTTTAAAATATTCCTGCACTCATGAATGATCTGGTGCAGATCTTAGCACTTCTAGCTTTCCTGTAAATGACTGAACTGCAGCCTCAGGCAGATACTCAGATACACTAATACACTTGATACACTAATAAAAACATGTATTCTCTCAAAACCAGGGAAAAAGTCTATCTGGAAAATTATCAATAGGTTTTTAAGTTCCATTTTGCCCTGGTTTTCTTCTTTAGTCATGCTTTCACTGACTTTCCCCTCATCTTGTCTACAGACGGTCCTAAAGGACTGGCTTTGTTCCTCTTCACTCCTCCCTTTTCAGCCTCTCTTTTGGAAGCATCATCTGCACACCATTTTGACTACTGTCGTTCTGCTTCTAGCTCAAAGACCACCTTTATTCCCAGATCTGTCTTCTTCTGCCCAAGTTGAAATCCCAGCCTTTTTCATATGTCAGCTTCAAAGAGATTAAACCATGTTTCTCCCTCAGACCCGCATTCCTCTGCCCTTATGGACTTGCCACTCTGACATTCTAGGCTTCACCCTTTGTTTGCTTCTCCTCCTAGGTTTCTCACTGGAGTGATTTAAAGGCCACATGTGCACAATGTGGTGAAGGCATTGCTGTGCTAATTCTGCTTTTCATTTCAGTGGCAGGAATCTGATCCGTGTCTTGTCTCACACCTATGGACTCACATTACTGTGATATGTTACTCATTTCAATTTCAGCTCCCTCAAGAAGCAGATCCTCTGAGGACAGGCACAACTGATTGCTCCAAATGACTGTCAGCTCTAAGCTGGACTAGGTCATTTGGGACCTTGTGACAAGGAAGAGACAGGTTAAAATCTTCTGCAACTGGTTGTGTAAGATGCACCCTCAGAGCGGCTGCATAACACAGGTAATCTGTCACATTACATCTCCTCTTCAGCCTCTCAGCATTTCATAGTTTGAATATACCATGTTCTTTAGCATTGCCCCCCACAGCTCCCTTCCACCTCTGCTGCAGCAGCTACAGCCCTCCCACACGATTTAACCACATCACCTCTGTCTATATGTGGCCTGCCCTTCTCTAATACATCAAAGAACTGCTCACCCTCCCTCTCCAAGCTTTTCATAGCTCACTCCATTCAAAAGCAAAGCCTCAGCTCCCAGCCCTGCCTGAGCTGTGATGTGAACTCACTGTCCAAAAATGCACCATCTGTGCTTTTTCCAGTGCTTCCATTTTATCATGAAATAGCAGCCCAGGCATCAGAGGTGCCAATGGAGGTACCAGCCATGGCAGTGTTCCTTGGCTTTGACTGTCCTTTGACTCGGTCAAATTGTTACCTCTGGATGGTAACTGCTCTTCCCCTCCCCCTCCTCTCCATTTTCCTTTCCTGGAGATTTACACTGCTTATACAACACCAAGTAATGTGCTTGTCTTCTCTGTTTCAGGCAACTAACATATAGGTATTTCATCTACCCAGGAAATTTATAAAATGGCAACCTCCTGAGATAAAAAAGTCATTATCCTGACATTTCACGACTGTTATTCTACACATACAACAATAAATAACTCCTCTACATTTCTTCTTTTATATTAGAAATCCTCTTTGGCCAATACTGTTAGTTTTGCCTGCACTTTAATTTTGTGAAGTTAGAAATCAATCCAAGCATTTGCAAGACTCCTTTTCACCCTTTGTGCCCATTTGTGACATACATTGTAACATATCCACACCAGCATTTTACTTTTTTTTAGCTGCAAAATGCATCCTACAGTATGGAATGAGTGAAAAATGACAATACTACTTCTGCAGGGGGGGGAAAGCCATACTTTCCAATGTTCAATGTTCTTTTACCAGGTCCAAGAGGCTGAATAGACACTGGGGACCAAAGCTGTTTGGTTGATGGTTTTTAATTACGTATTAACCTTAAACCTGATTAGAAGACATAAACAATGGGATACAGCCTTGATTGAACCCAAATTAACCAAAAGAAGATGAATTTTTCTACACAAAGCTCCAAGTTTCAAACCATCCATCTTTCCACTGACTAGTAACGCTTCCATTACTATGGCATATGTCTTTTCGTGGTCACCCTATTCTTCAAATATACAGATCTCATATTTCAGTGTTTCTTTTACAGAAGGTCTCCAGGTACAGAAGTGAGGAAATACTAGTTACAGTTGTGGTAGGGCTGCCACTTCCCTTGGTATACTTTCACCAGCAAAATGATGCCGGATTCGAATTATTCAGCTGATTGAGAAAAGCAGCCCCAACATTTTTTGAGGTTACTTGAGGCAAGAAATATAAAGCATAATCTATTGATTAGAGTGGATTACTACTTCTCTTCATCCTTCATTTGATTATGGCAATCACAAAGCAGCTGTGTGATCATCTTTTCCATCAAAGAAAAGTGAAGTGCAGAATAGCAATCTACAGCTGGAAAAGGGAGAAAAACTTTTGTTTTCTCTGAGTAAAACTATTAGAAATGTAGGAAAGACTTCTGACCTTTAGCTTGCGGTCCTGGTCTCCACTGCACAGAGAATTTACAGACACCTTAAAGGTCTTCCACGCTGGATTTAAGTTATTCATCACAACCTGTGAGTGAAAAGAAAAAAGGGAACCATCAACCTTTCCACCTTTCCAAGCAAGAGTGCTAACAACAGCCACAATTTTGAAGACAGTATGTTCACCAGAAAGAGAGAGAAAGCAGGGCTCAGCTGGAGTTTTCAGAACAACATGCACGGGATGCACATGGTTTGCCTTGCTAGGAAGACTTTATGGAATCCGTAACAGGTTTATAAACCCGCATACCTGCCACAGCTCCACCCTGTACACCTAAATGGTACTTTTTAAGACAGTGCCAATACTACCATGGAAGCAGTAATGTCACTGGGACACAAGAAACAAATGTAAAGCACCCAAATTACAAATCTCTTCATCACCAGCAACTTGGGAGGAGGTGGAGAAGATTCAACATAGTATTAGTGGGACGATATGATGCTGTCAGTAGCATGGTTTTGGCTAAATACAATACCTATAACTCCTGACCTTCAAACAGAATATCTGCCAGTTTAATTAAATTTGGATCTCTGGCTTCAGTATCACCTTCCTTTACTGTAAAGGTGCTTAAGTCAAGGCCTGATACCCATTAGTTAACACTTACACTAGAGTGTAACACTAGGAAGTGTTTTTAAAGGTGGGTGTTTGCAATACCATTTATGACGTGGGAGGCACAATCTATTCCTCCGGACATCCCATTTGTGTCTTTGGAAAGTAAATGCAACTCCAACCCTTACCTCAGTCCTGTGAACAAGTTGTTGGGTTGCATCATCATTCACCCGAAAGATCTCCAGAAAAGGATCAGATTTGCTGAAAAAATCCTAAAATAAAATATAGGACGGGTTACTCTTGAGGCTTCTCTTTCTTTGAGCTTTTCAGGCACAATGCAGTGGTGTTTCCCTGACTGCTAATGAAAAAGGAGAGCCAGCATAGTTTTAGAGAGAGCTCTCAGTGTCTCTCAGCAATATTTCATTCTTGTCCCACAAGGATTCCTCTGGCCCCATTGTTGTTTTCAACTCGACTATTTAATCGTGGCATGCAGAACTGTAAAATCCCTTTTCCCTTCTTACACCTAGTCCAGATTCCTGAGCTTTAGCCCCTTCTTCCACCTAGCTTGTTTCTTTCTGTCTCCATATCTGTTTGGTCTTTTGACATCAGTTTTATCATGCATTGCACTTTGAAGCATATTCTACAGTGGGGTTGAATTTCACACCATTCCCTCTCAAAACAGAAGTTAATTGGCCAACCAACCATCAGGATGGATAGAGATGGTAAAAGAGGCCAGTCCTCTTTAGGATGGGGTAACATGGCCCATGCTAAGATGACAGAGAGGGAGAATGAAGAAAATACCTTGATATCTCTAAGTACAAACAAATGTGTGACAGAAACTGAGGTTCACATTGATATCCTCACTGCACTGCACAACACCTTCCTCTACTCTTGCGTTCAGCTAACAACCCTGAAGTTTCCTACACAAACCTAAATTAAGTTGCTTTCTATAGTGCTGCTGCATTTTTGGCTACACACTCTTGTTTCAACCTCTCATTTATTCTTATCTATGCTGGCTGTGGAGGCAGAAGAGTAGCTGGGAGTTAACCCTCCACAGCTGGAGCAGAAAGCTTCAAACTTCTAACTGCAATGCTGAAAGAGCAGGATTTAAATGGACAAACCCCATTTCCTCGAGTTTCCATTCCTTTCTTCATTTTCCTCTTCAAAAGAGCCACACAATGAACTTGGTGCATATGAATATTATTTTTCTCTATAGGCCATATCCAAAACACAGACCTCCATGTCACTTTGGGGAAGCAAGAAGTTCTGATTGCTCTCCAAGTGTTTCTATAATAGTGTTAGTGTAAAAATTACTGTAATGTGTATGGTTCTACAAATTTCTCCTCACCAAATGTCCACCATTCATTTTTGACTAGCTGGATAGCCATTGGGATGGGAAGAGCTTTGAATAAGATGCTAGCAACCCAAAGTCCTGTCATAGCCTAAAAATGACATAATGTGTTCAGAGTGCTGATCTGTCAGTGGGCTGTTTCTTTACCTCCTAAAGAAAAGTTACTGGCATGCTCAGAAACTGATGCAAAGCACACAAACACACATTTGTTAAACCCTGTCATGGGGAGCACAAAACAACACAGTTGTATTTTTGCCTACTGGTTCCAATTACATGGTAAACAGGACATCTTATGTAAAAGTCTGTAGAACCAATACAAAACCCAACAAGGTCAGTAACTCCAGAGTTTGCCTCAAGGCCATGATATAGATTTGGTATCTGGACTCCACTCAGCGCTTGGAAGTGCCAGTACATAGATGGGTTCCTGGCAGATTACCAATGCATAGAGAGGAGAATAAGCAGAGTGAGGGTGCTGGTTTAATCATAGTGACACCAAAATCCAGAGTGCATTGGGTTAAAAAAGACTGGACTGCCTCTTCTCACACTTAGGTGTACTGATTAAAGCCCAGTAAAAGCTTAATGTTAACAGGTCTTTTACCAAACAGGAATCTGATAAGCTATTTGAAAGAAAACACCTCAAAATGATAAACGATACATCCAAAGAATACACCCTGGGGCACAGAAGGATTCGGAAAGGAAACCAAGATTTCATATAAGAGTCAAAATATAGTATCATTCCTAGCTGAGTATCATAAAGTTGAAAGAGCAAATAAGCACAAGGGAAGGAATTTTTAATACCTGGTGTTAACTACTAAGGTAACACCAGATAGAGATTTTAATGCTGGATGATGGCTTATATCACTCCCCCTTCAATGCAAAAACAAAGCCTAATTCCTTTCAGAATTAAGGTACAAACAAAAAAATCCTTCTATATTTTCAGATGCTTTGTGATAAGTAAAAAATGACGAGCTGAAGAAACATCTGTTTTCATAGCTATTAACATTTTCAAAGCTTTTTGGTTGTTATGCTGCATCTAACAGCATTGCATTATCTCACAAGAATGTCCTCTGAAAGGAGAATAGCAGCAATATAATGTTGTGTTATTTTAATAATATTTAAATGATTAATGTAATTCATTTGCTGGTGGTAAAATGCCCATCATTCTTTCAATATGTGGAGCAGTTACACAGTAATAGCACAAGTACATGGCTTAACCTTTAAAAATTTATCTACCTCTGTTTCTAAGCACCTAGTTTGACACATCTTTTAGTAGATTAATTTTCAGAGCATGACTTGTTTTAGAATTCAGGTTTGGGGATCAAATCAAAGGTCCCTAAAAAAAAAAGGGTTGAAGTAGCTAAAAGACTGTAATTTTGAAAATTCTTCAGCAGCAAGACAGGACATTTGACGACTATTTTCTTGTAGTAGTTTAATACTAGGGAACTACATAAAAAAGCAATATTAGCTTGTATTTTGCAGACATTTGCTGGGAAATCTTTCCCAAACAATGATAACTACCTCTCCCAGAACAGGAAAAGCAGTTTGCCTGCCTCAGTGCTCATAATTTATTATAGCTATCATAAAAAACATAGCTGCTTGTTATGGTAATTGTGACACAGCTATTAATGCAATACAACCTTTCCAAAAGTTATCGTTCCACTGTGAAGTGTTCTCAGTGGATCTCTTGAAACAAAGATGTGCCAGCTGAGCTGACAGGGCTTCAATTAAACATGAAAACGCAGTTAAGACCTTCCAAACAAGCACTGCAATAAAAAATATAACCTTTATCTCTGCAAAGTCAGTTAACTAAAGGAAACTTTCATAACTGTCACTTTTCTATAATTTTCCACTGAATGTTTTAGACATCCCTCAGGAAAAATTGAGTCGGTTTTACTTGTTTTGTAGCTTCTCTAAAATTCTTGCAGTTTTATGTGGAGAGAGTAAAAAACTCACAACAAACATATCCTGCCTGTTAAATTATGTCAACAAATTTTGTTAAATCTTAAGAAAAATGTGTTGTTCACATATTTTTCCTTAGTGGAGGAAATGCATACATTTAAGGATCACAATCTTGATCCTCTTTCAAGCAGTTCTCCTTTAAAGGATGCAGGAAGAAAATTCCTGTCCATTCAAGATACCACTGATGGTAATGGACGGAAAGTATTTTTCTTTTTATCCTGAAAGCACATACACAACATCCACAAGCTGTAAAACATTAGGATTCCACTTGTCTTCGGCCACTCCCACAGCTACCAGTGGAGGAACCCCATGGCTTACAAAGGTGACCCTCTAGCAGAGCATGAATGACTTCCAGAGGCATCCTCTGTCTTTCAGGAAACTCCAAAGGCCCTTTCCAGCCCTCAGTCTGTTTCTCTGATGTTACATCTCTACTCAGGTCTTCACTTCTCTGATTAGGGAAAGGCATGAAAACCCATGCTTAGTGTTTTACGAAATGGCCTCTTCTCAATTCTTTGATTTGCTTTTTGGTTTGTTTTGACCTTTATGTAACATCAGAACACTCATTCTCTTTCATCAGTGGCTGAACTATGCAATTTATGCAATTTCAAACCTTAATAACAATAATTACTAATAATACCTTGCATCTACTGATGTGAAAGTTCATTTTAAGCTGGACCAAAAGCTTCCTTATGGAAGAGGCAAGCCAGTGCTCAGTCAGGCTTAGAGCTAAATGTCCAGCTGGAGGAGACTGAAAGACTTCTTCCAACTGCCACAGGCTTTCAGTGACTTTCATTAGCTGAAGACAGGAGTTTTGATTCAGGCAACACACAATGAGTCATTGCTGGAGTGGCAACACTGCAACACCCACGAATTGCTATTAGATGAAGCCCACCTTGACTGGGCATGTTCAAACGGCAACAACAATATTGTTGCAATATTTCAGAATGATCCTTCTCAACTTAACCCCATAAAGTGTATTTCAATCACTCTCTAAAGGTGTTGCTCAAACAACACTGAGCCGGCTCAGAACTGCATTATGGCAGTATCCTTTTAATTTATACCCAAGAGTCATAAGCAATCATAATATTTAGAGCAGATTACTTTTACATTTGTGGAAAAGCATTGACCAAGTGGAGTCTTATATTGTATATGTCCTTTCCTTTTTTTTCTAGATGTGACAGCATGTGGAACAGGAATAAACTTGTGTACGAGTCTGGAAATCACCTCTAAAGATGTCTGTCTAAGGAGAGGTTGCTAAATCTGTATTTTGACACCTAAATAAATCATGGAATTCAAAAACACTAAGATTCTAGCAAGGTCTGAAAGAAGAAGGTAATTCATCTTTCAGACGAGAAGCGAATTCAGGTCCTGATCATTTATGATTGCCAATGATCCTGAACACAGAAAAGTTATTTACCTGTGTGTTCTAAATCAATTCTGGTACTATTAATCTTTCTGAGTACTTTCTGCTTGCCTGAGATTTTCCAGTACTTTAAACTAAAAATATTTTTCATAGGTTTCACCCTGATCTTGAAAATCTGATGTATGTATCCAAAAATAGTCTCGCTGGTTGATTTTAAGCTACTCACATGTCAAATGTTTACAAGAACACACTTGGAGCATCCCAACCCTAAACTCTTGTATAGTGTTACCATATTCTTCTAACTAGAA
Source organism: Dendrocincla tyrannina (assembly GCA_035047865.1). Classification (NCBI taxonomy): domain Eukaryota; kingdom Metazoa; phylum Chordata; class Aves; order Passeriformes; family Dendrocolaptidae; genus Dendrocincla; species Dendrocincla tyrannina. The sequence goes on from JAWWMP010000081.1 coordinate 42,549,319, forward strand.
GCGCCTTCTTAAATAAGAAGGGACCATATACCTCAAATAATTGCATGTCTGCTATTACACTGAATTAACAGTGTAGCTTACAAGCAGTCACCTGCATTTCTTGGGCTGTGGGTTGCTTGAGACACTTATTATAAATAAATTGCTAAACAACAAAAGAAATTTTAAGAAAGAGGTACTCCTTATAATCATGAGTAGTGGTTGAGTCAGTGGAGAATTTTCTTATGAAAGAGGGGAAAAGTTTGTAACAAATACACAATAATCTATTTCTCATATTCAAGCTACATTTTGGTGAACAAAATGTCTGTAGTGACTGAGCTGGTGTGAAGTTTTCTAACTTTATTTTAGGACACTTCGACAATATCATCTTAGACTACATACAGAAAGTTCACTTCTCTCAGCACTTCAGATCTGTGGCATTTTACATAATTAAATTGTCTTCGTTGTAGTTTAATTAACTTGTCTTGGTTTTAATTAGATTCCCTTGAGTTTGTTTTTTTTTTTTTTAAATTACTTTGCAACTTAAGGAAAGCCTCGTTGTGAACATTCGTCTGAAAACCCTGATGGGTTTAATAACATGAGGCAAAAAATATCTGCCAGGGAAAATCTCATCAAATTATATTTGCAGGCATTCTTCTCTCTTTCAGTAAGGTTAATATCAAGCAGCTTACCTTGTCATCCAATTTCCGTGCACTGAATGAAAGTTCAACGTAATCATCATTGCCAGACAATTCCTCAGCGATCACCTAAATGGAAAGATACACTTGAGTTTGGGATGGTGTAATGGAAGGGGAGAACGAGGACAGTTTTCAGTGTGAAGCCTGGAGACCTCATTTAGCAAACTGAAGAGCGGTACAAGTTAATATGTTTCTCTTTGCCATCAGGAAGGGCTGAGAGATTACAGTGAATCCCACACTCAGCTGATGGGGTGTCACCTTGCTAAGTCCATAAACCTGAACCTCTTTGTGTTCCTCTGACCAAGTACTTCTCAGACTGGACAATAGGGAGTTCCACAGTCTCACAGTATCCAGGGGGATAAAAACTCTATATGACTTGTATTTTATGAGTATAAAGCCCAATAATTTTTTTGCTGCTTCAGCATCATTTGGCAAGCTAAATGGAAAAAGGAGGAAAGGCACCTGTCCTTCATTGCCACGAAAGCCACATCTACAGTAGGAGAGCTCTGGTATAGTTTCTCTGCCGTAGCTACATTGGCAAAACCATTTACAGTAGACTAAGTCAGAAAAAAGGAATACTAAAATAATATAGTGTGATTCTTTCAGATGGTGTAGGTTATGCAGTTAATGGTGCAATGTTAAAAAGCAAACCAACCCCAAGCCAACCATAATAGCCTTCCTAAATAAGACATTAAAATGCTCCAGGGGAGAGAAGATATTAACCAAACCTGGGATACTTCACTGAAAAATGTTCTTTGAAACAGACCACATTATATTCTATTTGACAGCGATAAACCCTTTTCCCTATTATAAATAGTCTCCCCAGAGATTAAATCTCCCTAAAACCCCTGTTTTCTGGGTGTTTCATGTACATAGTCACACACTGGACAGTCACGTCAGGTCCCCAGCCAGGCTCTGGCTGTCTCCACTGCAAGGACTGAAGGTCCTTGGGGAACCACTGGGACATCCCAGCTGTTCTTCAAACCAGCTTGGCAGCAGCACCCCAAAACATCAACCCATCAGAGGTGCAGAGAGCATCTCTATGTGAACACATTTCAGGAAGGGTAGCAGCTGCCAGAGGCAACAGACACAAAGGAAGGAGAGGCAGGAGGCCTATGAGGCCCCCCTGAAGGAGATCCAGGTGGAGGCATGGAGAAGGGGATGCTGTTGGGAACACAGCTGAAGATACACGCTTGGAGGAGGTGCTCCATGCTGGAGGAGGCACCTCTGAGGGTGTACTCCCACAGGTGAGCCTACGCTGGAGCAGATACAACCCTGAAAGGACAGTGTCCTGTGTGTAACACAAGAGCAGAGCTGAGAAAATGAGTAAAAAACAAAGAGCAGGAAAAAAAAATAATTAAAAAATATAATAAAAAATCCCTGGTTTCTGATCCTGATCTGTGCCACCCATCACCTTACCGAAGGGACTAAGCACAACATGCAGTGAAGGCAAAGGGAGTGGAGACTTGTCTGAAGTTGAGCACAGGGAAGGGAAGAAAATGTATTTTCCCTAAGAGGATTTTTCTTTTTTGTCTTGTTTCTCAGTACCCCAGTCAGTAAACATTTATGTTGATTGGCAATTAATTAAATTAAGTAAAACTCCCTGAGTAGAGACTGTTCCAGCTCTGACACCACATAGCAGTGAGCTGTGGTGTTTCTCCATGCAAGATATTCACATTCAGCCATGGAGGGGCATTGAAGTACCATCACACAGGCACATACATATGTGATGTGTCACATCTTCCCAGCAAATGGGAGCTGGCTGGAAATTTGGCCCACAGAGTTTGAAACATTTCTCTTCCATGCAGTCTGATAGTTTAAAAGATATGGTTAGGCTGTGTGTGACCAACAGTGCTCTGGAATTTGCACACCAAGTTTCACAAATACTTTTAACTGAAAAGAATGAACCCACTCTTAAAACGTTTGACAGACTTCCAACTGCAGAAGTTCAACAATGTTCTGTTTGCATCCCACAGCCATACTATAAAATTGTGTGGATGAGATATTACACAGTCAAAGGGCTAATAAAATTTCAGCAAAACATGCCAAGACAGGAACTTTCAAAATGAGTTTTTCCTATGAAAAACTCATAATTCAGCATGCTGTAAAAGTTAGGAAACTAGTATGTGTAAATCCCGTACTTGACAGACAGCTGGTATGTCCCCAGGTCCAGAAATAATCATAAATAACCTGGTTTTTCTTATTCTGTTGAGAGAGCAAACCAAACTTTGATATTTTTGTCCAGGTTCAGTTTTCTCCCATTTGTGTGAAGTCAACTTGGTTTTTCATACGGCTGGCCAGAAGCCAAGGTCCATATTTCATGGTTACCATCCAGTACTAGGCCAGCAGGGACTATTAACTAATTTTCTCTCATTCTCCCTTTATCACAGTGATTTAATTTTGTACCAGAACACTCCACTAACAAGCCTAATGATTTCAGTCGTACTAGAGCGTTTGTGGTTTCACAAAACTAAACTCCTTTGTGTTCCTCAAAGAACAGGAGGGGCGTCCAGAGGGATGGACAGGATTAAGAATGCCCAGATAATCCCAGCAGGCAAACCACACCAAGTTATTTAAGAAGCAAAACTCTCTCCTGGTTTTATTCAGCCAGAAGAGTGGGGGAATTCCTTTCCAACCCCAGACCAAAAATGAGTTTACTGTATGCATTTCAGCAAATCCACTTCCATCCAAGCATCAAGGAAGATATCTGAGAAATCAAACTCCCTGGGCTCCCTGAAAGCATTATTTCCGCCCTGGGCTCCCTGAACGCTCACAATCTGCTGTCTGTTCTGTGGACGAAGGCAGAAGAAAAATCCGATCAAGCCAAAAGAAACCCTTCTGGCTAATTGCACATCAAGGGAAAAAAATTCTTCTCAACCCCATGAAGCAACAGAGCAGGGATCCCCAAAGCAGAATATTTTATCATAGCCTTTGTCTTAATGCAGAGCTGCAAATGTCACAAGCATGTGAGGTTCAGTGCAGACAAGACTGATCTCCCAAACAAGCCAGCACAGGGAAAGGTGAAAGAGAGGTAATACAATGATCTGCAGATTTCAAGATACACATGGGGCTATAACAATACAGCCCATAATTGCATTACAACGCAGCTAAAACTAATCTCATCAAACTTTGGAGCTGCTGGGTGCGTGTGTGTACTTTCTGAGTTTGTTTTTTATTTTTCCTAAGACATTGGAAAAAGCCCACGGGAAAAGAAACATGAGGCTCCCTCATGTGTCAAAGCAGGCCAAAATGAACTTCTGGATGTTCTAGTCCTTCAGCTTAAAGTATTCAAGTAGCACAAATTTCTTGCTGTCATCCAAGTACCTTAAAACTAGTACCATTAGTAAATATTGTGGCTTTTGTACAACTCATACATTATTTGTTGCCATTTCCTTACAACAAGCCTTTGTCAGAACCAATACAAGTAATCAAATAAACAATTGAAATACATTTCTCCATTAAGTGTTGTTCTGGTGACTTAGCAGGATGCTTTTAGGGAGAATTAGTTGCATTAGATATTTCTAAATAACAGGAAAACAAGAGTGTATTTAAGATTGACTTACTGTTATAGATGACTTTCCTGCTGTGTTGCCATGTTTGAGTAAGGACTTGGAGAGTTTCCTCTGAGAAACAATCTGCACAAAAACAAAGGGAAAAATAATTAGAATCTGTAGTAAATACATAGTTTGCTGTGATTTCATTTTTTTCTTTTGTATCTCAATTCACAATCAGAGTTAGCACGGTAAGACCAGGACAGAGAAGAAAGGTTCCCCAGGAAGATGCAGGCAGGATGTGATGGAAGTCAAAAACAAGCAGTTAGGGTCAAGCAGAATGAGGAGAACACAATTCACTGAATTCCACAGTGAAAAACATATCATAGATTTTCCTCAAGTATTGCAATGATGGTGACAGAGGATAGAAGCTTTAAATGGACTTAAGAAGGAAGCTGTACACAGCAAATCTATCAGAGATACCTCCAAAACTCGTTTATTTTTATAGGAAATTGAAGTCTGTTTACCAAGAGAAGGCATTTATTGCATTTCAAAATATCAACAGCTCTAAATTCAGGACAAAAGCAAGCAATCCACCCCATAGTTTTAGTTCCAAAATTGTCTCTGCTTACGAGGCACCAGACCTCCCATCATTACAAAGGAACTTGTTCATTAACCAAATAATAAATGTATTTCAAATAAATGTTATCAGAGTGACACTGACAAAAGAGGTTATTTGCCATATCAATAGTAAGCATCATTCCCTTACAATTTTGAAACATTTAAAACTAGATCAGTAAAACTATAATAGCATAATTGGTAAGCTACAGTGATGTCCCAGCATATTATGTTCCTCTTCTCCGCATGCTGTATTAATTTACTTACTTTTGAAATAATTTTTAATTATGCTAAGGTTTTAATTTATTAATTGATTTACTTTTTAATCGGAAAACTTCAAATGGTAGGCAGATGTAAAGGTAACTTGAAACACAGCTTAGAAATCACAATATTATTTTCAATGTGACAAAACTGTACTAGGATTGTGCTGTGCAGATACTGAGCAAAGACTGATTGTGTCCTAGGAAAAACCCTAACCCTTGGAAAGCGGTTTTTATACTAGAAAGAGTCCTTTCCACATCCAGCATTGCTTGGACGAGTTCATAGCGTTAGTCAAATTTCTAAAGATAACCAGAGGCAAACACCCTCCCCTGGAAATTTATTACTGTATTCATTATACTTATTGTAAATATATTTTCCTAACCTCTAATCCAATTCTCTGAAGTTTAAGTCTATTATTCCTGTCTAATGCATCATGAATAAGCAAAACAATCTTTTCCACTTTATCTTTCAGGTAATCTTTATATCTGAAGACTCTCCATAGTCTTCTTTACTACAAAACCTGAGTTTGTCCTCTCTTTTCTTTTTAACCAAATTTTCTAGCCTTCATACCATTCTCTCTATTCTCTATGGATTGGCCAATAGACACTCTTAGAATAGTGCTCAAAATTTGGCATAATAATCCTGGTTCTTTCTAGGCAAGGAGAGCTTCTCATTGCAAGGCTGATACACTCCAGAAGTGCATTTTACTTATTTCAAGAACACTATGATACTGTTAACTAACATTCATTCTATGACCATTTTAGATTGCCAGCTGTTTCTTACCCTGCATTTTTTCATCTGGCCATTACTTAAGTGAATAATTTAACACTCCATTTTGGACTGCCTTCCATAAAGCAGTTTGCTGCTATCTTATCACTCAGTTTTCCAGATTGACTTCTGGATTTCAACACTAGTGTTGATCAGTGGTGCCAACAGACAGGAATGCAAGTGAAATGACCAGTAGTGCCAGGACTCAGAATTCCCTTTTCTTCGCTAGCACCCTGGAAATTCTGTTTGCTGTGATCCCTTAAGCTAACCACACATCCATTTTCTTGCCAGCTAAACAAGTCCAAGTACAAATCATTGCACTCCTGTGAGCAGTGAGGTGCAATTTAAAAAAACCCTTGAGATTCTCAGATGGCAGGTAATACAGAAATATGACAGATTATTTTTAATATATTATTAAACTAGGGGTTTTGTACCAACCAGACAATGAATTATGTCTGCTGGGGCACAGAGTCCATTCCTCTCCATGACCTCTCCTCCTTCTGCAAGATGGACAGACAACTTTGTAAAAGACATTAAGTTTTTCCACTGAAAGCTGTGGGTATTGTCTACCAGAAACCTTTTCACATCTCTTACATACACATAGCCATGGTAGGAGATAGAACTTGGATGGGAGCCTGTCCTTCAGCCAGCCTCCTTTAGCAGGATTTCCCCTGCTAAACTATCCAAATTTTTACATCTCCCTTTGCAGCTTTCCAAAGGGTCACAGCTTTCAAGAGGCATCGTGCAGACAGACACCTGAGGCTCGGGAGCTCCTATGCAGGTGGCAGATAGATGGCTTGCAGCTCCAGGGAAGATAATTTATTCTGACATTCTCATTAGTACACTGCATTAATAACACTGGCTCTCTAAGCCATTAGCATCCTTGTGACACAGAAAGTACTTTGCATATGTAAATATGTGTATTTGGGTGCAGCCGTTTACCAGTTGTTAATTAACTGGCCAGTAAAATGAATCCTCCATCTGGCAACAATGTGCCAACATTGTTGCCTCAAATTGTAATTGCTATGACTATCAAGGAATCTCTTTTCTGTAGCAGTAAATTGCCTTTTCTGTTCATGCACTGTGAAACCCAGGGCTCTTGCTTAAAAGAACTCTGTGGAAGCCCCCATCAACTATCTATCATATTTTTTGTGAATGTATCAATGCAAATCTTCTCAACGTTATCAAAAAAAGCATTTTCTGCCCTGATTGTCACACAGCAAGTCCTAAACAATGATAACTCAAGGGCTAGGAAGCATTAGTCTGAGTTACAGAGGTGGCTGAACTGGCAAGATGTCTTACAAGAAGGTAATTGACAAGAGGTCTTTCATTTGTCATGAGCTTGACTCTGATTTCAAAAACTTGCAATTAAAAACTTCAGCTTCAGAGAAAAAAGGGTTTTGTCCAAAACTGATGTGAAGAAGTGCAGCAACTAAACGTCTCTTCTATCGAAACCACAAATGACAAAATCCAGTTCAGCCCTAACAAACCTTGTTACATTTCCAGAACATGTATTTTCACAAACATTTTATTAGAAACATGACCAACCAGTGCAGTTTGTTTGCAGCTAGAGACACATACAAACTACTACCCAGTTCTGGTCTAAGAGTGCCACCTGTCCAATAAAACATATCATACTGAACATGTTTGCAAGATGTGGAAATAGGAACAGAATGTAAAAGTTGCTGCTCTATTCCTGAGAAGGAGAATGTGCACATGAAGTTATTTGTGCTTATCAAATATGCAATCATCTCAACAGAGCATCATCGTGACTAGTTTTCTGGTCTGTGTACTAAGCTCTGTGGTAAGATGGGGGTGGGAAATTCCCTTGAAGATGGTCTTAATTTGCCTTGTTACAAACACGCCCATTTAGATTGAGAACAGATCTGGAGAGATGCTCAATATTGCTGTAATGAAATCTGGATTCACATCACCATTTGATCCTATTTCCAATTTAAAAGATATAAAAGATGCTTTGCTTTTTAAAAAAAAATATTTTAAAAGTATGAACAGATGCAAGACTATAGATAAAAGCACGAAGGCGCTGACACCAGCTGTGTACCATGCACTGCTCAGCTGTCACTCAGAGACAAGGACTCTGATGAAGGTTTGCTCTCTCCTGTGCCTGAGTCGTGACTAATCAGCACTGTGCAAGATGAGCTGTGAAATGTAATGACCCATTTTACCTGGCTTGTTTAAGAAACTTCTAAAACGTATTTCTCTGTGTGGTCCTTTCTTAACCAAATGTAAGGATAACTTTCAATAATATCATATAGGATTCTCAATGTTAATAAATCAAGCTAAAAAGAAGATTTCAACATAGCTTTTTAACCATGTTTTTTCAACAGCATTTATTCAGCTTTGTAAGGTGCCAGAGGCCACGTGCCTCAAACTATTTATTTGGACTGGCCTCTTCTACACATGGGTCTTTCTTACAGGAACCCCAGATTTGGTTATTTAGAAAGCCAGATTAAGCATAAATTTCCCTTCACAGTACACGACTTCAAGAAGTCTTTGTATCCTTGCTAGCTGGGATAGCCAGACAAATTGCTTTCATTTCCTAGTATCTCTGTGTTCATTCTTCTCCAGTATGCATTATTCCTGTTATATGGACTGGCACAGTTCCTTAACTTTTCTTCTAGCCAACCTCTTCAGGACTGCAAAGAGCACCTATGCACATTTTAGTAGCATTTAGTAGCATTTTCCCCTTGATCTAAATGCCTTTTACACAGACTGAATCTTCACGATCAAATGCAGTCGAGTGCCTGGAGAAGCAATCTCCCACCAACTCCTATCCCCTAGAACCATGTTGATATATCGAGGAAAGCAAAATAGCATCATGCTCTTCCAAAACCAAAGGTCTCTACTGAATCTTCCACCAACCCTTAAGTTGTGGTTTAACCCCAGCCAGCAGCTAAGCCCCACACAGTCACTCATTTACTCCACCCCAGTGAGATGGGGGAGAGAATCAGAAGAGTAAAAGTGAGAAAAACTCCTGGATTGAAACACAGACAGTTTAATAGGCAAAGCAGTCAGTTCAGTCACCTCCAGAAAAGCAGGGCTCCATCACACGTAACAGCCACTTGGGAACACAAAGCACCATCCCTCTGAATCTCCCCCCTTCCTTTTTCTTCCACACCAGTTTTATATGGTATGGAATATCCCTTTAGTAAGTGGGGTCAGCTGTCTCAGTTATGTCCCCTTACAATTTCTTGCACACCCTAAGCCCACTTCCTGGTGGAGTTGGATGAGAAGCAGGGAACATCTTGATTCTGTGTAAATGCTCCTCAGCAATAACAAAAACATCCCTGTATTAACAAAACTCTCCTTAGCACAAATCCAAAACAGAGCCCCATTCAAGCTACTATAGAAAAAAATGAACTCTACCCCAGTCAAAACCAGCACACCTTCCAAAAATGTGCAAATTCTTCACGACACATCTAAGTGTGTTGCAGTGGATGTTGTTCCCTGATCAGCTCTGTGGCTTGATATGGTTTCTAACTCACCAAGCATTACTTTCCCCTCCTATCCTAGACAGCTTTGACTCAGCTATCAGCATCGTGTTTCAAACATGGCACTACTTTGTTTACAGCAGCCTGTGCACATTCCCGTGCTGGTGTTCCTCAGGCCAGCTGGGAAGCCCATTCCACCCAAACTGCATTTCTCTGTGATCTAATGATTCACATTTCACAGTCCCACAGCTCTGCTTCTTCCTCTCTCCTTAAACCTCAAAGATGGGCTCAGTTAAATAATCCAAACTGACAAGACTGAGTCTTCAACCTTAGGTCAGCCTTTCATATTTTCACTTTGTTTTTCTTAGTTTAGAGAAATGAACAAACATATTTCTTTCAGAGGATTCTTCAAATTTCTGTAATACAGCACCAGTAGTCCTCCTGTTAAATTAACTAATAGCTATTGAAACATCACAGGTCAAATGAATCCTGAAGCTTTGTAAATTAAAATATTAGTGCATTCTTACTATAATCCATTCAAGTCAAATACTCTAAGCTTCTAAACACTCACAAATAAAATGTCAGACCTTAATAACATTTCACCTGTGTAGGTAAATAATAGAAGACCAATTTAAACATAGCCAGCAGAACTGAAGTAGGTCTGGCTCACAGTGTAAAAACTCTCATCCTCCTCACATTCATCTTTAGCCTGTTTTTTGACAAAGCAAGATTTGTACAACCCTGATGTGCTTGTGCTTGTCTTGCTATCTGTCCCCCAGCTGCTTTTGAACCCACCAAATATTTTTCATGAATGGTGGCAGATAGTCACAGATGCATCAAGAATGCTGCATTTCAGCATGAAGAGAGACCAGACAGTAGGTAATGCCAGTGACCATATTTCAAAGTTTTGGGGGATGAGTCACAGACACCAAGAAATCCCCTCAAGAGAACTAGTTCAGATGTACAGGACCGTAGTGAAGGAAGCTTCATTCTAACTGCTCACAGAATTCTTGTTTCTTGATAGAGCCAGTTTTAGTACTATAATCACCCTCTCTATACATGAGTCTTCTTGTACCACACTCCTCCTTCTTCAAGATTTCGTTTGTTCACAATAGTACTGTTCTATTTACAGCTGAATGATACCTCTCCCCATCTCTGTGAAAGACCTGTACCTGAAAATAGTCAATCGAAACAGAACACTGAGAAAAAAAGATATCCCTATCACAAGAGGCATAATGTTATTACAGAAAATAGCTTATCAATAGCATAAAAAGTCTTTGAATTTAATTAGTATGCAGAGTAACAGTCCTTTTAGAACTAATCATAATAATAACTCATCATAATAGCAAAGTAAATTTTAAATTACTTTTCTAAAGACTGCTACAGTAATTCACACAAAAAGATAAAGCATGCAAAAACAAAACAGTACAGACTGTACAAGTAATTCCATTAACTTTGGCAAGATTCATGTAGAACTGAAAATCTTACAGCTTCAGAGACCATACTGCAATGGCAAACCAAGAGTTTCCTGGGGAAACTGAGGTGTTGAAAGTGAAACTGAGGTGTCGAAAGGGTTTAGCAAATTTAGGGAGAGCGCTGTGCTTGTGATTTGCTCGTGCTCTGAGTAAGCCCTGGTAGAAAATGACATTCATATCTAATAAAGTACATTATTCATCCCACTAATGAATAGAACAACTTCATTTCGAGGAGATCAAAGGCCAAGTATTTAAAGGTATCAAGATGCCTAAGGAGGCATGCAGACACCTAATGAGATTTAGGAATTCAAATACTTTGAAAAAACTGGCCCTGTGTCTTTTGCACCACAGAAGCAGTTGACAGTCTGTTAAACAAATATTCTCACACAGACTACTTCAGTTTAATTAATTCAGGTGCAATCATGGCTCTCTTAGCCTTTCTCTAATTCAAGAGCAAGGGGATTAGCAGTGGCTGAAACTGAACTAATAATCAGCCAGCATTTTCAAGTACATAATCTGCTAATGGCATACGTTATCAAAAGCACACAAGAAACAATTATACTCATTAGGGAGAATGAAGATTTTCAATCTAATTTGTACACAAATGTATGTATGAGTAATATTAAATCTCAAAATAATACTTGAAAAAGGTTCTCGACAGGGAAAGATTTACATCTCCGCAGTTTTCTTCTGCTACTAGTTGAGCAAGTAAGGGAAGAACACTATTTTAACACTTCTGTAAATTAAAAGAGAGTAAACAAGGAACAGAATCCCAAATTTGAAAATGGCAAAGACCAGCCATGGTAGGTACTGATAGAAAAGCCACAGAGGCTATTTCCACAGAATCTGTCACAGAGGATAACCCAGCCTGCACACCTGGGATGGTTCACAGCATTTCAGAAATAACAACTTTACTGGTTCCCATAATGTAATGATGTTGCAGGTGCAGCTGAGCAGTAATTAAGAATGTCTTGGCAACGTGAGTTTGTTCAGTTCTCATCAGAAAATGATTATTCGTTGAAATAATTTTTGTGAGTTCTTAAAGAATAGACAAACTTCAGGGTGAAACTTCAGAGGTAAAAAATCCGTCTGAGCCACCCTCCTGACACTTCATTCCTGGGTGGTTAAGAAGTTAACTTGGGCTATTAGAAAGTCTGAGCCCGTACTGTACTAAATGATGCAATTTTAATGTTCTATAAATTTTATGGAATGTAAAACTGAAAAATTCCAATAAAAGAGCTTCAGAAGCTCAGAACATATGAAGGCGCAAACACATTCTGGGTATCTATGAATCTAATTTCACAAATATGCTTCTGATTAAGAATAATCTTTGTGAGGTTACAAGCACAACACGGTATAGTTTCCTTGCTTAAATAGCCACCATATGGCTGCACAAGTTAATTGTCAAAACCCAGTATTGTTAGATATTAGTTTTATGCAGTTACTTAGAAATTAACTGGAAAATGGAAAGTAGTAACATGTTTTTAAAATGTAGAGTTTTTAATTATGCACTTTAACCTCCCATTTAACAATGTCATTTTACTTAAACAACACAGCATGGACAGCTTAATTACTTGGAGTTGGGTACATTTCTTGAAGTAAATTTCCTTAAGAAACTCAATTTTCCAACCTACATGTAATTGCAGACCATTAGTTTAAGACTGTGCTACTGACTGAGGATAATTTGTTTGCACTTTCAACTTAACTACCTTCTGTAATATTCTAGGGCTTTTTTTGATCTGACTATCATTCCAACTGTACAGAACATATTTGTTAATCTGCACATTACCGGGACACTCAAGAAGCTGAGAAACTTGAATGAAGAAAGAGCCTTTCTGAGTAGAAGAAAGAGATTGTAGGTCTTAAAAATACACAGAAAAAATTTCCCCCAAACACCTTGCACTAAATCTCCTCCTGTCAAACCCTTCAAGAGATAACCTGCCATTGTTTCATTTGAAAAGGCAATTTTTGACCAGGATGGACGAGACAAATCACTGTAAGGACATCTCTATTTAGGATACTGATGTTTTCTTAATTATCCCCAGCAGGTATCTATCCACAACCACTTGTTCTAGTGTGTCTAAATGCTGTGGCATAGGACATGCCTGTCGATGTATTTACTCTTCACATCCAGGTATAAATGACTGCATGCCAGGGTGCTGTTAAACACAGTATTTATGAGCAGAGCCGCAGAACTGACTTGTTCTGGCAAGAGCAGTAACAATAAATCTTGCTGAAAATCCAGTGGGATGTCACCAGACAGTGTATAGTTCAGGATCTAACAGCCTACAAGTCACTGCCCTTGTCACTCTCTTGAAACACGGATTTATTCGAGCATTTGGGAGGAGATTACTGACACCATACAAAAGACTGCATTTCTTCATTGTTTGCATCCAAGACCTCAAATTCCCAACACGCTTGTACCAACTGGGTAGGATACATGTAGGATTTAGATAAGAAGGAAGAGAAAACTCATTCCTCTCTGTCACCTTACTGTATAACTACGCTATTGCCTTTCCCAGCATTTATTATTCCTCTTAATTTTAAGTAGGAGTGCTGCATGATTTGGGCAAACATGCAGATTTACCACAGATCTACAGACAGCAGTGAATCTCTTAAAGATCAACTATTACCTAGAAGAGAGCACAGGAGTTGGCACTTTTATGGGGAGGTGGGAAGGGGATCATAGTCTTTCAGACTCTGCCTAAAAACCTACAACCTTCCTGGATGCCTAAGATAAGACCTACTTGCATTGCAAAAGTGAATTGAGAGGCATGCACATGCTCTAACACAAAATCCTGTCTTATTCAGGCATTAAATGATGCAGAAAAAACAATCCATGTCAAAATTATCTCAAGAAAAGACATGGCTCTATTTTCTTCCTGAAAAAAGTGCTGTAATTACACCAAGCAGCTGAGCATGACTGTAAGCTCTGTATGTAGAGCCTGTGATGCAGGATTTTCAATGCTGGACTCCTCATAAAGGCTTTATTTGGACGACAATTCCAGTGTTCCTATTTTGGGGTTTTAAATCTGTCTGGGAATTATATAGAGGTAAAAAACTAGAAAAGAAGGGAAGGGGACACCACAAAAAAAAAGTCTAAATATGAGATCAGAGTCCTCCAGGCTACATTACTGTGAACAGAATCCACACTGTTATTATTTTTTTTTTCTTGGTTACCATTAAAATTACACTGCAACCAAACCACCTGTGTGCTATTTATAGAGACCAAATCATTATAAAGACCTTTATGCTACAGGCAGCAGCAAGGACATTTTTCCCTCCCTTCATTATCAAGCCAATTAAGCAAGAAGAACATTATAATAACATTTTTCTTTGCTTCCCATTCTCTTTGGTGTTATAGGATAGTTTATTTTCATTGATTAAGACACAAGAATTCTGTCAAATGACCAGACTTTATAGTGCACTGTAAATATCTTAAATACCAACATCTTCATGTTGAGCTTTCAATTTAGTCAATGCATGTATTTCATATTTCTTTCACTGAGAGGGCTTTTGCTCATACAGCATGTTTGGCCCAGTAGCTTTGGGAAGAAAACCAAAGTTATTCTTTTGTGGTGGGGCCGAGGTAGGAAAAGGTGAGAAAAGAGGAAACAAAAGCTTTGCAGCACCTTCTATGACAAGCTGCCATGTTTAGAATACACATTTATGTGGAAGCACTGCAAAGGATAATTTAAACAAAAGCACTGCCTGGTCTTTTCACACAAGGTACCACAGCATGGAGAGCAAATTTACATTCAGTTCAATGAACCTGAGACCCTCCTTGGCATTGAAATTATGGACAAGGCAGAAATCTGTGTTAGGAAACCCTGCATGACAAAAACTCTGCTAGTTAGAAATAAGTTGTGATAGCTGGGACACTGTAGTGTGCTATCAGTCAGCTACCAGTATGGGAGTTCACTACAGCCCTCCTCTGATGACCTCTAGATATCAATCTTGTGGGTAAGACTCATCACCCTTAAATTCAGTAATCCAGAAAGTTAGGTATCTACCCCAAGCCAGCTGTCCAAACTCTCCTGACAACCGACGAGGAAAGACAGGTATCTCCTGAAGACAATTTATCCTAATCTGTGAAGGCTGTCTTAGGTAGAATGAAAGAACTGTTGGAACCATCTGTTTCTCTTCACTGAACTAAAGATTGAAATCAGAAGAGTAACTTAGTCTAAGACACCAAACTTTTGGATGACTGAGAGTCAGGGAAATGAATCCAACCCTATCTCTCTATTTGCCACATCATCAGGCACCATCTTATGTGAATATTTTTAAATGTTCCTTGGACTTGGAACTTGCTTTAAATCTCATATAATGTTAGGAACAGTAACTTTTTCCCAAGTCAGCCTATTTTCCAACATCAGTCTAATTAGCATGGGCTTTTACTGTCCAAGGCAAATCAGTGTCTAAGGCTCTGTTTCCTATAAGCACTGGCTCACTTGAAGCTCTACCACAGCAGTAAATCAAACCAACAGAAGTTCTTAATTACCCCATTCAAAGCACCGACTAAGAATTTTGTCATGAATGACAAATCTCACCCACTACTCATTTAACAAAGCAATATATTTCATACATATACAAAAGAAGAGGGTCCGGGGGGGAAATGGCAGCGACACCTACTTGTCCCAGAGTGCACTCCATGCCACCAAGAAAATCCGCCTCCTTCAGCCCATTGTGATTGCTGCTAATGTCATGCACTTCAAACCGCAACCGCTGCACCTCTTCGAAATAGAAGTCCACTGTGAACAGCTTGGAGAAGACGGGATTTATACAGGTCCGAATCACTTCTGTCCTGTCAACCTGCCAAACAAAAAGAGGTCATATGAGTGGTTTCTCCATGATGGACTACCACGGACTTCACAAATACACTCTTCTCCTTTATCAGGACTGACAGGCCATCTCTGTGCAGGGCTGACCACCAGCACAAGATAAAGCCAACTTCCCTTGCCTCTCCCTTCTTGCAAGTTTTTGGCAGATACTGGTAGGAACACAGGGCACAGGGTGAGCAGTGATTGCCTCACCTCGGGTATATAGTGGATCAGTCTGGTGGCAGAACCAGGAGCTGTGCGTAGGCAAAATGACTGTCTTGTGCTAGACTAATAGTTGGGCAAAAAAGTAGAGAATAACTATAAATTTACATCCCCGGCAGGACCCATCCATCACCAAAAAATAGCAGCAGAGCGATACAGTTTTATCAAACTAAATGGGAAAGGAAGCAAAGCCCCCAGTAAGTAGTCATTCTGGACAACTTGCATGATTAAGGACTGGAGAGCACAATCCACCGCAACAACTTTTCTTAAAAAATAAATCAATTTTGCCATCTGATTATGTTGGACCAAAAGAATCCGATGGATTATATACTGCTTTTCCCCACCTCTGAGCCTTAAAACTGCAAAAGAAACACCATGAAATCTATATTACTGTTTCTTGAAGGAAGTGCTCATAGAGTACTTTCTAGTTCTCTTAAAATGTAGTACTTGGCTTTCCCATTTTTGAAGTAAGCCTTTGCTACTTTTCATTATGATGCATCATTGGTGACACCGTAAGCAATGAAGCAATTTCCTTTTTTCCACTTTCTTTGCCCTGGCACAGAAAAAAACTTAATAATTTTGTAAGATTAAAGGAACTGATCCTGAAATGAAGTAGGACTTGGGCACATCAGTCACGAGACAGGAGATGGCTGGCGTGCCATAGAACAGACAAACTAAATTGTTCAGAGGAAGCGCGATGAGATCCTTTGTCTGATTCCTGATCAGGAACATCTGTTGTGCAAAAAATGACAGCCGCTTTCTTCACTTTTCAGAGTTTATAATGCATTAGCCTTGCTAGTAGTTATCAGCAAGGACACAAAGAGTCAAGCAAATCAAAAGCATGGAAAAAAAATGAACAGTTCCTGGTAGCACAGACTTATTTTAGTGCTCATCAAAGTGTCAGATTGACAGCTCTGACAGCTGAAATCCCTTAGCTAATCACCAAACAGATGCTGCCAGTCCTTGAATACATGCAAACCAATGCTACTGTTGCTGTCTTCTCACACAGCTGTGTCAGTGTGCTCTGGCTATGCCAAGATGAGGCCACCACAGAAATGAAAACAGCCTTATTTGTCAAATCTTAACCTCTTTGCTTAGACTAGATAAATATGATGGTTTTGATAACAGTGATGCAAAGCATAATAAGAAAAAAATAAGATGAGGAAAGATACCAGCTTACCTACATTCAGATGCTGGTCTATCTCAAAAATTTTTTGTTATCTCCACTTGCAATCAGTGTGACTTCAAATCACCGTTACTGCTACAACGTGAAATATTTCTTATGTCAGATAACTAAACCGATTCAGTGGGACGTCCCTGAGATCTCTTCTAAGTGGAAAGTGATTTGATTGACTTGCAGAAGAGTGGTCATCTCATGAACTGGTGCATCAGTAGACCCAACAATCAAAACATTTAAATGATCAGTTTTAAATCTTCATAGCCACAGCAATCTCCTAAATTCATTCCTTGTATAAACTTGTAAAAAGCATATAAACTGCTATGGCATGATTTGAATTGCTTCACTGGTACAGCAGATCTCAGGAATTAACTGAAATTTCTGTTATTGTTTCACCTCAAATCCTCTTTGCTGCTGGATTATGGTGAAAGGGTTTTCCACTGCAAAATACTGCAAGATTTACACTTGTACCCAACACAGGTTAAATACATGACTGTTCAAGGTGGTGAAGCACCTGTAAGTGGCGGCACAGGTCTGCACACAGGGACATTAAGAATTTCAGTCTCACACCGTGGTAAGACATTGTTTGCTTTTCCTAGCCTGTGATTGACTGACATCCTTCCTTGACAGACACCGTATCGAAATATAGCCATTTCACTGAATTTCCCCAGTCTTCCCACATTATTGAGGTGATACATCAAGCCAGCGTGTCAGAGCACAGGCTTACATGAGACAAATGTCTATTGGAAGAAGCAATGCCAACAGCTCCACAAGCAATATAAAATTCTCAGCCATCAGCACCGTGCAATAGCATTAACTCTGTTAGTCCACCTTGCCCCCAGTCTGCTTTGTCAGCGTATTTCACAGTTACCCTATTGGCTGGAAAGTCTGGAAGGGTCCTCAGCACGGAAAGCCTTGCTCCATTTCCCTGCTTTGATTACTGTGCAGTGGGGCTAAGCACTGATAACCAGCTAGAGGGACTCATGAGGAAGAAGCAGTGGCGAACGGAACAGTTCAATAAATTCCCTAGCTCTCATGGAACACTCTAGGTTAGAAGATGCTATATAAACACAAGGTATAATCTCCATTTGACTTCGGTCACATTAGAGATTGTTCTTTCTTGAGTATTCCTGCTCTCATATTCAATGGTAAAGCCTTAATGTTACCTTAGAAATGCCAGAGGAGCATGAACCCTTAATGAAAACTGGTGAGAATACTATTGCTAAGTGCGGTTTCATGCTGGTATTCATCCAAGAGGTCATGATCTACAGAGCTGCAGACACTTAAAAAGAAAACCAACAAGAAACATGACTTGTTTTTGACCACAACAGGTTATCCCAATACCTGCAGGACCTCCTTCATTTCCATTGAAACACCATGCTATGTTCCATGCTAACTCAAAACATAAGTTCATAGCAATCTGAAAAGATAGCAGCCTCAAGCCATATGCCCTGAATCCTGTTGTCACCCAAAATCAGTGACACCACTTCCACATGCATGGATGATGAAAACACAGTTCAGCTTTGCCCAGCCTCATTAACTGAACAGTCAGGAAGTTAGAACTTCTCAGCATGAATGCTCTCCAAAACACAATGGGGAACACCAGCAGCCACACTAAACCCCCATTACTTCTGTGGAAGACAGATTTTACATCCAAGAACAGTATGTTATAAGCAGGTGGAACTCATTGCAGAAAACACCAAACTTTTGGGCAATCTAATCCTGGGGACAGGTAGAGTTTTCAAGAGGACATGGACAGGGGTCATGCCCACAGCTTTAGGATTCACTGATGCCTGACATATGAGCCATCTGTTATTTCTGGACTTTACTAGAACAAGGAATTTCTCCAATTTATTAAAGCAGAATGAGTTTTTAAAAGAAAAAACTGACAGTTACATGTACCTTTGGGCAGTGTCAAGAGGTAAAACTGACCTTAAAAAGCGCAGTGCTCATCTGACACCATGATCTGAACATCTGCTTTATGGTGCAGCTTTACCTGCACTTTCCCTTCAAGGACAATTTATACAGAGAAAAGGACTTGCATCTTCATCTCCTGGGATGGGCTCATGCTGCTTTCCCTCTTCATCTCTTTAGGTCCTTGTCACTTCACAGAAGGTGGCACCCTGCTGAGCAGCCAGGATTACTTGGCAGGCCCATCTGGATGCAGCCACCCTGTGAGTTTCCCCTTGGGGAACTATGAATGACACACAAACACCAAAGTTGGCATCCACAGCATAAAGCTCCATCTCAACAGCAGGAATTAAAATACAAAAAAGAAAAGGGCTTCTTGCTTCGGGCCTTCTGAATCCTCTTGTCAAACCTGAAGGAAGTTGGAAGCTGGGTTTGAAAGTCGTTTTCTCTCTGTACTGCTCACATGGATGGGCAATTAGCAGAAATGTTTGGCTGCTTCCCTGTTTGTCCACCATCTTTCAGTCAATAGCATCAAATTAAAGGAGGCTCAGAAGACACATAAACATATACTAAAATTCAGGTTTCTTATGCTGTTTATGTCTTTAGTTGGTGAGCTGCTGAAAAGCAGTAAGCTTAGCAGAACTGTGATAAACATGGTAGTTTCAGCGAGGAAATGGTTCTTCATCCTAGAAAAAAAATCACTCACGAAGTAATTCAGCAGTTGAGGTACAGGCTGTGGATCTCCGTCTTCCACCAGTAGTTGAAAAGTAAAATTTAGGGAAAAGAACCAGTCTGAGGGGCATCCTTTTAGTTCTTCTTTCAAAATTAGATGAGGTATAAGCTATTGCATACACAAGGATGAGCAAGGATTATGTAGAAGGTTACTGTCACCTGGTATCTAAGGCTTTCAAGAGATCATAAAAACAACTTTTTCATCCCTTGGGAACCAGGGAAATGGGGAATTTCCTACAGGACCCACAGCTCTGCACCTCAAGGCCATGCTCCAGTATTTAGCACAGATCAGTCGTGTGGAGAACTTCATTGTCCCCACACACATGACTGGTACCCATCTGCCCTCCACTGTATTCCTAGGGAAGATGCAAATAACACAAAAGCAACACATTTTCTGTGGTTGTTACTTAGTGTCTTTGAGGCAAAGAGGAGCCAAGGGCCGTGTCTTCTCAACAAAAGGACAATTCTTTGGGGGGAAATTTTAATCAGGCTCATGAAATAGCATGGAAATGCTATAGCCAATAATTACATAAATAATTACATAGTTGCCTCATGAACTAAGGCAGATCTTTGTTCTGCAGAACTATGGTCGGAAATTTATACTGATGCTACAGTTCCTTAAGTGTTTTTAAAAATCTACTCAAAGAGCCATAAAAATGCACATTTCATTAAACAGAGAGTGTGTGTGCCACTATTCAGATCTAAGTGTGCTTTTGGTGGCTGCTACGCTTTTATCAAGTTCCTAGTCCCACAGACTAACCCACTGTTCCCTATGCATTTTACAGGCCAACAAGCAAAAAACGACAGGCTGTATTTTCAGTAAAAGTCATTACAAAATACTGATTAAATCAAGAAGAATCACATTTGTCAGCTGAGATGACAAAAAGTAGAGAGGTGAAGGGGTAGCATTATTTTTAGGTCATCTGAATTTTAACAAGACTGAAAATTTCCATGACACAGTACCTTACATGAAAATTTGATAGCAAGCAGAAAGCAATTTGCACTTTGCTAGGTGGTTCCTGAGGAAGTTATTAATATATTTTTTTACTATGAACAGTGCTTTCACACCATCACATTTCTATTCCACAAATGAAAAGTCATTCCAAAGGTCACCATAATTTATGGCCCTTGTTTTCAGTTTAATTGATGACTGAAAACAGTGGAAAGAAACCAGTAGGTCTTTAGTTCTTTGTGAGCTGTAGTGCTCAAATCTGAGCACAATTTTCTAAATGTCAGCAAAAACTTTTTGCTTTTGGCTTTAAGAGAAGCATTTAATGTGAATGATCTGAAAATTACTTGTAATTGCTTTCTTTTATTTGTGTATCTATATAAATATTAGATACCTTGTAAACCCTAAGTCACAACCATGAAGGTCTGCTTTCCAGCACTAGAAAATGAATATAATAGAAACAGCCCAGGCCCCGAGTGGCTTCAGTCAGAACAACTGAATTCACAGTAAAACAAGCATTATCATTTCTTAGTTGGAAAGTTCTTCATTAAGAAAGTCCAGTCCTCTGTTCAGAGCCACCTACTGGGCTCTGCTTAATTACTTTTACTTTCTCAGTCACTGCTCACTACACCAAATGTAGGCAAACAGCTCAAAGTGCTGCTAGTAGTTCCTGAGACAGGGGCTAATAATGATTTGATGGTTTGATCCTCATATAGGCCATTCCCTAAAGAGTTGGACCTGATGATCCTTGTGGGTCCCTTCCAACTCAAGAACATCCTGCGAAATATATATCCATCTGTGAATTATAGTAAAAACTCTGTACTCAAACTGCAACAGATTATTTATTATACATACTATGTATAAATTCTTGAGAAGTTCCCAGATGGAGTCGATAAACTCACAGCTCTTAAAAGGAGAGGGAAGTGTGATTGTAGATAGGCATTTGCATACAGTTTATCTCATTCACTCAGGAACAAAATCCAACGTAGCTCTGACAGTCGCTGAACAGTCACTCAGTATCTGCACTTGAGGACCTGTACTGACTCCAAGCCAGAGTCTCCATTTGAGCAACTCCAAGCTCTCACAGTTAGGATATGTGAAAAAACCCTGTGGGTGTACCCTGTACCAGTGCCAGGCAAATCATGATAACATGGAATAGGGACATAGTTTCGTGGGACTGGAGTGATGCTCAGCTCCTGGTATGATAAAAGCAGGACCTAAACTGGTTGGGAGCCCTTGAGCCAAGGGAAGTGCCACTTTTCTGGAACAAACCAGACCTCTGAGAAAGCTACAACACTTCCCTTTAGCTTTCAGACCGTGTGTTGTTGTTGTCATTAATTTCCTTGGTAAGCCTGGGCTTTCTAGGCTGCATAAAGAGACTGGAAAGGGCAAAGGTATCCCTCTCACCCACTGTCCTTTAGGAAAGCTCAAATACAAGAGAAAAAATCAAGTGCTCAACTAATGCATTAATGCACAGTCACACTGTTCCTAAATGCACTATCCACCAGGTTTTAGTATACCCTCCTCTGGAAAGAAATACCTTCCTTTCATTCAAATAATTCTGGGAATTAGCAGACACCAATTCTTCTCAACCTAATGTCACGAAACCCAAACATCTTGGGCTGGAGTGATAATTTTTAGTCATTGCAATGAAAGCCAATAGATTAAAATTATCTTGTTGTGAGACTTTGATGTAATGCCCTTGGATCTCCGTTTCCCTGATAACACAGCTGATGGGACTCCAGCTGCATTTGTCAGTTCTGGGAGGCCTCTTCTGCCACAATTCTGTTACAGTTTGAGTTGGATGACACTGACAAAATCTGGGTAGATTCTGACCCACTATTTCCTACCAGCAATATTTTAAAAACACCTTCCAACTAAAAAAAAAAAATAAAATGCATGCAGAATATTTAAACCACCACATAATAAAGGGTGTTTTAAAATATTGAAATTAAAAATGTTAAATATTAACATGCTAGTATTAATGTTAATTAATTTATATAATCTATCATGTTAAAATATTAAAATGTGTAATAATTAAATCACACAAAACATTTTTTACATTTTTAGGCTAATTTTGCCTAGTGATAAACTGCAGAGCACCAAACATATACTCATCCAGTAAAAAAATAGACATAAAACACATGTAGCTGCATCGCAGGGAATGAATTCTATCTGTTGTGTCCCTAAAGTACAGAGATGAACAGGCATTTTCCAGGGAAAGAGTGTGCCACTGGAACATGGACTTAAGTTAAACAAGAAGTCAGTCAGAGAGGTTTGATGAAACTTTTGCCTGGAACAGCCAGCTGTTCCTCTTACACACCAGACCAGGGTCTCAGCTCTGTGTGATTTAGACCAGAAAACACCAGCTTTGCTCCCTCACACCACTGGGGACCATCTGAGCCACCAGGCTGCTGGCTATTCAAATGGTTCCCTCTGCATTCAGTTTTCTATATAATATGAATTACTCATTCTCCCAGAGAAATATATTGCAGCCATGTCCAGCCACATGACTTTACCTTTCCTGACCTTAAGAAATGCCTTAAAATGCCACGTGCCGTCTTCAGATTGCTTGCCCCATGAATGCAGTGCCCCAGTGCTGGTGGCACGGGAACGCTGGCCCACAGCAGTGTCAGCC
>JAWWMP010000081.1:42572606-42675339 GCA_035047865.1 Dendrocincla tyrannina
TATTCAGGCCAGTTTTGAAGAGCCAGTTGCAGAACATGTCAGTGACCCTGAAAAGCACCACGTCTCTTTAGAGCCCACCATTAATGCAGCATAAATTAAGGTCTTTCCAGTGAACAATGATTAACTGGACTGAACCGAGAAAGGACCACGATAAGGCAGCGAGATAGCACTGACTGTGTCTTTGGCAGAAGATATTTTACATTATTTTACACTGAACATGGGAATACTTGTAATTCTGAATTTTTGTGTGTAATATTTTAAGCCCTGCTACAGATCAAAAGGACAAGTCTGAAGAGAGAGCATGAAATCAAGTATGCATAATAGACTTGGGAAACTTCTTGACAAGCAGCAGAAATTCCTGCAAAGCAGCACAAACATTTCATGTAATCTCACCTGGAGCCTCCAGGATAGGCTCCCCCCGGTGGTCAGGGATCTCTTTTGGCCCCCACTATCACCACTTGGGGTAGTGCTTATGCCTCAGCAGAGGTTTGTGAAAGCCCTTTTGTCCATATCCCTGCTTAAGCCATGAAATTGTCCTAATTAGCTATGAACTACGACTCAGAGATGACCTAACACAATAGCCTCTTGGGCACCCAAAAATTTAGGCTCACATTTCCATATAACTAGTTGCTTCAGAACTTTGACTTTTACAACGATGTGTATTATTTTAACTAACTTGAGGTGTACACAGTACTTTGGACCATACTATCAGTGTGTGAGGCAGAGCCAGCACTCCCAACAGTAGGTGCCCCTTTACTGTAAATGCTGTGCCAGACCTTTGATGCTCTCCATCAGCTGAGGAGGGTGTATGGCTCCATCATCTTACAGAAGCCTCTGTGCTGATGACATGCTGTGATCAGTGACACTGACAGGAGATTTTCCCAAGGTGCCCCTTCCAAAGGTGTTTCAAGCAGATTTCTGTTCAGTGTGAATTGTCACTGGCCCGCTGATTTTACTGCCAGCTGCCATATACAGCAAATTACAGAAGAGCTACTTTTCTGCTTTAACACCTGACTGAAACCAATGAGCATTGAGTTTAAAAAAGATTGAACAGCTACACATACATACATTCTAGTTGGGGAGCCCAGCAAACTCCTCAAGGTCCCTCTGCACAAGGCAAGCCACTGCAGGAGCTGATATTCTGGAGGCCACCCCTTCCAGACTGACCATGGCCCTGTACAGTGTGTGTTTTGGAGCAGACAGCAATAAGAGTGCTGCTCTCTCCCCTGCACCAGCTTACCTCCTGCAGAGTCATTAAAAAGAGACAAGCAAAGATTATGCTACTCCTGTTAGAGTGTTCAGACAGCAAATGAAATTACTCATGCCAAAGCCCTTTCTGAACCTTCACAGCTTTAACAACCACATAAACTTGGCAGCAGTGGAATTTTTGGTACTAAAGAATACATCTTTTGAAGTACTCAACACATCCTGACCAAGCCATAGGTGACACAGGACCTCACAGAAATCACTGGGTGGCAGAAGAAATCCATGTGCTGTGCTCTCTGCATATTTAACAAGTGCTCAACAAACATTAACACAAGTGGATAATGACCCGCATCAACTCATGGGATAAGGTGCTGTAACTCACTCAGATGTGATTACACTGGCATAAGAAAAAAGCAGAATTAACTGTTTCACTGAAGACTCTTGAATGCTACCTCCAAGCTAAGCCCTGAAGCTTGGATGCTAGATCTTTCTTTAATTTATACCCCAAATACAGCCCAGACATTCAAAGACTATGACAACTACCATTTACTATTCCTCAACCTTCATTTGATGTTGAGAGCTTCAACTGAATCTTCCTAAATTATCTGTCCTTGAGGACACAGGCTTTCTGTAGAGGACAAAACCAGTCCTTCAAAGTGGTAACAAAAATATTCACATACGATTTAGTTCCAATTTCAGCTTGCCACAAATTGCTAGCAAGGAGTGCAGTGCCTGGCAGCCACGTGAAGCTCAGAGCACCGTGTAGCCACTTGAAAGCTCTTCAGCCCTATGTTCTCCACACAGTTTCCCTCACAGGTTAGAAAGTAAGTCTTTGGAATAGTCTTCGCTGATGGAGTTCCAACTTCATTGTGTTTGTACGGAGGGACATGGTTTTGTTGGTTATTTCTGTGCAAGAAGGGAGAGTTTTTTATTAAGGAATGTATCAAATACTTGGCTACTTGCCCCCATACACATGATCAGTTAAATTTTAAGTTCTTTACTTTAAAAGGAAATCTGGTATTGAATATTCCTTTGATTCACAATGCAATACATGACCTTGCCTGCATGACAGCAACAAAATATGCTACAAGGGAATATGATTTAAAATGTGACGGTTGGTTTTTTCAAATGCCATTGCTTGGGAATCCTCAGTTCATGAAGAGAATGTACTCACACAATTCGATTCTGCTGCAGCTTTTGGCTACAAAGAAATTAATTCAAACTTACTCTAATCAGGATGCAAAGTAATTATTTGTTAATTCCACCTTTCATTATTCCAAAACTAACTTCCAGAATTAATTTTTAGTATTGCCACCTTTACACAATACCACACCCTGGGCACCAGGCTTCCATAGCATTAACGCGTTTCTCCTTTTCCTGATGTCCTGTAGGGCAAAAGATTTAGAAGACTGACAAATGTGTTGTAGTGCCAACCCATTCAGACAGACGGGCAGCTGTTTGGTGGTGTTGAGCAGCAGTTAAGCCTGGAAAAAGACCTTTAGAATTGTGCAGGGTGGCTTAGGATTGATCACAAGAGAAATCTGTCATCATATAATTTTGCAGGAACTTGCAGGTAATTGATAAAAGAGAAACATTAAGTGACGGCATTACCCTTTGCTCACTGAGTATCAGTATGGCTACCTTATCCTATGCAAGAAATCTACACTGCTTCAGTAATTTTCTCTTTAATTAAGTGACTATAAATAGTATTTTGATAATTTATTTATACCGAGAAAGATTTCCTGCCTCATACACTCAGATAAGTTAAGCATAACTAATATAGTTTCTCAGATAGGTTAATGAATTATGTCAATTGATACAGGCCTAGTCAAGTTGTTAGTTTAAGAAATTAATTTTCTAATGGAAGGCTCATAATTATTTATTTTGAATGTTCCAATTCAACTGCTAAATCAATTATATCATGGAGGCATTAGCAACAGGAAAGCACGGTAGTATTACACAAGATGTACACTACTTTACCAGGCTTTCCTGAATTCCTATACCAAAAGTAACAATTTACAAGGCCAATTTAAACCAGCTTGAGTCTTCCCACTCAACTGGGGAATTTGGACCATGTGTTCAAATGACTGCCTAGAAAAACAACAGATTTGTTGTGACTCAAGTCCATTATAAACTACTCTCACTCTTTTTTTTCCCTTTTACATATGCATCTTATGATGCTTATCAATGGGGTTGCCATTTACTGAAACCAGAGCAGCACAAAGCCTGATCCACTACCCAGGAACAGCAGTGGGAGCCTTTCTGTGAGCTCCTGCAAAATCCAGGAAACAGAGCATGACCTTATTTGTTTTTCAGCCCAATTACACTCCCAAGCACATATTCTGGCAGTGAATAGTACACCACTGATTAGAAGTAGAGAGCAAGTTTAGCTGAGCTGTGTTAGTTTTAGAGAGAGCATCCTATCAGACTCCTGACTTGGGATCTGGTTCCTGTATTTATCTGGTAATATCTAATCCAAAATGATTTCTGGAAAGCAAGATCCTTGTAACCAAGCCTGATATACACACATGATAGCCAAAGATACATGAATCCCATCTGACATGACCACAATTTTCCCTCCCTGAGAATGACTGCAGCCAGGGATATGCTACATAGAGAGACCCTCTGTATGCATCTGACTTGCCTACCACCCACCTCAGGCAATAAGCAGCCCAAAGCTGCCTCCTGTAATGTCTTCAGGCTCTCCTGGGAAGTGTTACAACTTGTGGTTGCTTGTAAACAGTATGTCCACATACATCAGGTACGTACAGAACACATACACATCAGGGCTTCTGACATTCACTGTGATTTAAGGCTGGCTTTAGGCACAGACACATAGGCATGAGAAAACACTGCTTCCAAATGAAAACGCTGCCCAGGCTGCTCTCACTTTGAGAGCAGAAGCCAAACACTCAGCAGAGTCAAGCAGTTCAGCGTGCTCAGACCACGTAGCAGGATCCCAGTTCCTACAGAGTTTGCAGGCACAGCCCAACTGGGGTTACAACCTGATGGCTCAGGAGTCACTCCTGCCCAAGGCTATTCACAGCCCTCACAGCTTCCCAGCCCTGGCTCCTGCTCTGGGGGGAACACTGCAGTGGAACGTGCTTAATTAGTTACTAAGTAATTCATAAACCACTTGGTCTTTACTCATGGGGTCCGGAAATTTAATTTTGCTGACACTGCTGAAAACCTGTGAGCTGCTTCAGAGATGAAAGGCTTCACCAAGAGCCATTCTGGCTAAAAGCTCCTGAATTTTATCCTCTTTAAAAAAGGACAAAAAATAATGCAACTAAATATGACCACGTATTTTCTTGTCCCACTAGACTGTTCTTGACCTACACAGGAGTACCACATTTGGCAGTGAGGCTCTCCTGTATATATATGTATATATGCTTCCATATATAACAAAATTGTTCCCCACATATCTCCTCTAAAATTCCCTTTGATAAGAATATTCAATACCTTCTCTGTGCAAAATGGTATTTTGTATTAACAAACCGATATGGAAATGAGAAATGTAAATAATACTTGATAAAGTTTGCCTTTAGATCTGGAACACTGTTGTACAGATTTGGGTAGATGAGAAAACACATTCTTGCATTCTGTTCCAAATTAGGAGACTTAAAGCAATGCACCTATTCCTCTCCTGTACAAACAGTCCAACCCCCAAAACAGTGAAGACTGGACTGAAGGATGCTCTTGGTAGTAGCTTCAGCTCAGAGCCTTGTGCTGCCACAGGCTGGGCTCAGCAGGGCTCACTTGAAACAAGGAAGGAGAGTTTTCAGGCACATTGAGCAGTACTTTTGTGAAAACCTCCATCAGGCTGCCACCTACCTCAGCCAACAGCGGCAGGAGGTACATTCAGATATGGTGCAGCAAATCCTTTAGCACCTTCCAGTGACCAACAAAGTGAATGGAAAACTATCCCTGTAGTGACCAAGTACAAGAGGGATCCTGGCTGAACAATGCAATGGAAACCAGGAGCAGCACGTCAGGGTGCAACTTGCATTGATCCCACTACTGTATAGGTATCATCTGTGCATAGGTAGTACTGATACAGCTCTTAGGTCAGTTGATCATTGATGGGTTACAGGCAGATTGCAAGCTACACGGGTAAGAAGTCCAGCCTGTAATCCATTCCCTATCAGTCCACTGTGTGCTTGAAGCTCCAGTTGCCAGCCCTGAAACACACATAAACATCCTACACTAAATGACACATCTCAACACAGCACTTCAGCCCCAAACCTGGAGCCTGTTCTTGCACACTGAGAAACAAAGTCAGGACTTGGTTTCTGCAGGTGGAGGCAGTGACATTAGTGATCCAGCAGAGTGACATATCATCCACTGGGGAGAACAGGTGAATAGCTACCATGGCTAGAGAAGAAGAAAGGCTAGGGGAAAAGTGACAGCAGTGGGATGAAATTCCCATAACGTACCCAGGAGTGGAGCACTGTTCATCCACTATCTTATTGCATTCCTGCAGATTAAAAAGATAGTGGTATGAAACGATAATTATCACGGACACACTGCTCTCTTCAGCTTCAAATGGAGAGAACCAACTGCAGTGGATATCAACCATGACAAAACATGTCAATATTGGGACACAATAGAGACATAAGTGGTCTTCAAACAATCTGCATCTCCAGAAGGCCAGGTTGTTTTAAATTAAAAGCTGCTCCTACTAGCAAATTCTTGCTATTTTTTGATAGGAGAATCCTTCTATTTAATCAGAAGAAAGTGACTCGAGAAGAATGCCTTTCTTCATACAGTCATGTTGAAAACCAGGAAGAAAATAGTAGAATCAATTAATTATTCATTGAGATCGAGTCCTACAGTCTTTACCCCTCTTTGTCTACTTCAGTCTCCTACCTTTGCTTTTATTTTATCAATAGTAAAGAATGGCTTTGTATTTCCACAAGTTAGCGGATTTTATTTTGTCTCTTACATCACTTCATACATTTGCAGAAAGCAAATCTCATAGGACTAAAAGTATTCAGCAGTGGCCTTTCATTTCAGGTATCTTTGTTTCAGTATCTATCCATCAAGACATGTGCAGTTTGATTTTTAAGGCTGCTCTGCTCCTGGCACTCCATCTGATTCCAGCAGGGACTGTAAGCACTCAGCACTTTTGAAGGTCACATACAGAGTGGTGGGTAGCAGGACTGGCACAACTCAGCTTGGAGGTTTCCCACTGGAGAATATAGCTCCTCTGAGGCATGGGGGAGCACAGAGGACAGAAAAGCAGAGAGGATTGAATGAAATTTGTTCTGGGAGTTACATGAAGTTGTGCTGGGATGCTGCTCCAAGTGATGGGTGGAAGATAGGCCAGGGAACTTTTACATGCATTGAAAACTTCTCCACAACAGCCCTTTCTATCCTTTACAGTGTTTCCAATTGCCTCGATTTTGCTGCAAAAATCAAGAATTTTGGCACCTCTCGTAAAGATTCACAATGAAAATATACCAGTTTTCTTAGGTTCTTTACATTTTTAGGGGAAAGTTCTGAAATATAAGGAGAATTACCTACTTATTTGCAAATTGAATGGTAGCAAAAAACTAAAATGGATGTGACATTGATTTTTCTTAACTTTTTCTGTTTCAATGATCTCACAAGCTGGGAAAATTGATGCAATGGCATCAATGAAAAGTGTGAAGTCGGTTGTGCCAACTTTTGTAATCCCTTCTGTAATGATGATTGGTTGGGTCACAAGTAGGGAATAAGTCCAGGATTTCATTCTTTTAGATTTTGGTATCCCAGGTTTGAATCTCTGGCATAAACTGCCAAAGCACAGGATCCCACTTGGTCCTGTGAGTCACAATATCCTGGGCAAGCATGAAACCATTAGTGCAAACTTAAATACAGAGCTGGCAGTCATTACAGCTACAGATCCCTGCTAATAAATGTTTATGTACCACGGCCTCCCCATTAGAATTCAAATTGATTTAATGCTAGCTACCAACAAATCTGCTGAAAGTTGCATGCAACCATCAGGATTCCATTAGTGATCTAATCCACCATAGTTTGATGGTTAATGAGCCTTTTGGAACATAAATCACTTATCTCAATTTCAGAATCAGTCTTGATGCGGGGAGGGGAAATCTGCTAATCCAGCTCAGCACTAGAAAAAGTTTTTTCCATCACCTGTGTAATAATATTGCAGAAAAATCTAGGTGTTAATCTAGTATGTGGAAACATGGCTGTACAGACTGTTGCCGAAAATGTTTAAGGAAGAGGTGCATCAAAACTCAGGAGAGAAAATTTCAGCCATGATTCCATTAGGGATCCTTATGGAGCAAACAGCTTTGATGAATCAGATACACAAGTTCCACAGCTTTGCAGAATGAATATTGGTACATGTACTGCTTATGAAAAAAACCCCAACAAAATCAACCCACTTTGAAGCAAAAACTATAAAACAAGACACATGAATGGTAAACTCAATCTGCTGCTTCATTTCTCCCCATCATCCCAGCCTTTATTTTGTCTTCCTAAACACAGACTCTTCGAGGCAGGAACTAGCTCTTCTAAGATGTGGTGGTGGGGATGTTCCTACAATCTCATTCAGCAGCAGAGTATTTCACCACAGAGGGGGGAAGATTTAAGAAGGGTATCCATGCAGCTGCACCCTTGTCAGCTGATATGGAAGTGCAGATCACACACATCAGTGATAATGTGGCCTGAACTGTTTAATGCTGCTTCCCTGCCAGTAAATTCTTGCTCGACGTATCAACACTCAGAACCCATATAAATCCATAGTGCAGAAAGATGTTTTTCAATCATTGCTAAGCTTTACAGTGTTGCTACAAATACTAGGAGAGCAGATTTGCTGTCATGCCTTTTTTTCCAAAACTGTCCTTTCTTTATTCATGGACTGCTCCATTTATTGTGGGAAAACTGTTTATCAGTGTATATATGAAATCCTCTAGACTTTTCAAGGCTTGTCAGAAACTAAATTTTCATGGACTAGTATGTAGTGCTGATAGTTTAACCCTGACTCAATAGTGCATTTATGCACCTCCTTTCATGCAGCCGCAGAATTTTCCCATTCTAATGGGTGACCAGGCTGCAAAAAGGTAATGAGGCACCTAAGTGTTCTGTGAATTGGAGCACTTCATAACACTTTAATTATGTAGTAACGTAACTCTTAAAATTCATCTCTTCTAACAGTTGTGATATTGCTGTTTAAATTGCATGAGGGTTCTGTTTAATTAGTCCCTGATGGGTGGAATATCAAAACCCTCTCTGAAATGACAAAGACACGACAATTATCTAAATAGTTCAAATCAAGCTTACTTTTGCTTGCTACAGCTCTAATTGGGCCTTCACTCAGTAATGCTGACACAACAGCAGAAGTATTTTCCTAAATGTTTGAGCAACGTTCAAACAGGAAAGCTTTGCTGCTGCTTCTTTTCAGACACATGTCATTTGGGGTGAAAACTACTGCAGCGAGGCAGGGTGTGTGAACTTCAGCACTTCAATTAGCATATTCTGTGAAGTAGAGAAACTCAAAATGACTAAGGTACCCCCAACAAGGCCTCCCTTTTGTGGCATTTTTTTGAAGGACTGCCATAAACATGCTCACTTATACAAGAAAAAAAACCCCACAGATAAACAACAGATTTTGACAGCAGTAGAAAGTTCTTGACATCTGCTCTTATGCCATATGGAGGCAAATGGATTTTTAATCTAATTTTTTATCTTCTAAAATCTCTCACCTGTATACTAGAAATACTGCAACACACTCTATGGAACTGTCATCAGGCAAAATATCTTTTAGCATCTGTCTTAATCATGACACCTTAATGAAAAGCGCACTGATTTAATTTACTTATAATCTGTAGGGAGTATTTGCATTTTTAAATGGGATTTCTTAATTGTAATGTGGCATAGAATTAATGTTAAGGCAAAGGCAAAAAAACCCCACCCAATTACAAACTCCTCAGAGCATTATATTGGATTTTTGCCCCCCGCAATACAAACCCACCACACTGTACACCCAAACTCTTAATATAGCACTGATCTTTTCACAATGTGACATTGCTATGTAAACAGCTAGTCTTAAATCTGGAAGGTTGGGGTCAGGTTATTTTTTAGAAGGTAACTTATGTAAAAAGCTCCAAATGGAGTGTACTTTGCACAGTTTTCCTCAGCTGTAAGACCAATCACAAAATGAAAAGGAAAGGAAAAAGAGCCAACATCTCTAGAAATATCAGCAAGTTTCTGGAGTGGGTGTTTTTCTCATGCTGCTCAATTGCTGAGATATTTCTGGGTTAAAAACTGAAATATAAACTTGTGCTTGGATGAAGCCCTGGATGCATTAGAGACAACTACAGAGTCTGTCCACTGCACATTTCAAAATTAAGTTGAAACTGTGATTGAACTCCAGTTTCTCCGGTGATTGTTATGGTGAATCATCCAGGGGCTTGAGCTCCAGAGGGAAGGGACCACTTTGATGTTACCTGCAGAAACCTACTCCCTAGAATGGCAACAAAAGCCAGGAACTAATACAGTGCCCTTGTTAGATACCACATAATCTCTTCTGAGTCTTTTTTGCTTCTATAGTTACCTATGGAGACAGCAATACCAAAAATACAGCATGGAAAAAAGCTGCCAGAATATCTAAGGGGCCAAAAAGACTAGAAGGTATTGTTGGCTTGTGATGGTGGCAGACTAGCTACTGCCTACTGTAGAAACCTAAAAATCTAAATCTTTCTGGAAAGGCACTGCTCGCCTTGAGGGAAGGTCTGAGGCCTTTGTGAAATATTCTGAAAGGCAAAATATTCCCACATGACACATCCCATTAAAAGAAGTGGGAGTTATTTCAAGGTGGTATAAAGTGCCATGGAAAGCTTGCCAGGTGGCATATGGAAAATTTAAGCAGCGTGTGCAGGAGTGCACATATGGGTGGGAGGCTCTCAGAAGCCCTAGGATAAGTGGCCAACAAGCAGCAGGATGATATCTCTGACACTGCACTGATAGTTACAAGAAAGACTGCTTGAACCTGGCTTTAGATGCACCTGTGACAAACAACAAACCAAAGCATCAGGGTCATACAGAGCTTTCTTGTTCTCAGCAGATGTACATTATGACAGGGGTAGATCAGGGAACATGTGTTCAATCCAGCATGTGCTCTCCTGCACGTACAGACCTTGGATGAAAGGCAGAAGGTGCTTTTCAAAGCTGGACTGTTTTTGACAGCGTTTCACAAAACTCCTGAGGAGCTGGGGGGGCTGAATGCTCTCCTCCTGAGTACTAAACAGCTACCCACACCTTCTGTCAAGTACATCTGTTATTGCCAACCATATCGTCAACACCTCTATTTACATCTTAACACATTTTTAATTCATATCACCTCCAAACTGTGCGCACACATTACTATCCCCACCTGCTTCCCCAAAACTCAACCACACACAACTAATGGAAGAGTTTTGTGTGAAACAGGGAACCAGATTCTTGGGCACCCTGTGATAGAAGCCACAAAGACCTGGGCTCCTGCAAGAGCTCCAAGACGGGCAGCTGAAAGCCAGCTCTCATCAAGAAACCCATCCTCTACCTTAAGGGGCTGACAGGTCTCTAACTGACAGATGCTGAGAAGCTCCACAAAAGAAAGCATTAGTAATTGCCCTGTCTCCAGTAGCTTTCTCCATTACTGACCATTACTGGCCAATGGCAGAAGACAAGCACTTGAACTACACAAATCTTCGGTCAGACACTGGTCATTCCTTGTAGGATCTGTTACTGGCATGAAGCTGTGATATCCAACCATAGGTAACTCTCTTTGGAAAAAGGAAAACAGAATCTGAGCATGCCCTATCAAATCCTGACTGGCCCACAGGTCGTGGAGACAAGGTGGTGTGCACTGACATTAGGGAGGAAGGTGCTTGCCCCACAGTTCTAAGCTGCAGGCCTGTGGTGAGCACACTTACACCACAGGCTGTCCTTCTCTCAAAGAGGCGACAGCAAGAAGAAGAGCTGCTGTAAATCCATATGCACATAGAAGCATATTTAGATGTGCCTCTAGATTTTCACATATGTAGAATCTGCTCCAAAATCTGTTTTCCTGAGTGTGAATCTGCTCTGAAATCTGTTTTTCTGAACAACTGCTAACAGAAGTGATATTAGCCATCCAGAATAACACTTGCTAATTATACACACTGTTTACCAACATTGCACCTAAACATTGAAATGAAATTTTGTTCCTGTTTTTCCTTTATGGTTGGAACATCCTATTGCCTTGGTACACATGTACTTCAATAAGTGTCCACATAATATGAAAGATTTAAAAGAGGGAAAGAGTGGCATGATAAGATACTGAAAAAAACCCACATCAGTATCCAGTAACATGCTCAAGAGCAGATGATGACTGTCCTAAAGAAGTGGCAGTAAACCATAAAGCAAACACCTTAGTGTTTAGTGGATGTCCAGCCTACTTGCACTCAAACCAACACCATTCAGTTTGTTTACTTTTTACATGCCTATCGCTGTATTGACATTGCAAATAAAAGGACCTTTCTGTTCAACCTTGTATTTACCCTCTTCTAAGAGTAATGTCTTGTCTCACAGGGATAAGAAGAAAAAAAGCCCATCATGCACCTTTTAAGCATGAGATTATAAAATTAATGTCAACAAATTATAAAATATCGCTCTTTGCTTTCATTAATCTTCCAGAAAGATGATAAAAAATACTTGCAGAAGTCATTCAGCCACAATGATTTAATCTGGTGTATATCATCAGTTAGGGAAAAAAACGGACCTAAATCTAGATGTGAACTCCATGAGCATCATGGGCATTGAGAGATAGAACCAGGATTAAATGGGGTATTTAATTTTGGATGGAGTAATTAAAACAAAAGCCAGAATTGCTCTAAGAGGATGAAACACTCCTGGAAAAACTGCACTTCAGGAAAAGCATGGTGTAGCTTCTGTGCACTTCTGATTCCTCAGCAGCAAAGCCATCCCATCCAGTAGGAAGAATTTTGCCTCTAGAAACTTATGACATACATCAGCACATTGTGAAACAATAAGCAAAAGCCACTAGAACTATAGAGCATCTCTGAGGGAATCTTTCCTTCCCCCAACTCCAAATACTACTCTTCCAAGAATTTTTTCCTTTGGACTGTTTCTGGTAAAAAAGGAGAAATAGAAATAAAAAACCTCAATCTCTCAGGAATCTTTAAGAAAATGAAACACAGGATACAAGGCTGTTTTAAGAAAAATGAGGGCAGCCTCAGTATAACTCAGGTTTACATGGTTATTGGGCTAGAAAGTGACTGATATTACCTAGCCTGTACTTATCAAATAATAACTGAAAGATGTTATGGGTTTTTTACACATATTAAAAATATATGTACATATATTACATATATACACTTTTAGAAATAGATACCTTAGTCATATTTACAAAGGACTCGAGCATTTAATTCAAAGGAGGAAGTTTCTCACACCTCTGAACCAAAACATGCTCATGATTTATATTTCCTTTCCTTAATATTTCTCTTCACATCTACACTCTTTCTTACAGGGATAAACGTTACTGCAGTGCCCTCACACAGTGCAGGTTATTGTCCCTTCACAGGTTCAATTCGCATTTGCATTTAATCAGAAGTGGATCTGAGATGCCAGGAGAGCTCCAGATACTCGTCTCTATAGTTCAAGAGTGTTACCACTCCACCTTGAAAGATTCCCAGGAATTTTCAAATTCATTCAGAGAAACATTCATCAGCTTAAACTATAATTACAAAGTAACCAAAACACAGAGGGGGCCAAAGCCAGGCTCTCTCAGGGTTCTCACGACCTCTCATCTATTGTTTTTCATGCAATTACTCATTTCTCAGGGCTATTAACATCTTATTCATCCCACTCCAAGGGAGGAGAAATACACAGGCATCACAAGCTGCCCATGGTTCAGCATCATCACCCATGTGGGCACTTTCATGTCTGAAGTGAGACTTTGGCTCCACCGGCTTCTCCTCCCACACCACCATATCCAAATGCAAAGGACAGCAATGTTAAAAAAGACAAATAAACCTCTTTAGTGCCAAGGAATCAAAAGCAGGGTGTCAGGGAGAGGTATTTTTCCTCACTCTTAACAAAGTTACTACCTGACTCCCACAGTGTTTTCACCAGCTGTCAAAGATATCTCACATATCTGACAGTTACAAAAGAAATCAAATACCAGTGTGTTACAAAACTTCTAAGTACTGATCACTGATTTTTCCATAACAGTAACAGGGGTTTAATGAAAACTAAATATTCCCGGTATTTCGCTTCTATGTAAGTCAGCATTACATTTGTTACTGCAGATTTCAAGAGGATTTGGTGCCCAAAAGAAAAGACTTCCCAGTTCTGTGAATGTGAACGACTGAGAGAAACTAAAGTGGAAAATTTAATTAAAAGGTTTTGTAAATAAAATTGCTTTTCTGTGAGAGCTAAAGGGTGAAATACTATTCCTTCTCCTTCCGTGCCCCTCCTGTTACAGGAGGAAATTGATTGAGCCTCATTTACTGCTCTCTAGGAAGAAATCATTCAGCCAGAAGGCTCCCAGGGCGCTTCCGCTGGCTGTACACAAGCTCCAAATGTCACTGCGGTTCCAAACAACAGAGCCTCTTACTCAAAAGGCTTCAGTGGAGTCCCCAGGAGGAGCAGTGGCCCACAGGTTTCCTCCTCTCAGGGCGAATGCTTTATTGGCAGGATAATGTGTGTATTTCCTTCAGTGAGAAGAAGTGCCATGGGATTGGCAGACAGAGTAATTCTTGGCCTAGGCTCAAACATATTTATAGCCAGGTGTGGCCTTTCATTGCTATCTGTGTGAGCTGGTTCAAGGAGCACTCAACAAGCACCACATACACAATGTGTCCATGGGGGTAATGTAAGATAAATGCATTTGGTCTCAGTTTTGTTGGAGATATTTCCAATTGCTTGAGCGTTTTCCTAAAATTGTGCAATACTTTATTCTCAGTTCCCTGCAGTTGTGGTGTGGTGGGATCAGGTCACTTAAGAAATCAGGACACCAAATGCTGCTGAGCATCCCAATCTTCCCACGGCTTTGAAAATCTGTTCCAGTGTCTCTGTTGTGGTGTTACCCACTGACAGAGCTGAAAAGAATGGGTTATCTTGTCCCACAGACCAACCCCATACACGCATCTCTTGCACTTCTACTGCCTGTAGACATGCTTGGACTTTATTATCTTTAGTCCCACATAAATTCTTGATTGCAAGCAACCTCAGTTACTGTGAGCCATCTTTTTCACCACTCAGCATCTCTGCCCTTGTTTTATCACTGCCTTCCCCACACTGTTCTTGCCACTGGAGGAACGCATACAATGCTGTCACAAAGTGCAAATGCTGGATGGTGCTGGGGGATGTTTCCAGCTTGGTCTAGACTCCTATACAGCTGTTTACTTTGTTAGTGAAATGAGAATGTTGGTGTACATAGACTGAGAGACATACTTACAGAGCTGCTCAAAGCTTTCTGGGAAAAAATTAAATATGCCTTTCTGGAAATTTTGGTTCTTGTCTCAGACTTTCCTCCCTTGATCCTTTGGTGACAGGTCTCTGTCCTGATCTTCTGCTGACTTAGCCGTATCAGGTGTGACTCCCAAGTAACACAGATGTATCACCAAGTCCCACCAAATAAAATTCTACCAACAAAATTGTTCTTTGCCAATAAGTCATTTTGGATGCTGTTTGGGTTTGCACAGGCTTTGCCAGCCTAGGGGCAACATTAGTTGTACCCCCTAAAGCTGTTTGATGGCAGTGCTACTCAGGAGAAACGATGATTACGTGCATCTGACCTGCGTTTGTTCCCTACTGGCATCGCTTTGCCTTGGAATGGTTTCACTGGGGGCGAAGAGCAAACATATGTTACAGCAGTATCACTTGCAGTGCTACACAGGTGGCTAAATCCATCATCATATGGCATCCACTGCAAGCAAACTAGCTGTGAAAAGGCACAATGCCAGCCAAATACAGACATGAATAGACAGAATGAAAAAACCACAACAAACCTCTATTTAATCCAAGGCCACGAAATACGCAATTCATGAACAGTATATTTATAGGACGTGCATTCAAGGAAGCAATTGAAGGAGGAGGGGCAGCAAGCTGGGGATATAAAATTCAGAAGGTGCTTTTCACCACTCCCCATTGCAAACTCCCACTGCACAAAAATAAATGAGCTGCCTAAATTGTGTGTATTTCTTTCGTCTTTTTGAGCATCATGTGTACAGATGCTGCATGAGCATAAAGTCCATATAGAGACGTTCATTTAGAATTCAAACACTTGGCATCTAACTGTGAATTCTCCACAAACTTGTGCATGTACACACATTAATAGTGTGTGAATACTCATGGAGAATTCACTCCTCGGTTACCTGTGTCCTTGAAGTCTAGGAAGTCATTTGCAACTGTCATTGTGCTGAAAGTGTCATGCCAAAGGAAAATGGTTGACATAAAACACAATGGAAAAGGTAAGAAAAACTGCTTACTGCAGTCAAACAAATTATCACATGACAGTAGTTCTTAGGTTTCTTTCAGGAGAATATACAGAAGATTAAAGATTTAAAAGAAACATAATAGAAAACAAAATGAGGTTTTGTAGTATCCTCTGCTCAAGTGATTTCTCAGTTGGCTGGGATACACACATAAGCACAGTTCTCTCTTCACACATTCTTCTCCATCAAGCTCCTCTGTACCTGCACAATGCCATTTTAAAAGGCAGAGTCCCACTCTTACCAAGACACGACTGGCACAGCAGAAACACATACTTAAGAGATTGAACCAAGAGACTCGCTGAAAGCCTTCAGAAGAGTGTCAGTCATGAAGAGAAATGCAAAATGGTTACACTATCTTTTGTAAATGACCTAGTTTACCAAGAGAACGTTTCTAAATTGCCTGCTTGCTTTCTTACATGCCCTACTCACAGCAACTTTAGTATAATGACAAGAATACTCAGAGTGCCTACAATAGCTGATCCTGTAATTTCCATTCATCAATTTCTGTGAGCCAGATCTCTGTATGAGCTAAGTCTATTACATATCACCCTTCTTTCACAAAAATTAAACTGCAGTTTAATGTACTGGAATAGACCCCAAATCCACTAGAAAACTTAGGCACACACCACAGTATATAATCTGATTAATAAAATGGTATAGGATTGCAGCATGCAAAGACTATCCAAACAAGTTCGGTCTCAAGCAAACTCTCAAGTCTATCTTGATTCTGTACAGCATATACTCAAGCCCAAATGATACCCAGGACATTTAAATAAATACTCAAATTCTTTATGAGAAGAAGTTGAGGGTAAAAGCATTATTTAAATCTAAAATGAATTATTCTTCTATTCAGCCTGTGTTCTCAGGAATTTGATTGTGATAGTTGTCAACTCCATGTTGAAAAACATCACACTATTTTTAAACCCAAAAAGCCCCTTCTAGGTATATTGAAGAGCTGTTGTCACTTTGGTACACAGGAAGAGAAAGTGTACATAAGCAGAACAATAGCTTAGGTATGCCTGCTTCACATCTCTGCTACGGGGTTGTGCTCTCCAGGATCTGTTTCTTTAATTGTAGAGCACTGGCTCCATAGGAGTTAGCAGACAAAGCTCAGCATTTCACTGGGACTTAGTAAAAAGAAAGGGATAGATGGAACTGATAAGTCCTGAAGAAATTCTGCTCAATGCTGGAAAAAATAAATCCACATGGATAAAGAGAAAAAACGAGCCCCATTCAAACTACATAATGAAAATCTGGATTAGGGCTTTGTACAGGAAGATAGAATTGAGCATCTCTCTCAAAGCACCAGCGAGTACAAACGAGATCAAACTACAAAAGGTTCAGCCAAGCCACATTTTGAATTTAAATTGATCTTATTTGGTTGGCTTTAGTAATAATTGTTTCTGAGGTATCCTGGAAAGATATTACCTGAAAGATTTCATGTGCATTCATTCCATTATCATTTTACTTTCCTGTTTTTTTTAAAGGAAACTCACTCACAAAATTTATGCTGCGTAACCTGTTTGCTAGGCTTTCACAGCATGCACTTCCCATTAGCCTTCAAACACTCAAATAAAAGATCTTGTAAAAATGAGTAAATAACTGCAGCTTTCAGTTCCTTAGGTTTTAAGACTGTAGTCTGCAATCAAGAAAGAAACCACTCTAAAACTCCATATAAATATAAATCAGCTTCTGCTTAAGCCCCAGTTAAACCAGGCTTCTAAGCTGTGTTTTAGTGACTTTCCTCAGCATGCTCAATAGCAGTCAAGTCCCACTAATAATATACGTAAGTCCAAACAAAATAATAGTTAAGTCCAAATGAAATCAGTGCGGCTTTAAAACCAGCAGTTAAAAACTTAGTGCATATTAGAGCATTTTACTGAATATAGCTGACTAGCTGTAACAGATTCTCTTCTAAATAAATATATGTTATTTACAGGCAGCTTACAGCAGCTACAAAACCCCCTCCATTTTTATTAATATCAATAGCAATGCATTAAATATTTAAAAGCATGTATTATATTAACACGAAGTATTTTAATTCAGATATAAATTAAATCAGTTTCATAATTTTATAGTTTTTTATGAGTTGTTTTTTTCCTTCAAACAACCTCTAATCTAAGAACGTCATGAAACTGTTCTTGCAGAAATTCCATAAATCAAGCACTGCACATAGTGAGAGCAGGGATGTGTCAAGCAATGTATACACTGAAAGAGATCTCTGATCCCCCAAAAAAACCCCTCTGAAATATTTCTGGAGTGTGAATTTTGGCCAGAGGTGCAGAACAGGTGCCTGCAGTTTCGCCTGAGCTCCCCTCCTCTCCAAAGCCAAATCAAACCAATCACAAAAGTCTTTTTTGGAATCACAGATTTGATTCAGGCATGGCTAAGCACCTGCCAGAACCCTGTTACAAACTACATTATTTTTTAATAAATGGAAGATGAAATATTTATTCCATCTTTTCCTAGAGCTGTCAGTTGCACTGAATACCTGCTGAATGACCCAAGACTCAAAGCGAGGGTGATACCATATTCTCAGACCTGAAGGAAAGAAGTGGCAGGGAGGTGGAGCTGCAGAAATTGTAGCCTTGCCACAGAAAAGCCTGGACATTTCCAAGCAAATGGACCATATGCATTATTCTGCATGGCACCTACTGTTCCATTAAAGTCTAATAAAGCCAGTTCAGAGCAGTTTCTGCCTCATGTCACAGAGCCTCTATGACCTAGCACTTTTTAGTACTCAGTAATTTAAATACTGTATTAGCACATTTAGTGAATGCTTCCTGCTCGGTAGCAAGCCCCAGTGAGCTGTGGCAAGCCAAAACGCTTGTGACTTTGTTTTAAGACATCATATCCACAGATGGGGAAGGATTCACAGCCCCTGCATAAGCACACAGCACACCTTAAGAGCCAAACTTCTTATTTTCAGCTTTCAAAGATTACTTTGATTTAAAGGACTCAGTGCCAAGCCCTGGTCAGGAGTCCTTCTGTAATCTGTTAGCTGAGGGTTCAAGCCTGCAATGACCACGTAAGGTTCTTTACCACTAAAGAGTATCCAAGCGCCCAAAGGGTCAGAGAAGCTATGGAAAAGAGTAGCCTGTCTAGGGGACAGATTTCCACAAATTTTCACAGCATGGGATCCTACCAGATCCTTATCCCTCGCCTTCAGATCACAGAGCTCCACAAGCTGAGGGGGGTGGGTAAAGGTGAATTATCTGTCTGAGAGGATGAGAGCACAGATCTGACAGCAGTGGAGCAACCTGCACTGCAGCCACAGCCAGCACAATGGAGAAGAGATTCAAGAACTGCTCTGAGTCCCTACTGCATGCTGAAGTCCCTGTCATCCCTTGCAGATTAAAGCTATTGCTGCTAAACCAGAACAGCTCTCAGGAAGACTAGGATTGAAAAATGAGTCTCATTTACACTGGAAATAAGTGCAGTACTGAGACCAACACTTTATCCCTCAGCCTAGTGGATACCAAATCGGAGACATGTATGGATACAACAGCTCCAGCTCCAAAATCCACAGTGTTAATTCTGCTGCAGTGGGGCTCACTGTCTTGGGTGGCTACATTGCTTCTTCATCCAATCTGTTTTAAACCTGTATGTCTCCATATCATACATTAGGTGAACAGAACTGGCAGCTATGTTACAGAAGACAAGAAAAAGGAGCAAAGTATCCCAGCTCTTACAGTTGGCTAGAGTCAAAATGAGAGGAGAAGCCAAACCCTGCTGGAGGGCCACTCCCCTATAGCATTATATCATTTAGCAAATATCAGATAGCATTTAAATCAATCTGGCATGGCTCATACAAGAAGAAGTGCTTATTCTGCAACTCCTATCAGGAGTACAAGAGCTACTAAACAAAATGGTGAGTAGATACTATCACAATTGTGGTAAGTGGAGCTAAAGAGCTTCAGGAGACCTTTGGAGAGTTCAGAAACAGCAAAAATGTTTCAAAGAATGTCTGATTACAGCAATACGTGAGAACAGTGAAAGCAGTAAGCAAGCAATCCACAAAAGGCTGGAAGATCCTGTGGGTGGTTAAAGTGGGGACATCTCTGACTTTCACAGTACGGTCCCAGTAGAGTGAGAAAGGTCCAGCATGATGAAAACTGAGTGGCACTGAAAGTTGCCATATTCATTTCACTCTGAACATCACTAAAACCCAAATCAAACCAGAAGAGTTCTATCCTGAAATGACCTTAAAAACTAGGCATACCACCAGCCACAGTACTTCAGAGCCAAAGTCTCCAAGTGGAGACCCAAGCTCACAGCTCCAAAGAATCCTGGGATTTCCAGGGTCCGGGGCTCATGGCAAATCCCATCTGAGGAAAATGCCAATCTGAATCATAACTTTTTAACGTGAATCATACTGCATTCACTTTCAGAGATGCAAAATGCTTCTCTGAAACAAGACTGCCATTCTGAGCCTAATTTGAGGCAGACTGAAAGGCTGTGTTATCCCAAATCCTGTGCTCATGTGCCAAACTTTATATGATGCTTGGAGCACTGCACTTCATAACAAAAACCCTGCACAAAGCTTTGTGATCCCCTTAAGAGAGAGATTGTTTATTATCTGCAGTGTCTTTTTTAATCAGTAGGAAAACTTCCAGTTGACTTAACACTAGGATGGGAGAGAAAAGTGGGCAAAAAGAAAAATTGCACAGGGTAGCACAACCCTTTGCTGTTGCATAACTTTGCCTCACCGCAATACTTTTCACACAAAGATTTCCCTTTACAAACATTAATCAGTGGGATTTGCTCTTGCTTTTAAGTGTACAGAACTAGAAGGAAATTAGCAGACTGTGATGTAATTTTAATTGCATTAATATGCAATAAAAGTAAGTCCTTGGCAGAAAATGCTATTACTATACTACTTATTGGTTTAAATATTAAATACAACTGTCTTCTTCAGCGCTCCTTTTCTAATTACACTTTTTATTTTCTAACATGTATTTGTCTTCCTAAAATCATTTTGGAAACTAATGACTACTTTCAGGCTGGCCATATTCCATTCCTTTTAATACATCCAAGTGAGATTTAATTTGAAATCTGACATCATCTTAAAATATTAATAAGATCAGAGTAGTTTTACAGTATATATTAATCTTGATGATTGAAAGGAGTTTGATAAAGTTGGTCCAGGCTTTAGGTACACCTTAAAGAGTGAAAAAATTA
Source organism: Dendrocincla tyrannina (assembly GCA_035047865.1). Taxonomy (NCBI): domain Eukaryota; kingdom Metazoa; phylum Chordata; class Aves; order Passeriformes; family Dendrocolaptidae; genus Dendrocincla; species Dendrocincla tyrannina. Next base: position 42,593,486 of record JAWWMP010000081.1, read on the forward strand.
TGTGTGAGAAATGTATCAATATGCAGATGAATCTAAATCCACGGAGAAACAAGAATAACACAGATCAACCTGAGGAGCTAAAGTGCAGGTTTTGTTGCCAATTATCATCAAAGCCGGAGACTCCTTGAAATCTACCCAAAGGGAGAGAATTCCTGGAACTCCCTATAAGACAGAAAGAATGCTGTGTGCTCCCCTAGGGATATTGTGCCATACCACCCAAGTCCTCGAGCAGCTCCACACACAGCTACTGCCCATGCCACACCTTCAAGGCCAGCTCCCCCACTGACAAAGGTCAGAGCTGGCCAAGGCCAGCCTGGCTATGTCCGTGCTCGGTAATCACTTAGCAACTCTCTTCCTAGGGGAACAGTGTCATTTCCAACTCATTCTCCTATTTAAATCGCTCCGTTTTCATTCAATCTCTCTTCAGTGGCTTGGACCACGGCAGAGCAGCAACTGAGAAAACATTTTTAAAGCTGTGGTGCAGCAGCTGTTAAGTCTGAGGAGTTGTTAAGCTCCTGTTTAGAACCACACAAGTTTGAACAACAGGAGCCACGGCACCAAAGCAGAGCCTGTGTGCAGGAGCAGCAATGTGAGGGAGAAGGAGCTTCTCTGAATGGCTGAAAGAAAAGGTAAAAAGCAGGCTTTGCTTTGGTGGAATCGTGTGTTTAATACTTACTGCCAGAAAACACCACTGAAATCCAAAAAGGGCACAAAGCCGGGGAAATCCATAGAAACACTTACATATCATGACCCCAAGAGGGAAGGGGAGCTGAAACACAGGTTTTTTTCCTCGAGTGCCAACAAAGACGGAACTAACTTTTGCAATCTGAAAGAAGGAAAATGCCTGCAATGTTACAATTCCTAGTATGACTCATGAAAGCAAACTTGGCATACTTTTTTTTCTCAGAAACATGACCAGATCAAAAACATACAGCTGATAAATTTATTTTTTTTCCAGAATATCAGATACCAGCAATGTACAGCTTAGAACTGCAATAGTGACAGACATTGCAATGCACTCAGTGCATGACAAGAAGGATGGCAATCACAAGTGATGAGAAATCCTGAGACTGGGAGGGTCAAACCAGTTCTATATTTATTATTTTAACCATGTACTGTGCTGATCCAAACCATCTTTGGAGATGCCAGTCCTGCTTAAGTGGTTACAAAGCAGTGTAAAAGTTGTGGTTTGGGTAGATAATCAAAGACTAGTAGAGTCTTGTAGGGTCTTCCCTCAGTTTCTGGAGGATGGATATAACTTCTCTGCCTGAACAAAATAGAACACTGCACTTCTCAGGAGCTCATGAGTTACAAGCAAATCTGCACTAGTGCCCCTAATCATGCTTAATTTTAATATCATACACAGCAGTACTGAGGTTTCATGTCCCCAGTCCTACACTCCTGACAACAAGATGATGAAACATACCCCAAACTACCTCACAAAAGGAAAACCATAGTGCTTTCCATTTCACATGTTCTACTCCTACAAGAACCTTCACAATGGAGCACTCTGTTGTAATCACTGTTATGGTTTCTTATTACTATTCTGACTCTGCCTCATCTTTGTCACTCAAAGAACAGACAGCATGTGAAAAAGACTGAAGAAAGTATAGCACGGTGCCCATTACTGCCACTGAAAACTGCTAAAGGTGCAACAGTTCTAAAGGGAAATTACTTGAAATGTCAGATTTACAAGAAAGCAAGGAAATCCAGACTCTGGGCTACCTGAAAGTTCCAAGTACTGTCACATGCAGTGATGACACAAAGGATCAGAAATTCCAATATAAAGGCACAGAGCATTTTATGAAGACAACAGAAGAAGATTAGCAAATGCTGTTCAATCTAGATTTTTTTTTCCAATGGGAAGCCATAGGGAAAAAAGAAATGGCTAGTTGCCAATTGTTTACAACTGTTGTTTCAAATACCCAAATATTGTAGCTACTTTAAAGTTGCCTAATTTATGACACATTCATTTCTTTCCTTCTGAAAAAATTCTGAGCAACATTTTCATGTAAATGCAAGCATCCTCCAAATTTTTCATGTATCACTACTTCATTCTTGGCATTTTAATCCACATTATTGTCACCATTTTTTGCCTGACAGAAAAAGGGAAAAGGGAACAAGTCTTGGTATATAAAAATGCTTCAGTGGTACCCAATCCTTCTCTGAACAACTAAAACAAACTCAAAATTACCCAAACTGTCCAAAGGCAGTGAATCCACTTAATACCACACTACTTCTTCCTGTATCTGTTGGAGCTCATATACAGTCTGTTGCCTTAACATTTGATAACCTGACTTACTGTTTTGTAAGTGGGAAAGTAAAGGTACTTAGCCTTAAGAAAATCCCTGCTATAAGCATGTTATTGCCATTGGACATGTAAGGAAAGATCTCATTAATTTCAATTAGACATACACCAATGAAGAATGTGCTCTGCTGTGCAGAAAAAAAATAGACCATTACTCATGCAACCTTCACTTTTTAGCATTAAAAAAACACAGCTCACATGATCACTCTTATAAAACAAAATATACTAGAGATAGCTAAGAGAACACTAGTGAGTTAACACCTCAGTCTTTCTGTTCTGTTAACAACTGTGATACTTAATTGATGTTTTCACAAAAGAGATGTTTATCAGACAGAAGCAAATAATGCATTTACTTCAACTAGGATGATTTCCAGTTTAGCCCACCAAAGCCAAACACTAGCATCCATCCTAAAATGTGACTCATTATCTAAAAGCAACAAACCTATCTCTCAGCATCAGGTTATTTTCTATGGAGAACCTGAAAAGTCTGAATCAGCTGAAATAAATACAGCAAGGATTCTCATCATTCCCTCCACCTTTATTTGCCATTTACAGGACTTTTTATTGAAAATAAATGTCCCTACATATGCTAAGGAGAAAACAGGTTCAGCATTGAATGCCTCCTTTGAAATACGTGATTTAGGATTGAGTACACAAGATTAGTTTATTGAAACATGAGACAGTTTTATGCAAAACTGGAAGATCCCCAGAAAATGTACTGCAAACATCACTCCAGTGTGTGTTTTGTAATAAAAACTACTGCTAGTCTTAAGCAACTGTTTTAACTGTATTATAAAAGACATTTATGGTATTATGTCAAGAATGTCTACACAGAGCCAGGAAAGAGTCCATGTAAGGCAAAGCATCTCCAAAATCTTGTCTTCAGGAAAGAACAGTCTATGCCCAGTGCCACCAATTCTGGTTCCCATCAGTGGGCTATCACTCAGGACAGCACTGAAGAATATGCTCAGCAGAAAGAGATCTCTGTGAGCAGAGATGCCCTCTGTGAGCAGAGACCCAAAGCCACACACACAGGTAGGAGCCAAAGTCCCACTGAAATTAAGATCTAGCTTGTGATTATTCATACTCTTCTTGTTTGTGAAGCTGCTGGGAAGCTGGAGAGAGCCAAGTGCAGGAACCCTGCAAGGCTAGAGGTGCACACCACTCTCACTGCAGACATGCCAGACCCACCTCTGTAATCAGGATCCGTTCATTGAGATGCCCTGATGACAACAGAGAAAGGACTGCTGAACATCAATGCCGAAGAGCTTCAAAGTAATCACTACAGTCCTGTTTAGCTCAAGAAAAAATAAACAGTGTGTGTTGTCCCACGTATTCATTCATCTATATGTCCATTTAAACTTTTTGGTACTTTAAAAGTAAATGCTCGTACTCATTGTATGCAAATACTCATAATACAAGGAAATTATTTTAAGATAATATTTAAACCAGCAAATTTTGTTAAACTAGCAAACAATTAAAAACTCTGGGAAAAAGCACTATAAGATTATGCCTTTACCAGACACCATCTGGTTCCAAAAGTATGTATATCTAGTATTAAAAAAAAGATATTTTCTCCCTCAGGAATGCCAAACACCGTTCTTCATGAATATGTATAATTAGATGCTCTCTGTGAGTGAGAAGTAGTAATTAATTCAGCGTTAAACATCACAACCTATTACTTGAACTCCATGGCAACCAACACTGCCAAAGAGAAAATGAAATTTCAAAGCCTATTTTTAAGTTATTACAGTTACACATTTCCCAAAATTTCAAAGCAAGCTTGTACTATTTTTAGATACAGACAATTTAAGTTAACTTCTCTAATTGAAGAGACAACTAAAGATTTTTGCTTTTATTTGAAAAAAAGACTTGATGGCAGTGAATTACTGTTTCCCTGACGCTCAGGGCGTTGAAGGCAAAGAAGAGGAAAGGTAGCCAATATTCACAGTAGTCACTCTGTGGTATGCACAGCACAGGGATGTAATCCCAGTGGTTTTCAGTTTCAGACACATTGATCTCCCTGACTGCTCTGAACGACCAGGCCCTCATCTGGGGGTTTTAGGTTCTGACCTTAAGGCTGGAACCAGTGATTTTTCACCCTTGAACCCACTAAGGGTGAAGGTAGGCTGAGGAAAGCCACGTATCTCCAAAATCCAAACAGCCTGGCTTAAATGTGGAGGTTTTTACCTTTGTGCTTTCCTCTTTACCCAAACAAAGCCATAAGGGACTACAATAGAGTTCAGAGTCTTTGGCTTAGGAAGACGGGAACAGCAAAATAAAAATCAATGACATTCAGGAAGGCAAGTTCCAGCACATAGGGGATGACACAAATCATCCTCTGGGTGGAGGTAAGATAGCACATGTAGCTAGAGGATGGTTTTGACACACATCTTGAGCACATCCTGTACCTTAAATTCAGGTGTTCTGAAAGCACCAGGTCAGTCTGTTAAGGACAGGTAAAAAGTACAGTATGAGCTGGTACAAGGCCATAGTCAGACCCAATTAACAAAGCATCAAGTATAACAAGAAACTGTCATGTAAGTATTTTAATAGAAGAAGAAAGCCAACAAAAGTGACTGTCTACTACTCAGGGAAACTGGGACCTTGCTTAGGGATGTCACCTAGAAAGCTGAAATTTGGAAAGCCTTTTTTTGCATCATCATTTTACTAAACATCAATTAGCTCTCAATACCGACAACAGATGGTGAAACGTCAATCCCAAATCAGGAAATTAAAGGATTTGAGAATATTTTAGTAAATCAGACATTTTTAGTTTGGTTTGGCTTTTCTTGAATCGCTGCTGGGTGAACTGCTGGCATTTATCTTGGAGGTTTCCTGGGATACACTGAAGACTGCAAATGGCAAACAATAAAAAGGAGGAGCCAAGGAATTATAAATACAACACCTTAGCTTCAGTTCCCAGAACTGTAACAGAATAAATAACTAAACTGCTTGTAAATTCCTGAAGAAAACCCAAACAAAACCAACCAACCAACCAACCAAAAAAAGCCCAAGAAGATAAATAACAGATGGCATAGATTTGTCAGGAAGAAGCCCCATCAAACCAATCTGATTCCCTTCTATGACAGGATAATGCCTATTGGAGAACAGAGAAAAATAGCAGATGTCATATTTCTTTACTCAAGTAGCTTTGACTCTAATTTCATGTGAAATTCTCTAAAACAAGGTGGAAATATTAGAATAGAAATGGTTGGAAAAGGATATTCAGAACAAAAACATACATGGCTCATCATCAGTAAAGAGAAATGTGTGCATTCAATGATATTCCACAGGGAAGTGTCCTAAGTGTGGCATTATTGAATATTTGCCTTAATGAACTGAAGGATGGGGGGGGGGGGAAGTATTAAATAGCCCCCATCTGGGAGGGACTTTAAGTATACTGGAAAACAGGACTTACCAATTTCTCAGCCAACTCAGCTCTGAGCACCTGCTCAGTTTGGTGCATTGCATTTCAAAGCAGGAATGACCACCTGAAGGGAGCTCGCAGGCAGCATAGTGAAGATTGATCATAGCTTTGGAAAACATGGCTTAGGAGGAAAGACTGAACAAACCAGGCTCACTGTCTTGAAAAGACTGACAAAAACTTACAAGCAGTAGCTACTTCAAAAGAGGAACTGTCTGTTCTTCATGTTCAGAGGATTCAAGTGCTGAAACTGCACAAAAAAACCCGTAAGGTTAGATACAGTTGAAAGTATAGCGAAAGGAACTTAAAGATCAACAGGGCTAGAATAGGATGCCTGGGGTGGCTCTGGTGTCTCCTTCATTGGAGGTGTTGAGGAACAGGCAAGAGGCACATTTGCTCTTGGAGCACAGAAAATTGACATGGTCTTAGGACCTTTCAAGTTCTGTGAAGCAGAGACAAAGCATACTTTGCAAGGGGGAATAACACGTAGAGGCATCAAAAAGAAAAAGCAAACCAAATCTGGATGACATTTTGAAACCACTCAGTATTAGAAATGCCTCTGTCCTTACGAGAATGTGGAAGGAACAGTCACACCAGCACTGCACAGAGAAGTGCTTTCTTTAACACAGCTAAGGCTAAACCAGGCAGTGCCAGGCGCCTTGATGATGCCTCCTGCTACAGTCAAAGCACGTTTTGTGTGTCAGAGATTGCCAGATTAGCTTTCACTTAAGAATCAGACACAGCCAGAGAGAGAAATTTCATTAGACACAGGCAACAGGTGAGTATGTGAATGAATAAAACGCTCCGTTACCAGGGAGCTCACACCATCTGCTGGATTGCTGATTCTGCTTCCTGAGCAAGCACTGCCTGACAGTGGCAGAAGCTTCTGCCTGCATTGATCTGAAGGTATTAGCAATTCAGTTCCAGTGCAAAAAGGCAGCTCTTAGGTCAAGTTCTCATTGCACTTCTGTTCTTTCTAAAATACTTCTCAAGAAAGATTAAAAGACAATTTTCATTGTCAAGCCACAAGATCCCTTTTATCAGAGCAGAAAAGACATTTGACAGTAGATGGAGAGGGGCCTGAGTTCCCCCAGCAGGCTGCTGGATGAAATGAGAAATCATGGAGCTAGGCAAAACTTCTGCAGATTTCCCTTGTGCAGATCTGTGAATAACAAGTTGCAGTAATTAGTCAGGTATTTGTATTGCGCTCAAAAGCAACACTTCACCAATAAATCTCACCAACTGAAGTTTAAAAGAATGATCAGCATTCTCTCCTTTTTCTGAGATGAAGCTATTTAGGGAACCTGGAGTTGAAAGTAATACATTATGGATGCAGTTCATACACCGTCCCTGGAGGTTTTTAAGATGAGACTGGATGTGGCACTTACTGCCATGACCTAGTAACCACAGTGGTATTGGATCAAGGGTTGGACTTGATTATCTCAGAGGTCTCTTCCAAGCCAGCTGATTTCTGTGATTCTATGAAATAGCAGTGACCAAACTTTGTCTCTCAAAGCATGAAGATGAAAGTCTGAAGTCCATAACTTGGAAATAAACGCTGTGTGCAATAAACACGCCAGTTTGAGAGTGACAGGCTCTGGGCTGTGATATTTCTGATCAAAGAGCAGTGAACTCTCAGTGAGAGGCTACCATTTCTGGGACACAAACCACTGCGCTCCCAAGTGGATCCTACCTATCAATTAGCCACTGCTACATGAGGGTAAAATTGGTATAACCCATTAGTTAATTTTAAGAAAAGATCTTATAACATCAATAAGATGTCTTGTGATAAAAAGTCATGTATTAAAAAACAATAAAAAACATGGGGTGTTTTGCAGTTACATCCCTGGCCTTCAAGAATTCTTTCCCCTAACTGCTACTTCAACCCTTACTGCTTATTTTTTTCACTTATCTGAGCAATTTGGATGTTTAGGAAGCCTGGGCTACCCTGTATGAGCAGTGGAGCTTTTAAATCAAGAAAAACCCACTGCATGCACTGCTGAAAGGGTAAGAGCCTACTCTTTCTAGTCACAAAATTCATTCTGTTTATACCATTCTTTCTCTTACCATGCTAAAGAAATAACTACAAATAATTAGAACAAAAACATTTTGCAAAAATTGTCCACATGAAGGGTACAGATAAAAAACTCAGAAAAGGTAGGTTTAAAAATCTTACTAAAAACCTCATCTCCTGAAATACTACTTTTCTCTACTAAAACACAAGGGCCCTGCATTTTAGCGTGTGTGCCTCAAACAGTTCCTGATTTCCCAAATCCATTTGAGGGCTATTTGAAGGTTAATTTGACATTCTACTGCTATTTGTGCAGGAGTATCTTAAGCAATAACGCCATTTCTGAAATCAGGAAAAAGAAAAAAAAAAGAAAAAATTCAGCTGGGGATTGGAGAATGCTCATCAGAATAAAGACAAAAGTTGTATTAATTTTCTGTTTTCTCCCTAAAACTAAAGGATGTTCGATGACGGTGTGAGGTACACAACAAAAAGACACCCATTAACATACCACACATTCTTCAGGTTCTTTTTTTGTGTGTGTTCTCAAATACCATACTACAAGGTGGAGAAATAAGTGACATTTGCGTTAAAGGAAATATATCTTCCTGAAGAAAGAACTGAGAATGTAACAGATGGGGAGAAAATACACCAATTTAAACCTGTTTGGAAGGTAATTTTTCAGTTCTTAGTTTGAAAGATGATGCCTAAAGCCTTCCAAAGCCGCAGAAGGAAGGAATCCTGTGTCTGCAGCGATGGGATTTATCCTGAGATTGCAGATAGTTAACTGTCTATGTGTGAGATCGATTTCTAACCATCCTCTCTGGAAAGGCCAGAGAGCCAACACTTCTGCCATGCAGCCACTGGGCATCTCCCCTTTCGGATGAGATGGATCCATATCTCCTTGCTTCCAGGTCTGGAGAAGGCAAGGGCAGAAAAGAGCTAAGCACAGTCAGAAAAAAACAAACCCAAACAGCCAGGAGCTACACAGGAACCCCACGGCCACTGAAAACCTGCTGCTGTCAAAGCCTTGTCCCTGTGTGCAAGAGCCTCTTGATCAGCTTTGCAGGGCTTTGGGAAGCTTCATCCAAGTTTGAAGAGGAAGAGAAGCCTCCAAGGCAAGCGACTTCCTACAAGTATGATGAAAATGAAAGACTTGAATTAGCACTGTGAAGGTCCAGAGTAGCAGGGACATAACTATGCCGTTTTCTTTTTGTTAGTATTTCCATTCAATATGATGCAGAATTAGTATTTGCTCTCACACAAGAAGAAAAATTTAAGATGGGAACACACCAGATAAAATGCCCGGCATTTTAGGATGTGTCACTGCATATTAACTTTGTTTATGTAACACTGTACTCAGTTTAAAAAGGCAGACATGCCACTTGCATTAGGGAAGCATTATTAAAGTTACTACATGAAACAGACTTCTCTGTTCTCGGGGTTGCCTGAACAACCCTCATTTTGTCCCTTTTGTCCACACGCTTTATAACACAGTTCTTAACTATGTGTTCACATCCTTGTTTCATTCAGCACACAGAATAGATGAGGCTCACTTAATGAGCAGCTACCTGGTTTGTTCCTTTCTTCTCCTTGTCCAGTGTGTGATCCCTTCTCTTATTCACTGTAGATTATTCAAACCGGGCTCTCAAAGCAGCAGTAACAATTTCATGGGGTTTTCTGAGCTGTGTGATATTTAAGTTCTCTACAATCAGTTGCAAGATTATTTACTAAAATCTAATAAATCTTGCTCAAACTTAACCTTACAGTTTAAAACATGCTTATTAGTTTACTAAGTATGGGCAGATTTGCCCAGAGACAGGAATGAGCATCCCTTTCACCAAACTGCTGGTAGGAGGCATGGTCTCTACCCAAAACAGTGAAGGCAGGACATCACACTGCATTATTAATTCTTCCTAACAGAAGGTTTGACGAGAGCAGAGATGCAGGTAAAGTCACTGTGTTGGGGCTGGTGCAGCTTACATCGTGGGTGTGCAGCTCAGGTTTGATTCTAAATGCTGGTATCATAATAACATAATCTGCCCCAGCCTAGTCATTAAATGACTGGGGGGATTATGTCCAAAATTCCACAGGAAATAATTCCCCAGGACGCATACCTATCTTGTAGCATGCCAAAGCAAACAGAAGGAGGTTTGCAAAATTGTAAGCAACTGAAAACAAGTTTTCAGAGTGGAAGGATGAAAGGATGTTTGTAATCCTAGTGATGATTTTCTTAATAGTGTGCTGTCAGCAGCTCGTGGTGGGCCGATTACAGTATAAAGCACTGCGGTGAACTGAACTGTGAAGCCTTCTTGGCACAGAAGAACCCATATCTAACCCAAGCGGTGTTCATCTTGTCAAATTAGAAATTGAATAGCTGCCACTGAGGACAGCAAAGGCAAAGGGAAGAGCAGACTACAGGAGAGCGTAGCATTCCGATTGCTGAGACTGAAAAGGCAAAGCTGAAGTCGATTCTAGGTAAAGATGCTAGCTATTGCTAAGCCTTGCTTGATCAGAACACCAGACGAATAGGAGCTGAAGCTTGCTCATCCTCTGCCTCAATAAACTGAAGACTATGATGAGTTGCAGGTCAGTCCTTAGAATTTGAAATAATAATGCTGGCTTCAAAAATCACAAGTTATTGATTTTGTTGCTGTTTTTAAAATAGGTACTTATTCAACAGTTCTGAATTTACCTTATTTTGTGACCTTACAGATATACTCTCTCCTGATTTCTCCACATAAAGTGGAAAAAAGAAAATGATTTTAAAATGGAGAGTCATTATGCCAGGAAATTATTGCCTGGTATTAAGAAAAGCAACATATTTTATGATTTTTTTTCTGTGGGACACAACACATCCTTTTTCCCAGTTAGTTGCCCTTTGTTATTAAGTTGGCCTTTGCCATTCTGTTCTGCTAGATATGACAGTGATGAGGTTGAAGAAACCTACTGAAAGAAGATTTAGTAGCCCATTTCTCGTGGCCTCTGGCCCCTTTTCATAAAACTCTGAACTGTGCCTGTTTGTCACAAAGAAACTTGGAATAGGAGCACAGGCACTGAGGTTCAGCCATTGCACTTCTGAGACTGAAGTGGATGCATTCGTCTAGAAAAATGCATGTATTTGAATCCAAATCATTAAAACTCTACCCACAGCAGGAATCTCCTGCAGCAGGAAGCCTAACCTAGGAGAATTTTATTTCATATTTATTTAGATTCCAGTAGTTACAACAGTGTACAATGAATTGGCTGATTTCCAAAGAACACATCCTGGGAAACTATGCAAGTAAGAATGATAAATAGATCAATGAACTTATATTTCTGTGTCAGTAGGAGGAAGACAAGCGAAAAATCAGTCTGACAGTATTGCTGGGGTGATAAAAGGATATCTAACAGCAACCAAGTGTAAAACCCAAATTAAGGATTTGAAAGCCAAACAGGAGTCAATTTGACAAATACCAATGTAGCAATGTAAATCATCCATTACTCTCATTTGCTAGGGGAGTGAGAGTTTATCTGATTTATGCATCCTCTTGGTAAGGCACTGTGCCAAGCAGCAGTTAGGATTTCTAAACAGCCAGAGCTACACACTGCACGACTAATGGCAACAAGGCACTGGACCAGTAGCCCTAAAGTTTGCCACCCACACTGCTGCAGCCTGCTGGTTAAATCAAGTCTCACACTGAAAGGCCAGAGAAGCACTTCACACTGCACCAGCAGATGACTTTACACCACACAGATTATAAACGTTTGACAAACTGTGATTTCTCAAGCTCTTTCAGCACAGAAGATGCAGCTGTAATGCTATGGATTTGCACTGTTGGCAACTGGCTCCCCCCTCTCCCTGTCTCTCCTCCCAGCATCTCCAGTCTGTGAGCAGTGTCTGTGGTAACCCAAAGTTTTTAAATAATGCATGTGGTGAAGAAAAGGTTGTGTGCCTGGGAAAGATGGAACACCAACAAAGATAAGGCTGATGTGAAAGGCACTGCTATTAGGAGGGAGGAGAAAAGTGAGCTTATTGCACTACTTCTCACCCCAAATCACATATTTTCATAGAATCATAGAATAGTTTGGTTGGAAGGGACCTTTAAAATCATCTAGTCCAACTCTCCTGCAATGAGTGGGGACATCCTCAGCTAGATCAGGGTCCCAACCCTGTCCAATCTGACCTTGAATGTTCCCCGGGACTGGGCATCCACCATGTCTAAGCAAGCTGTTCCAGCATTTTATAATCCTCATTATAAAAAGCTTCTTCCTTAAATCTTACCTAAATCAGCCGTCCCTCAGTTTAAAACCTTTACACCTTGTCCTACTGCTACAGACCATGCTAACAAGTTTGTCCCAGTCTTTCTGATAAACACCCTTTAGATATTGAAAGGCTGCAATAAGGTTTCCCCAGAGCCTTTTCTTCTCCAGCCTCAACAATCCCAAGTCTCTCAGTTTTCCTTCAGAGAAGAGATATTCTGTCTAACTTGATTTTGTGGCCCTCATCTGAACCTGCTCAAACAGCACTGAGGACTCCAGAGCTGCAGGTGGGGTCTTACCAGAGCAGCACAGAGGGGAACAATCACCTCCCTCCACCTGCTGGTCAGGCTTCTTTTGATGCAGCCCAGAATATGCTTGGCCTTTTTGGGCCACAAGCACACATTGAAAACTCACAACCAGCCTCCCATTCACCAGCACCCCAAAGTCATTCTCTACAGGGCTGCTGTTAATCCCTTCATCCCCTAACATGTAGTTATACCAGGTGTTCCCCAGACCCAGGTGCAGGACCTTGTACTTAGCGTTGTTGAACCTCACAAACCCTCACATGGACACACCTCTTGAGCTTGTGTATTTTCCCTCCTGCTAGTTTAAATGGGTATTTATTTGCAAAACAATCCCTGGCATTGTATGAGGCTACAGAATTATTTGAATTCCCACTGACAGGTGTGAAACCATGGCAGCATATGTACAGAATAATCAAAAGGCAGGAAGGCCAAGTTTTCTGCCACCAGCTTCTCCAATCAAGGGCTTAAATGACTACAGCCCTTGATTTCCCTTTCCTTTCAATTGCAAACAGCAGGCTGCTTTAGTCCTTCCATATATTATCTGTGCCCTTATTAGCTCCCAGCTGTACAGAGGCTTCAGCAGAGTGGATGCCATTAGGTGACCACTACAATATTTTTACCTGTTGACCAGCTTACCTCCAGGCAGTGCTGCTACGCCAAAGCAGACACTCTCAATAGCACATGATGGTTATTTTTCTACAGGGACTGCCCTTGCAGGAGAAAGAGAGGTTGTTACCTGACACAGGCAACATTTCATAGCCTCTGTTCATCACTGAGCTGGCCTTAATGATCTTCCCTGGCCTCAGGACTTACAACCATCCTGTGCATCACTGTTCAGAGTCACAAGACCCCCCAGTGGCCACTCTGCATTGCAATTATTTCCAGAACAAAACTTACCAAATTCAGATTGTGCTCTTTAACTGACTGGCCTTCTTGCAAAGCATGCAGTCCTCTGCTCAGCTGGCACCAGGAATCAGAACTTAATGTTTGATTAATTTTCCTCTACTGCCAAGGAAGGGAGGTAGCCGGAGAACTAGAGGTTTTGTATCTACCCAGAATACATTTTTATCTATTCAAATGGGTGATTAGGAAACTTGAATACTACAATGCCTTAAAATGGAGAAAACACAGAAAGCCAGCAAACTTGATAAAGCTACAATTACCTTGCACTTGTAATCACCCCCCTCCACATCACCTTAATTTTAATTCTCATTTCTAAGATAAAATTCCAATAAGTATTCAAGCATACCATAGTTGTTCAGAAAAACTGAAGAAGGTTATTCAAGAGACAAGTGGTATTTCATTGTTCAGAAACCCATTCCATAATGCAGAAAAGTAAATTTTACTCTTTTCGACATTTAACAGCCGTCAGGAAAAAAGTTCCTAGTTACATATTTGGAGAGCAGCGTTTCTTTGCTACTTGTTTTGCTCAGTCTCTTTTGAGAAGGTATTGGAGTGAGAGAGAAAAAAAATCACGCCTAATTATTTTCATTTCTGTTTATTTAGTGATTCCCAATTGGGAATTACATCTACAACACACTGCTCTAAAGACTGCATGTCTTTACTTAGGCAGCATGGACATACAAATGTGTGAAGCAATGGGCAACTTGGTTTTCCCAGTAACTTGAACCATGAAATGGTTCATGTCATTGCAGAGAGCTTTATAGACATCATAAAAGACTTTTTTTTACAAGAACTGTCCATCATCAAGACATATATATAAGAAGTAGGCAACCCTTGTGTATTGCTTATGCCTGGTTCTCCTTCTGCTCTCTAGTTTGAGGAGTGGGAAGAAAGAAACAACACTATCTCCAAAGACTCCCCACCCCTGTAAGACAGGGTATTAGCATTTTTAATGAAATTCACACAAGAGGGCTGAATTTTGAAATACTTTACTTGTGTGGGAAGAAAACCTCAACAAAATAAACCACCCTCTCTGATATTCACTCAGATTATATGGGGCTAACCTGCCTCCAAAAACTAATGGGATTTCTTTTCCTCCCTAAGACCCAGAGGAAGTATGCATGGGTCAAGCAGGTGCCTGGGAGCATGCACTGAATTTCTCCCTCTTCTTCATGCTGTATAAAAAGGGACACAACTACAGGCAACACGCTTTAAGATACTGCATCAGACAACTGGCATACACCAGAGGTAAGATAAAGGCCTGCACCAGTCAGGACTGCAATGGCACAGAAACTCTTCCATCAAGGCTTCATTTTGTGCCAGAAAAATGACCCACTGAAGCACATTCCTCTAACTGCTACCTTCAAGTAAAAAACTCTTCAGCTGTATTTCTAGGCATACCACAAAAGAAGAAAAAAAGGATCATGAGCCCACAAACTCTAGCAGCATTTGGATCCAACACAAAATTGAAACTTTATGGTTTTGTGTCACTGTAGAATCCACTTTCAACCCAGGTCAGAAGCAGTCCCTGAAACGCCAGGCTGGGTTTGGTGGGCTCATGGAGAGGTTTCTCTGGTTATTGGAAACCCGTCTGCAAACTGTGAGTCTGCTCACAAAGCCCATGGACAGAGGCAGGCAAGACACTCCAGAGCACATGGCAGAGGCGTGTAGGTAAGCAGGGAGCCAGCATGGTCACTCATGGTCACCCACTCACACAAGCACTGGTGTCCCCACAAAAACCAGATGCAGCTTAAAGTTTTCCATGCAGAAACCTCATCTGCCCTCTGTATTTCCTTTGCGTCACCCCTCCGAATCTCTCTGCCGTTTTCATCTTTCTTTTCTCCTTGTTTATAAGGTTCAAGTCCCTGTGGTATTTTGGGACCGGATTTGATATCCCATGAAGTCTTTCACTGATTGTGAAGCTTTTCTAAATGACAACTCACAGTATCTTTTCCACTTTCTGCCTACCTACATTCATTTTAGTTCTTATGTGCAGAAGGATATGCACTTGTACAGAACCCATACGGAAAGTCTTGGAAGCAACTCAACATTTGTTCTTCTTGTGGCACATACTTTCTTTGTAGCAAGGTGTTTAATTAGGTCTAAGTTTTCAGGACGAGAGTCATCTGGTCCTTCAGGCCTAAGCAGGCTACACTTAGCTGGCTATTCCCAGTCACGACTTCAACTACAGTGTCAAAATGAACTCATTTCACGCGATAAGTTTGACAGGTGCAAACACCAGTGATTATAAAAAAATATTCTGAAACTACCCTTTAGTTTTATGCCACCAACAGTGCAAAGGCAAACAGCTATGGATATTTGGGTATCTCAGCATATAAATGTTAGTTTGTGCTCTCAGTTTAGATCATTTACAGGTCAGAGAAAAAAAAATCTATCCTAAAATAATTTGCATTTCAACCTTGTGGGTGTGATAAAAACATCACCTGAAACACATCTTGTTGCTCATACTGTATATTTGATGTATCTACCCCTTTCACCTTGCAAAGAAACAAGGACAGTCATAAACTGCAATATAAAGCTAAACCACTGCAGGATGTTTGTTCTAGAAAGTGAACTTAACCTGAGAAATCTTACCTTTAAGGCCAGTAAATTACTATTATTTGTAAGATACTCGTTGGCACAAAGCCACAGGATTTGCAATTAAAATATGCAAAACCAGAGTGGAATAGTGCTGTGTGTGTAAATTATGCATGTTTCTTATTAAATCAAATCCCTTTACCTCCTCTTCTCCTCCCCTCCTCCACTTATTACACAACTTGTCATCTCTTATTTACATGCCATATGATACACAACCCAAATAGAGAGGGCAAACATCCACAATATGCACAGCAAAGGGAGATATTTGCATTTAAGACATGAATATGCATTAGGAGGCAACACATTCCAGATACATATTTTAAAAGTGAGACTGTTTATTTTGACAAGCTTATTGCTCGAAATGCCACTATGTGCTCCCCTATGCCTCACAGCATGAGCTGGTGCTCTGACTGAACACAGAGCACCCAGCCTAGAAAGAGCTGAGATTCTGCTAAGCGAGTTTAAAAGCCAGGGGCTAATAAGGAAGTCACAACATTGGCAGGTGGAAGGAGGAAATTCTTGGGTACAGAAGGAGAATCCATTCACAGCATTCTCTCTTTTCTCCTTTATTTTTTTTTCTCCTCTGCTCAATGTGACTTTTCCACAAAATCAGAGAATTTCTCTGGAAAACCAGCATCTGCTAGAAAAAAAGTACCATTTATGAAATTAGCATTGAAAAAGGCTAGCTTTGTTTCCGAAATTGAAATGGGAAACTAGCCTTCAAAGGAAAGAAGATAACCCCCTTCTGCATTCCTTTTTCCCTATTTTCCCCCCCTCTGTTTTTGTCTCTTGCTTTCTCTCAAGTAAATGGGCAAGGCCTAAAAAGTGAGGGTTATTACATGGGATCTTAAATCCCCTGTGCTTGGAGTCTACATCTGTGTAAAGAGCACAGCAGTAGTTGTTGGCCTTGCAGAGGTGGTACAAGCATAAATGAACAAATGTTCTATGAAGAGGTACATAGGCTAGACAGATAAACAGAAAGACAAGCTTTCTGGGTCAAGGCACTGAGCTCTAGAAACCAGGCTCTGCCACAGAGCAGCTTTAATTCTCGATCCTATGTAATTCCCCATTCTGCATCCACTGGTACAAAGGAATGATGCTTCCCCTCCTCTCTAAAATTAGAATTAGAAATTAGAATTAGACAGTTTAGAAATTAGAATTAGAATTAGAATTAGACAGTTTAGAAATTAGAATTAGAAATTGGAATTAGACAGTCTGGGACATAGCTGGCCAAGGCTTACACAGGAGATGGCTTGCCTTGTTTTTGTGAAAGAGAAATGTCAATTTTCTCATTACATTTTTCAAACATTTATATAAAAATATAAAAACACTCAAACACATTCTTCTCTCTCAGCCCAAATTTTATAACATATGGCTGCTTGAAAAGCACTCAGTAGTTCTAAAACATACAAAGAGAAGTGTTTTCCTCTCAAATATTTCAAGATAGCAGCCTCCTCATAAGTCTCTGGCTCCCCCAGTTCAGGGATTTTGTTAAAACTTTGTGAAATGCATGAAAAAACAAATATTCTGTTTTCTACTCCCCTGCTTTGTTTTTCCTTTACTTGAGTTGATAGAGCTCCTGCTCCTTTCTACATATCTACATGGGGGTTTTTGCAGCTTTGTCCAGAGCTTCTGAGAGCTGTCTAGAAGCAACAGTCAATACAGTGAAACATGAGGGCTTTGAGGAATGGGACATGTAACATTCGCCAGAATAAGAACTTGTGAGATATATTAGAATTTTACAAGGGGTTTTGCTGCTTTGGTTTGGTGTTTCTTTTTGTTTGTTTTTTTTTCCTTTGAATCACATAAAACATCACAGACATCCATGCCATTTTATGGAAACAAAATGACACTCTACTGCATAAGGTTCTCGATACAAGGGTTTTGGTTGGTTGATTTTGTTTATTTTATGCAAGGACAACAAAGGTGAGATTTAGAGAAGGGCTGGGATAGGAAAGATACGGTTTGCATGGGAATGCAAATGAATGGTTTTGACACACAACCTACATTATATCCACAGTCTTTTAAAATATATATTCTGATAGGCTGATTGCCTGATCAGAATTCAACAGACTACACAGAAGCTCAGATAAATTTATAGAATCATAAACTTATTTAGGTTAGAAAAGACCTCTAAGATCATCAAATCAAGCTGTTAACCCAGCTCTGCCAAGTCCCCCACTAAACCTGTCCCTAAGCACCACCTCTACAGGTCTGTTGAATACCTTCAGGGATGGTGACTCCACCAGTTCCCTGGCCAGTCTGTTACCATTTTGGTGAAGACATTTTTCATAATATCCAGTCTAAACCTCCCCTGGTGCAACTTGAGGCCATTTCCACCTGTCCTATCAATTGTTACTTGGGAGAAAAGCACTAATTTGAACTACTTAAACTTTCTGGCCACCAAGGGAGAAATGTTGTGCTATCAGCTGTTGAGCATCCTTAAAAGAATAGCTGGACTTCAGAAAATTTGGGTCATGACATAGATTTCACGTATGCCTTTATTGTGTTTTTTGTTGTTGCACTTAACGAGTTTGAAACCACATCTGGTACTAGTTTTAATTCATCTGAAATTCACTGATATTTGCTTGCTAAATTCAAGATCCAGAACAAAAAGCATACAATGCAGCCAATACCATGTGACTTTCAAATATGTCAAGACACAAGAGCCAACACTACCAAACCAGAAGACAACACAGTCATTCAGGAGCATCTCTCTGTAAGCTATGTCATAGCAGAAAGACAAGAAAAATGAAATCTAGTGTTTTTTTTCCTATGATAGAGTAAGGAGAGAGTGTGCTCGGCAATTCTGTCCATCTGCAAAGTGCTTGAGCTAGTCCCTTTAGATCCCAATCACTGCTCCAGTCTCCTGGTGCTGCTCAAGGCCTCTCTGACACTGGAAGCAGGACTGGGACTAAAAGGTAAGGATGGCTTCGGTGCATTGAAGGATGGATTGGAGTGGCAAGAGATACCAAAGAGGCAAGATCAGCCCTTGGGAAATAACAGAACCTGAGCTGAACTAGTGAGAAGGTTTTCTGGTGATGGGTTCCTGATTCTGGTGAAGGACTGGAGGGTTTCTGCTTATGTGCGTAGGAAAGGGTATCTGATGTAGCTTCATCAGGTTTTCTACTGCACGCAGAATACTCAGGGGAACCCCACAATTGATTTTGTGGACCAATAAGAAAGGGATAAGAAAGGCCACAGACTGACACAGTTCTACCCTGCAGATACACCATATTCCATTCTCTCTACTTCAGTCTTTTTTGGAGTACCTGCAGTTCTGTACCCCACAGTAAGAGAACTGCTGCCACAACTTTTCCTGAATCACATATTTTTATATTATACCCTGTACCACATGCCAAAAAAGAGAAATGGGATAAACTGAAGTAACACAAATACAGTAAGAAATTCCATAAGCTTTCAGTTCTTGTTTCTGGCCAAATAGAATGAAAACTGTAAGCTTTCTTATGCAGCTGATGTACAGAATCTACTGCTACAGTCAATTAGATTATAAAACTAGACCAAAGCACATAAGTATATGCTACAAGCAGAAAATGTTATGCAAATAGCAGGGCTGCCTGTTACAGAATCTCAGGGGAAGAAATAATTTTGACATGAGACAAATGAGGTAAGGAGAATAGGTCTTTTAATGTTACAAGTCTCTTAATGTTACTTTGTCAGGAAAAAGGGGATCAATTGGTAGCACTTGTCAATATCTACAATAACTGCTCATTTTTTTCAAGTTTTTCTGCAGGGGAAAAAAAAAAAAAAAGGCTTCCTAACTTCAGCCAAGCTTATCTCAGCTAAGGCCTGTTCTTCCACACAGCACCAGCAACTTCCCATCCTCACTTCTCACAGGCTTCGAAAGGTGTATGATGCTGGAATGATCAGGCATAATCTACAAGAAAGCAAGAACACGCTCCTCCCCATGGGTACTACAACTGAGTCATTTGCCACAGCAGGGCATGACACAGTGGTGCCAAAATAACCTCAACAGAGAGGGCAGAGGAGAAGCAACCCTTTAAGAGACCACGATACAAACCAAGCTACAGAGGACATGCCACTACTTGGTCATTCAAAGTTACTGTTCTGCAAGAACTAGTAATGGTTAAAGGGGGAAAGTGGTCCCCCACTGAAGGCATCCCTAAAACAGTGGACTTGCCACAAATTGCACGGTCACAGAGAAATGCTGCTCACTGCTGAAGCTCAGCTGAAGAAAGCCCCTTAGATAAAGGAGAGCTCCCTTTCCACAGTCAATGGGATACCACTGATTCATGCCCATTAAGATAAGAGTGTGCAGAAATGTTTGCAGGATCAGTATCAAATAACCACATTCCTCTTCAAAAGCTCTGCAGGAAGATTCACTCCAATTATATATTTCATGACTAATTATTCTAATTAAACTGACTGGTAGCACATTAGTGATTCAGACAGAAAACAAAATATTCAGACTTTACATTCTCCTCCTCCACACTCCAGTGAAATCTCTAATGTATCTTATGATGTTTTATTTATCTCAACCCAAAGGCAAAAATACACTGAGCTTTTTAAAAAAAATATAGATATCAGCTTCCTCCAGCCTCTTACATGAAGTCTTCCCAGTACAGGGAGATGGTGATGCTGTTTAATGCCAGCCTCACTGTTTCACATTTCCAGTTTATAAAACCTTTCTATTTGGTCTACACTTCCCCACACCATCTACAAGCTCCACCACAAGTAGTTGCCATCCGTTACCATGAGCTGCCTGTTGGCAGCTTTGCCTTGTATTGCAGCTACCACCTTCCAAAGGTTCTCACATTCCAGGGAATTTCCAGTGCCTTAGTGACTCCCTGCTATAACGCAGCTGCTTACAATCCAACCTGTGTATGTCTGTGAGGGGCTGGGTGCTCTGTGGAGAACTGGAACGTAAATCACTAATCCCTGTGTTTAAGACACCTACTTGTCTTGCTGAGAATGGATGTCACCGTGCTTTTGTACTTTTGAAAATAAAGCTAAGTAAGGACATGGCTGTCTTGTGTCACTTTGTATGAGTAAAGCATCATTATATCCCCCTGTTTGCATAGGGCTTTCCAAAAACATCCAGAAAGTCTTCATTAAAGCAAAGACTTGTGGGTCAAAGCCAAGTGCACAGGGTAGGACTTTCCATAATGCACACTACCTGTGCAGCCACAGTTTCTCTTTTTGCCTGTGAATAATGGTAAGCTTTCATCACATGATGATTCCCTCCTTCCCTGCACCTTGTTCCCACAGGTCTGCTGTCTCACGTGGGGCACAGGGTCGACCACTCTCCCAAATGGAGTACTGAATACCACCAAAGGATTGTTTCTTCCTCCCCTGCCCTTTTACCCTGGATAAATCAATACACTGAATTTACTGCAGTGCTTATGAATGTTTTACTGATGAAAAGTCTTTCTTCAAATGCTGAACAGACATGGTATAACTGGCTACTTTAAGCCTGGGGAGGGCGGGGGGCTTCTGAAACTTTTGAATGTCTACCTATTGACCTAAGGAACTTCCTCTATGCATAAGCAAAAGAAAAGAAATACATGAAATCAAATGTTTGATAAATCAAAAGAGCCTAGATTCATTTCTTTGTCTGGTTGGTATTCTTAAGATGCCTGGCTTTGTAGGACCAAGAGGAGATCATGATCTGCAGCTGAATGTGATGGGGAATTGGAAGTACTCCAAAATCTGAAGAGCTCAGCACCACACTGTTCAAATCAATTCCTCCCCAAGCACTCAAATAAAATAATAAAAAAGAAGAATTTAAATCACCCTACAAGGTACTGGCCCAGAGTTCCAATTGTTTCTAAAATAAGATCCAGGTGCTCTTAAAAGTCTAAAGCAGCCTTTTAATTTCAAATTGCTCTTCACTGCATGTGCCATGAATGATGATCTTTAAAAAGCTTGTCTAAATCAAAACACTCCATATTGTGGGATAATTGGTTTTAAAAAACCCCAAAAAACAACAAAAATAAAGGCCAAAAAGCTGCATGAAGATAGCCACAGCCAAGTCAAGTGTCAAGCCATGCTTAATATTTTCTCTGAGCAAAAGATAACAAAAGAAATAACCAAGTATGTTTTGCTCTCTTTTTTCAGTGCTTCAAATAAAAATCTTCCACTCCATGGTAAGCTACTGGTTCATTTCAACTATGTCAGCCTTACTACTACTCAGAGACCTATCATTATGATTATTTTATTGCAAGGGCACCTGGAGACCAAGGTAAGGTTCTTACTACTCCTTGCAAATAAACCAGAAGATGTATTTCCTGCCCCTAGGAGCTCATAGCTAAGTAGTTCATAAACACACATTTGTGAACATAGCACGGCAAGCAGTTGGGAAGAAATTCACCAGAGCAAAAGCTCTACCTTAGTCTGGGTTTGCATACATATATAAAACATCAATTTGTGAAATTAGACACAAGGTCCCTGAGAGGGTTGAAGAGATCACCCTTAGAAGTGATGCTGAAGAACACGTCCATCACACCTAAACCTACCAGAATCTGCCACATGAAGCATCACTATGCAGACACACCATGATCTATCACTTTCATACAGAGGTATTTCAACTTTAGGCAAAAAGGCAAGAGTATCAACATGGAGAGCATCTATCTGTGTATAAACCTCAGTAAAGTATTATCCCATGTGAACTGTGTGCCAAGATTTGGGTCCTGTAAGATTATTCCACTGAGAATGAAAACAGGATAGAAACACAGAATCATCTAGATTGGGAAACATCTTGGGGCAGAATGAGGTTTCCCAGGGCTCTAATAAAAGAATGCTGGTCTGGGATTTTGAATACTGTCTGAAGGCAACATAGAGCAATAAGGAAATTAGCATTAATGTTATGAAAAAGCTGAACCAGCTGCTTTCAGAATAAACAAATCCATCATAAACATTTCACTTCAGTACTGTGTGACTCAGACCGCCCCTCCTCTGGATTTTGTGTTGTAACACCAAATTCTGGCACAAAGTGGATTTCTGAATGACAAACACAGTATGTACCTTGGTCAGCAACCAAGCTCTACACACATATTATAGGACCATCCCCTTTTCAGCTTTCCCTCTCACATCTGTAATGAAAGGGAAAGGAAAAGGCAGGCAGATGGTCAGTAAATTATGTATTCTCACCACAAAGATCCCCAGGAGTAGCCAAATTATACAACAGTTCACAAGAGACATCGAGATAGAAGTGTGGGCTCTTTAAATAGACTGACCTCCAACTCCAGCTGAAATCAGCAGAAAAAGCAGAGTGAGACAATGAAAAGGAGGAAAAAGTAATTAGCCTGCCTCAGCTGTGCTCCAGTTAAATGGGTAAGAGCACATGGCTGCTTTGAGAGAGGATCCCCAGACGGAAAGACGTGTACTATGACAGTGTAAACTCTGTGAACTTTATGTCAGAATCTTATTTAAAATATTCCCAACTGATACAATTAAAATGTATTCAAAAATACACATTTCTTTGGTTTAAAAATTAAAGATGCATGTATTCCTTGAGGTTCTTAGTATTATCGTTCTAGAAATAACAAAAACATAAATTGCTAGTGCCCTGCTAGGAGAATATATGTACAGCTGTTCTAAATTATAAAGAAGAATTTCAGGCCTTTGAATGGTTCCTTAAAAGTTCAATAATGATTTCTTTCCTTTTTTTAACTCAGACTATGTGAATCGGAAAGGTTTCTGTCATAAAACAAAAGCTCAGAGTCAAAAATATTATCCAGTTGAAAGAGTTGCACTGTGTTTTATTTTTCATTAAAGCTGGGCCTTGCAACCACCTTCTCTCCCACAGAACTCAGGGGCACCTGAAGGTCAGGACAAGAATCAGATTAATCCTGAAAAGCAAAGTCTGGAAAATAAATTTAAAATACAAGCATGCAAGCCCTCTGAGGGGTTTATTTTTGTGCCAATGCTGCAATTTAGCGCTCAGCAGCAAATTCAAATCCAACCAAAATCTGGGCAAAAATCTCTAGGAGTTAAAAAACAGCATCACATACAAGTTGAAATGCAAAATAACAGTTTTGGGTGGAATTAGAGTTGCATGTATAATTTTAATTTTTGTTAGAGATAAGTCTCACTCTCTACCACAGAATTAGTTATGGTCAACAGTTTCCAACATTATTAGACAATCTCACTGAATTCTCAGTGAAAACTATATGTTATATAAAAAAAAAAAAAAAGGAAAATCTCGCTGTAAAATTTTGGACATGACTTCATTACAGAGCTATTAGGCCAAATATGGGAGAAAATCAAGTAAGCCCCACCATACTAAGAAAGAAAGGATGAACACTCGTTACCAAATGGCAAGAAGCTGAGTTGGGGGAGGTTTAGGATACATATTAGGAACAGCTTTTTCCCCAAAGGGTGGTTGGGCACTGGAACAGGCTCCCCATGGAAGTGGCCACAGCACAAAATCAGTCAGAGTTCAAGAAACTTTTGGACAAAGCACATGGTGTCATTCTTGGGACTGTTTTATGCAGGGCCAGGAGTTGGACTTTGGTGATCCTTGTGGGTCCCTTGCAGCTCAGGATATTCTATGCCAGTTTTTTTATTAAAAGAAGGAATAAGACTAATGTGAAGAGGGTCAAGGATCCACTTTGGGGTTTATATTAAAGAAGCAAGAAAGCAATCAGGCAAGCACAATTTCAACAAAATTCAGCACACACTGGACTGTAAACAGAGCACTGAAACACTGGATGACAACTAACAACATAAGGTCAATAACTTCAGAGAAACAAAGGCACGGGAATTCCTACTGCATGTTCCTGTGCAGAACAGGACAGACACATGCATGGCAGCTGACAGGCCCAGTATAAGCTGGGGAAGTGCAAATACAGTCTTAAAACAGCAAATGCCACTGCCAGTAAAAACAGCTCCTGCATCCATGTGGAACCTGAAGGGCAGCAAGGGGATTAAGGCTGTTGAAACTAGTCCAGTTCACTTGGCAGTGACACAGCATAAGCTTTTAAGTTTATCCAAATTACAAGGCTACAGCAGCCTAATCAGCCCTCAAACACCATTTAAAGTTAAATACAACAAGATACAATGATCATCCCAATGTTTCCCTGAAGCAGCATATAGAAGCGATGCAGTGCACTTGGATCTACACCACAATCACGCATGTGATTGGCTCGTGCAATAACGAGGCAATGAGTTTTTCCAAATATTTGGGAAACAAAAGCCTCAAACCTCAGATTTTTTTAAATTGTTATTTTTTTTAATTGAAATTGAACTGAAAACCTCAAAACCCTCTGACTAAGTTTATTGTGACAAATTCAAATTACCAGAATTTATGGTTTTCTGCTTCAAAAACACAATATCCCAGGATCGTGGTGTGGAATAAAATGGAACATGTCACAAAATGGCCAGATTTACCTCAAATAGTTGCAGTTAATATTTTATGATGAATTTCAAACTGAATTATAAAGAAACTCGCTGAACAATACACTGTAGGTCTTTGAACACAGAAATTATTCAGAGGGAGCTACAGCAATGATTCCAGTTCCAGTGACTTACAAGCTCTTCTAGAGGAGACTATTTGGATTATTTGGACTGAGAATTGGCTTACCAAATATAAAGAAAAATTTCCTAAGCAATCTACACTCAAATAGTACAGATTTTGTATGGATTGTCCGTAGTGCCCTAAAATTTTCTTAGCAAGTCAGCACCTTTGTAGAGCCAGGATTGGTGAAAGCATTTTGCTTTGCTGTCAGCAGCAGTGGCACAGCGGTGACAGCAGCCACTCCAAGCCCTCTGCAAGGAAAAGGGGACTTTTTCAGCCCTGTTGCTTTACTCCTCTTCAGAGACTACTCTTACTTTTGGAGAACACAAAGAGTAGTAAAGAAACAAAAGCAGAAGTCACAATTCTGATGTTTTACTTAGATGCTACCTTAGCTTCCCAAGAGAAAGTGTGAAACACCTAATGCAAAGCTGCTACAAAAGCACAAAAACACCATTTCAGGTGCTCTGCAGCCCGTGAGCTGATGGCCAAAAAGCCCCTTTATTTATTAAGAAGAAAAAGAAAGAAACCTTCTTTTCAGGAAGCTGTCACTGCTTTTATAAATGGAAATCAGGATGGGAGGGAGTAGTTTATCTAGAAATGGACTCTGTATTCTGCTTTGTGCATGCTCTGAGCACCCACCAGCACCACATACAAGATGAACACTACAGACTGTGTAAGACTTACGCAGATAGTTGATGCAATGTGGATCTGCTTGGATTTCCTGTTTTTACATGCAAAACTCTAAAGTGCTCAAGGGGAAGGGAAAAAAAAAAGTGAGTTCATTTCTGAAGAAAAGAAAAAAATCAGGCAAACCCTGAAAATATGTGTTAACAGATGAGGCCAGTACATCTATAGGGAAATGGAGTTTGGACGCTTCAATTCTCTGATTTCATGGAGTCTGTATTCTGGCCTGATTATAACAGAGCTAATGCAGTGTATTTTAAAGCTACTACCAAACATGAGGGAAGATGAAAAACAACAAGTCCAGTGAAAGTCCTTTGCATAAACTTAAACTCCATCAGTTCTTATCAATAGCACTTTGCTTTTGTTATGCCCTGGTTTTAAACCAAACCAGCTTAATGAACTTGGTATCTGTGGCCAAGTAATATTTGAATAGAAGACTTTTCAAGAACATGCCCAGTAATTCAGACTGTTTTTCTAAATCACTTCTTCTCAAGAGTTTCATACCTGTTCTTTTCTCTTCAGGACACAATTTGTATTAGGCCCTAAACCCCCTCACAGTAAAAGCAGAAGAGGTTCAAGCTGCTGACAATGTCTCAGTTCCATTCTGATGCTGTAAATTAAGAATTGGTGTACCAAATCAATCAGGTGATTTATCTACTTACAAAGCAGCTCCAAAGATTCCTGTTTACTGTAGGTTTATCGCAATCTGTCAGACTACTGAAGTCAAGTCAGGCTTGAAATCTGTCCTAGAGATGTGTGAAGTTTGTGAATCTGAAATAAATAGCTCACGAGAGGCAGGCATATCACTGAGGTAATCTGAAATGTGCATCTGCCTGCCCATGATAAAAGCAGCCTTGGACTCTTCATCCAAGCCTCAAATATTACGTACCTGATGGATAGATAATTAAACTGCAGGCAAAGAGAGCAAAAGGGTTTATTATTTTTAAATGTTGGGCTGCTGGTGGCAGTACAGTGACTCCTCTCATACTCCTTTTGGCTTTTGCCAAGAAATAATCAATGCAGCCAATATATGTTTAATGCTAAATGTAACGATAATGCATCCCCCAGCACCTCACAGGTTTGGGCTAGATTTCCACAATGCCCTACCTAAGGTTGCTCAGCCACAAGAGCTACTGGTATTCTGTGCTACCTCTTCATCAGGAATCAAAACCATTTTTTATTTCTTTTTAAGTAGCAGCAGAATTTCTCTAATTATTTCATACATTTTTATAATCTCTATGGTTTCCTTTACTTAGTGAATGCCTCTGAAAAAGCTCTGCTGAGGATCTATATCTGCAAAAACCTAGCACAGTACTGCATAAGAAAACACAACCTAGCTTTCATTTTACAATCTTCCTTTCTTAAGCTCATTGAAGAGTACCATTAATAAATACCATACATCCATACTTGGTCTTACACATGTGACAGAAAACTTCATGCCTATCCTATAAACATATAAATTGTGACAGTTTACCAAGCCAGTTATTCAGGGTTAAGAAGGAATGGGAACACTGTAAAGCCGTCCTTTTCCTGATATCTTCCTTAGATAATTCTTAAAACATTTTTAATTGGCTCTTACTTCTTTTTTCTTCTTTTCCCTTACCTTACTCATACAACAAAACTGCAAGGCTTGACCTGGTTAAAAAAGTGAATAATAAAAAAAATCTTGTTTTATTGTGTCTATATATATGTATACACATTTGTGTGTGTCTATATAAATAAATATATATCTATGAGACTGTACCTGTATATACAGGATTGAGAACACTATTTAAGAGTCACAGCTCTCTTTCATGGAAAGTTATCCTGAGAAAGAGTAGTGAAAAGTTAATGAAGCATGAACTGAGAACCATCAAATAGACAGCACGGCTAAAGGCAGTATTTGGAAGAATGTCTTAGGATGATTAGAAATACTGATGAAAGTGCAATAACAACAAAGAAATATCTAGAACTACTGGGGGAGGGGCGTGGAAAGTAATTCAACTACCCTATTTCTGCAAAAAAAAGCTTTTATTAACAAAAAGTAAACTATTTTGTCAGCCATAGTATTTTGACCAAATGTCATAAATACAAGAATGATGAGAACTCTCAGTTGTTTCTTGATATTTCATGTCTGAAATCAAATTACTCAACAGTTAAGTCAAAGGCAAAAATTCCATTTGAGACAGAACAATACACAAATGTTTGCAGAGCCATAGAGAAATGTGATAGCTGAACACCCATCCCTGTCCTGTCCTTCACAGGTACGCATGGTGCACGGTGCTGCTGGCAAACGCAGACGGGCACTAGTTGAAGACGACTGCTGGAGGATGGGTATACAGAAACTCAATCATTTCCATAATCCCTCATCCACTGGACACTGGAATAGGATGTAAGCAAGTACAGGTCACTCAGATTTTCATCTGAGCCTAGTACAGTATTGAACTGATTTTTAAGCATGTAACTATTTCCTAACATAGAAAAGGCACCATGCAATCCCACAGGTCTTTTGATTCCTTCATTTCCATGGCTCTCCCAGTGGCTGATTTAGCTGGCAGAAGGCTCCTGGAGGTTGATCCCAATGGCAGATCTTCCTGCTCCAGGCCACAGAATCAGGGAGAGACCATGGATCTTTTACCTCCTCATATATTAGTGCTCCCTTCTAACTTCCCATGAGTACATCAGGATTTATTCATTTATATAAACTATGAGAAATAAAACTCTTCACTCTCGCATGACTTGAAGAGATCTAGCTGGACAGACACAGAAGCCAACCTCCAGCTCTGACAGAGAGAAAGCAGCCAGCCCAAACATGACCACTCTCAGTAAGAAAACAGATTTCTACTTTCTCTCCTTTGCACTTCACAAACTGCACTACAGAGGCAGAAAATGGTGTTTGAGCGAGTGGAACAATACGATATTTCATATATATTGACTCATCATGACAGTATTTGTATTCAGTTGAGACAATCTGTCTCATTCAAATGAGTTCAAGCTTAAAGATGAGCCGATTCAAAAAGACAGGGGAAAAAAGGCACTGTGGCTATCTTTAAATGCTGCGACAAGGAGGCTCAAAAAAGCAGCAGTGATGGAGGAGCTAAAAGCAAGAAAGAGTTATTATACAATGGATTTAAAATAAATAGGCACTTATTATTACCTGGGGTGTACAAAAAAGAAATCTCATCAAAACCTAATGATGTTCATATTTCTGAACTAGGCACAGGAGGAAGAAGTCCCCAGTACCAGATTCTAAACAAATATTTGCCAACACAGAAAATTCACATTCTTTAGTTTTCAGACTTCGCATAAGTAGTTGGAAAAGACCTGGGAGAGGAAGAGAGTTCTTTTTAACAAGATGGGTAATATAATATGCAATTCCACGTTTTGAGTTAATGCATACAAATTTGTAAAAATTTACTCAGTGCGTTAGGGGCTGGACAGAGTATCATGAAAGATGCTTTGTAGGATACAGAGAAAAACCTCATAGGTGATTCCCTTCATGTGGAGAACTTAATTAATTTTCTTTCTTTGTCAGAGAAAAATCTTCCTAAGATGGTATGTTCATCTGACTGTTACCTCATTACTTACAGTTAATTTTATACAGCATATTTGTTTACCAAGTTGACATCTTGGAATGAAAAACAATTTCTTAATTTTAATAATTAAAAAAAAAATAAAAACTCCAAACCCACAAACACCCAATAAACCAGCCCACTGTGAAGCCTTGCAGTTCTTTAAAGCAGAGAATAAATCCCAAATCACTGCCTAAAAGGCTCTGTGGAAGTGCAACAATAGCATTTGGCACTGCATCTCTAAAATACTCTGAAAGAAGCACAGTTCAAATAACAATCCAAACTAATCCATGTTGCTTGATGGCTTAAATATGCTGAATCTTCAAAATACAGGACATAATGGTTGCCTTTTTATACAGTGACAGACAAACGAGAAGAATAAAATCCCTAATGGCATTGAGAAAATGAAGAGGGATTTTCACAGTGCCTACTCTAATACAGGGACAAGAAAATTAATCGGCAAGTGGAAAGTTCAAAAATGACAAGTAATATTACTTTATTCAACCACCACTTACGCTGCAGAACCCTTATGTCCCAGGATATCCTGAAAGTTATTTTTTAAATACAAAAAGTTCTGAAGTTATTTGAACTAAGTTACAGAAGTTATTCTACCAACATTTTTTTTAATTACAAAGGCACAAACTCATGCCTAAGAACTCCCTGAGCTGCAGATCACTGAGGGTTGGCAGAACCAGCTGGAGAGACACTTTTATGTTCCTCTGATCTCACATTTCTTCATTGTCACCAACTAGCAACCAGATGCAGATGGGGTTACACAGGCTTCAAGCCTCATTCTGTATGGCTGTTGGTGGTAGTTCTTGTTTGTGACTACTCAAAATATCAAATGCTTCATCTCTCACCCTATTCATCTACATGAACTAAAAAGGATGTATTTATTTGCACTTATTTATATGTGGATTTTTTTTTTCTTTCTTCACAGTATTTTTGTAGTTATTTTGGAGCAGTTTGGTAGAGTCATGGAATATATCATCCCACAAACACCCATATTTCATGGCTTGTTGGCTTCTGCAGTGGGCTGTAACAGCCACAGATGGATAACATGAAAAATACTTTTGGGTATCTATGGCAACAAGTAGCTGAAGTCTGCCTCAAGGTCTTCACTTCCATGCTGGGAAGGGGCAGGGAATCTCTTCCACTCTCCAATACGGAGAGAAGCAAAACAAGGGAATGGAAATGGGGAGTGGAGGCAGGTGAGGAGGCAGAGGAAGGAAAAGGATGCTGGAATTCAGGAAGGGAACAAAAGAGAGAGCAGGACTAAGGGGAAGAGCAAATACAGATGAAGAGCAAGACCGTGTCTTCCTATAGCTTGGTTCTTATGTAGCCTGTTTATTAAACTCCACTGGTATTCTGCACTTCAACTAGCTCCATGGATTTCTGAGCTCACTGGCTTCTACCATCTGTTTGCATGAGGGTCTGTGTGGATGTGCAGGTTAATGATCAAAGAAAAAAAGAAAAAAAACAAGCAAGAAAATTCAATTTTGTTTGTTTAACCTTGCCAAGCTGATCCTTGAAATGTCATGCTAAACTATAAGTGAATAACTTTTATTTTAAAAATGCCAAAGTTAAAAGTAGCCATTTTGTCCTACACATTTTTATCAAAGCTCACTGAGTTTCACCAAATTTGCAACTTCAGATAAGATTTTAACAAAAATAACCTATTTGAGTAAAGAAACTTATCCATCCAATTTCACCCAGTTCCATCAACATGAATTTTAGCAAATGCATGTTGTCTTGGGTGCTGCCTTATTTGCTCTGAAGTTACTTCAAGTTTAATAAAAACTTGGGTAAATGCAAAAACTGCAGCTGGCTGTCCAAATCCACAAGGCAGCAGATACCCGGTGTCTGCTGCTGAAAGCCCTAAGAGTACAACAAGCCCTTCCCAACTTCCAAACCTGGCTGCTTCTCTTCCTAAGCTTCTCTTCTTCCCTTTCCATAGCTACAGACACCATGTTCCATCTGCTACATCAGGCCATATGACACCTCCCGGTCTCTTGTAAATCTTGTATGACCAGACACAGCTCAACAACTTGCTCAGCTTTCAAAATGATGAGTATTATGGGTACTTGCCACATGCAGGTAACAACCTGTGAACAGGCCCAAGCTGCTGTCTTAGGAATAAGGAATTAATGAGAATGTCAGTGCTAGCACATCTAAGCTGAAGACTCCAATGCCATACACAATTAACATTTATTACACATGGACATCCACACTGCAGGTGAGCAAAATGATCATTGGAAGAAAGGAATTTATCATCATGTCCCTCAGTCATTCACCAGCTGAAGCTTGTTACAGTAATTAAACTCCTTGAACACATTCAAATCAATATGGAAAAACAGCCATCCAATTATTATCCTAAACAAACAGTTTAAGTACAACATTTGGCCACCCTGCAAGTGTGTACTTGCCTAAAATTAAGGCCAGAAGAGCTAAAATTCAGCCCCAGGTAGCATAACCTTAAATTCTTCTGTATTACACCCTGTCACATCAGGCTGAAAATACGAACTTCATGGGAGAGAAAGAGTAAACTGCTGATTTCCCTGGAAGACACAGGGTATCATTTACATTCTAGACAGTGGAGATAGTGCTTTTCAGACAGCACCAACATTCATACCCAGAGAAATGCGGCGGGAAGGTATGTGTGCACATTGGGGTATGTGTGCACATTTGTGCTTGTGCAGGTTTGTTTGCAGGGAAACATCTGCCCAGACAGAAGAGGAAAACAGAAAGCACAACTGCCCCAGGGCTGGGGACAACCCCCAGGATCCTTTGAGTACTTGTCCATGGCCTGCTGGTGTTCCTAATGGTTTCACATCTGAGGATGGTGTTCATTGTCAAATCATACAGGGAACTACAGGCCTGTCAATCTCCCCTCAATTCCTAGGAAGCTGATACAGCAAGGAATCCTGGAAACCATTTCTAGTCTAGTTGGAGGCCAGCGACAAGAAGAGGAGCACAGGGCTCAGTACTGGATCCAGTCCTGTTTAACACCTTCATTAATGACCTGGATGTTGGGGTAGACTGTGCCTTCAGCAAGTTTGTAGGTGACACACCTGGAGCACTCGGGGGCATCTTATCTACCTATGTAACACCTGAAAGGAGGGTGCAAAGACAGCAGAGCTGGGCTTCTTTGCACTGGTGGCTGGTGACAGTACCAGAGGGGATGGTCTCTAACTGAAACAGAGAAACATTAGGAAACAGTTTTTTACTTTTGACAACAGCCAAGCACCGGCACAGGTTGCCCAGAAAGTATATGGAGTCTCTCTCCTCAGATATATTAAAAAAAAAAGTCTGACACTGTCTTGGGAAACCAGCTGTGGGTGTCCCCACTTAAGCAGCAGGTGATGGACCATGTGACCTCTTAAGGTCCCTTCTAGCCTCACTAATTCTGTGTCTGAAAGAAAAAAACCTAAAAGATACAAAAAAAAACCCACCACCAAAATGAAACAAAACAGAAAAAACACAATTAAAAAAAAATAATAACTATATGCAATTTCCAATCTCTGGAAACTGCATCTACCCACTCTACAAGAGCATAAACACATTTTCATTCTATGTTTACACATGCAGGTGGCATAATTTACACAAACACACACATATGCACACACAGTACTGCAGAACAGAAAAAAAATCATCTCCTAAGCAGCAGGATGACATGTTTTATCAAACTCTTCCAAGAGACAAATGTGCACAAAT
Source organism: Dendrocincla tyrannina (assembly GCA_035047865.1). Classification (NCBI taxonomy): domain Eukaryota; kingdom Metazoa; phylum Chordata; class Aves; order Passeriformes; family Dendrocolaptidae; genus Dendrocincla; species Dendrocincla tyrannina. The sequence goes on from JAWWMP010000081.1 coordinate 42,626,725, forward strand.
TCCTTCCTTTGAGGGATTGTCTGAGTCTGCAGAGTGAACCCCTCACATCCCAGTGTCTCTAACTGCATGCACAATGCAATACCATCAGCCCAAGCCCACAGGCTGCAGCTGCATCTGGCCTAAGAGCACCTGTGCAGCCAGCCCTCAGTGCTTTCCACAGATTTCTAAAGCACTTACATGCAACACCACAGCCTGTATTTCAGACACCTTCCCCAGCTACTTCATGTTGATAAAACCTCCACACAACCAGAGGATATGATCAGTGTGCGTGTTTCAGTAATACTGTGACTTGCTATAGTCTGTTTGGAGATGTCCAACCTCCAAGGGGTTTAAGGTATCTGGAAATACAAGACAATCCCATGAAGGCACTAGTAAATTAATGTATGCAAAACTCCTTGGTTCTGCTCCTCTTTGGGTTGCCATTTAGTGATTTCTGTGTTAAATATACTCACTTCACCGGTAAGTGGAGTTATTCTTTTTTAATTATTAGTTTGTTTGTTTTTTCGGGTCGTGCTGGATCATTGATTGCCATCAGCAGAAGATTCTTCCAGCCAAATTATATCTTCATCTATACCTGAGTGGCTCTGCTCAATTTAGCTCAGCAATTGCAACTTAATTAAAAGTTCTGTTGAGAATGTGCTGGCCAGAAAAGACTCATCATGTCAGAGCTGTATTCACTCTGCAGCACTGATAGGAATATGAACTAATAAAAACTTTTTATTCATCCTAAAATGAAAGCTCTGGGCTCTCATTAGACATTAAGAGCAACTGATGTAAGATGAGAATCATATCAGCAGGCAGATCTGTTCTGCAAGAATTACTCAATTCAGAGAATCACTTTCCAAATTAAAAACCACATCAAATAAAGGGAATCTCTGTTACAACATCAGAATATATAATTTAAATCTACTTGCTCTGCGTATAACTGGTCAGAGACAAACTGTATGTGAAATGCACTCAAAAGTTATTCAGAGAACTGAAATAGGACGAAAGGTTTCATTCTGCCCTTTCCAAACAGGGGCATTTCACTTAATTTGACCTTTAATACATTGCATGGTTCATTTCTGCTATTTGTGTGATTACACACACTGCAGCTAAATGCTTCTTTCTACATGGATAGATTACTTTTTTTCAGGCTAACTATCACCTTAAATTTCAATTACATGGACACACAGATTTTGTAGCACTAAGACAATTGTGAGAGTTTTACAGTCTGGTTTTCCACCACGGACATAGCTAATGGTTCCCCAAGAGAAAACTAAGAAGAATAATATATCAAAAAAACCCTTAACTTTGCTATGCTGGTGCTGACCCTGCACAGGAAAAATTTCAGTGGTCCATAGGTCAAAACCAGATAATTGGAATAAATGGAACAAAATCCCCAAAGTCTGACAAACTTGGCTCAAAATGCTAAATTAAAAGTCCCTTGAATTTAGGATTGTGTTTTCTGCCTATGCTCACAGTTATTATTTCTATCTTTTCATACATAACACAATCTTATGCTGAATGCTGAAACTCTTGAAAAGAGAGGGATGAATTCACACTCAAAATTAACTGAATATAACACATTCCTAACTTTCTCTTGTGTACTTTCTATTTTCTTTTTAAAGTCACACCTTTTAGCATGATTAACCACAGTTATGTATAACTTTTAAGCAAAATAACAAACAAAATGCCATTAAAAATAATATGTTCTTTTCTAATAGTCCTTATCTACAAATTGAATATCTCTGAGACATCATATTTCCAGCTATCAAAGAAATTATTTCCAAGATCAGGTAATATAACATAAAGCAAGATTTTAATCAAACATTCAATCTGCAATACAAGGCAAATTGATACAGCCAACACATCAGTTTTAGTAACTTCAACTGTGAATCCAATTGTAATGCTCAAAATTTGTAAATCAAGCTGCTCTCTCACCAAATTCCTTGCCAACTACTAATAAATACTCCTTTCTTCCACAGCATTTTTCTCCTTTCTATTTGAATGCGTAATGGTCATTACCATTATCCCTGCTATTATAAAGCTTTTATAAAACAAGAGGCCTAAAGGGAAAAGTTTTACGATGCTTCACTCTTTATTCATCTTGATTTTTAATCTAGACTCCAAAGAGAAACTCAAAGTTTCTGATTCAAAGTCCATTAGGCTTAATGGAAAATCTCCCTTCACTCTTACAAGATTGTGCCACAGGCTTCAAGTTTCTTTTTCTCTTTATTGTTCTTGCTATTTGAAATTTGCCTGAGTTTGTCTATGCCATCCTACAGCATCAGAAAAATCATTTTTACTTTATCAAACACTCACCTCGAACCACTGGCCGTGGGACTGCATTTTAAGGATGACACAAGGATCTGGTTTGGAGAGGGCATCCCTGTCTGATATGCCTTTGCATGCAACTCGCAATTCCACTTTAGTCAGGCATGGGCTGTTAAAAATTCCCAGGGTATTGGCTGCTGATTCATAGATGTTGCTCATTTTCTTCATTCCTTGTTCTGAAAGAGAGAAAAGGTCTATTAGGGACAGTGCACACACAGTACAGCCCTTCCCTCCCTTCCAGAAGCCAACACAAAGTTCTGCTAGACAGTAACTGAATGAGATCCAGAGCAAGAGGGGAAAAAAATAAAATCAATGGAATGCCTATAGAAAAAATGAAATAATAATCTCATTTGTTTACAAATAAGTCAAGGTCAGAACTGTGACCTTGACTTCCAGCTCCGATCCTGGTCACAGAGCCATGCTTCCCTGGGCCAAAGGATAGATAGGATGGTAATTCCAAATGTCTCCTGGTAACAGCTTAACAAGGCTAAATTAAACTTGTTCAGCACTCCTCTAATCTGCTTTTATATATCTGTATTCCATCTAACATGTATGCCCTTCTTACACAAACTTTTGGTGTAAATGTTATAGACAGACCCTTTCACATCAACATTAAATTCCAAAATACATTTCACTGTTTCCACACTTACTGCAGGAGATTACCTCCTCCATTCCTAAGCAAGTGGTCAAGATTGATGCCCTAAGCAGAAGGGCAGGATATTTATGCTGGCAAAGCTTCTCGTTATACAGTGTCTGCTCATTTGGGTCAGGAATCACAGGGACATGAACACAAGTGGCTGGAATAGCAGGGACTTCTGGCCCTTACTTCATTAGGAACATCACCACCACCAATCTTGTAGCTCAAGCTTTTGCTCTCAGCAGAAGCAACAAAAACTTTTGAACACAGAGCTTAGCAAAAATCACTATATGATTATTATTGCATGAGTAAAGAAGAATATGGGAACACCATAATTTGTTCATATGTTTGGAGCTTCACAGCCTGACCCCCAAAAATTTGTCTCCTAATATAAGGATTAGTGCCTTCAGCACCTTACCCCATATCTAAGAGCTGCAAGAAATTAATCTCACACTTCTAGAGGGCAGATTTGTCTTGGCAGTTTATCAAGAAGATCATTTTGAGGTCTGTTCAAATCTTTTCAAACTGTCTCTTCCACAACACTCTGTTCCCAGAGGTTAATGACTTTTGAGAACTGTTTCAACAGAAGTTAAATTTTGGAGCTATGGAAATGACAGTGAAGTTTTCTTTCCCCAGCACTGTAAAGTTAAAAATAAACTCAAAACCCACAAAACCGCACCTATACAGTTTTCCTATGAATTATAAGGGCCAAATTAGACAGGTATATCTCAATTCAGAATAAGGGGAGTTGACAATACAGTGTGGACCTCTAATACACACAGTTAAACTTCAGGAATGTAAGTCTGAGTGATGAGGCAGATGATCTGCTCCCCTTGCAGAAGAGAGAAAAGCTTATTAACAATTTACAGTTCTTCCAATCTATTCAAATCAATACAACAACTTCCTGCATGACCATTTATCTACTGTGAACACCCCAGCCTGCTGGGTTTGATGTGTTTCTAAGAGAAGTTAATGTGTATGGACTCCAACCACCCTCTCGAGCTGAAGCTCTACAGGCATATTTCCTTAGGGTAAAACAGGCTTGAAATGGGAGCCACACCACAACCATAGTGCCTGACATCCTAACATCAAAAGAGTCTCCTTCAGCTCTTCCCAGCTGCTTGTAAATATTGTCACCTGAACTACTGTACCTTGGATTTAGTGCTAGGAAAGAAACATGACTTAGGAAAAAAAAGGCAAAAACTAAACAAAATATGAAAAAGGTAATGATATTAGGCTCCGTTATAAAGCCCAAAGAGCAATCTCAATTTCTACACACTGTACTCGTATTCTAGTTTAGCTTCTCATTCATTTTTAGCTAAGAGTCCTGACACTCGAATCTCCAAGTCTTTTACAGAATAGGGAACAATGTTTGGTGCTGGGTCAGTTCACGTCAGTGATGGCAAGATTGTAGTTCTAACTTGAAAGCAATGGCAAGCAGAGGGAATTGAGCTCTGGCATAACTGAAACCACTCTGATACAGTCACAGTTTGAGGAGCACTGACCCGCATGCAAGAGGGACCTGAAATCTGACACCCCAACTGTGCATGTCAAGAACTGATTGGAAAAAGTGATACCAAAAGTGATGATTCAAAAGAATGTTTGGAAACTGATTTGCTTCTTTTGGTTGCCTTGTTTTTTGTTGTGTTTTGTTTTGTTTTCCAAAAAGAGAACAGATTAAGGTGATGGTAACTGACAAATCCATTGAAGGCTACTATCTACCTAAAAATTACAGAGAAGACCATGTGTATTTATAAACCTAAATGTATTTATATATATTTTGCTAGCAATCATCACAGGTCTGTTTATTTCATTCTATCCCAGATACAAGATGTGAGGAGCCTAAGTTTCCATCAACTAGGATTACAAAGACTGCTAGAAACTGAGGTGGGGGGAGAGACTGTTGTCTAATTATTCATCATTTTATAATCCCATCTCCTTTAGAAAACTGCTCAACAAGCTCATCCCACACACTTACAAGACATTTTTATATGTTGCCCTTTCCAAATTGAAATCCATTTGAAAATTGGGTTAATTCTGTCTTATGCACATCATACATCATTAATAAAATGTCATCCTTTGTGCAAAAATAGGTTGGTGATTTAATTAAACTGGATGATTTCAACACTGAAGATAAGAGGAAAAAGTAGCAGAGTGAGGGGGAGAGATGTATTTTATTTCCTCCTACCATAATTATACACTGTTTTTTAGAACAGCAGGTAAGTATAAAATTATATTTCTTTTTACCACTACAACTATTACTTCAGCTTTTACAAGTTCTAAATTTATCAATGGTAAAGATCAAGCCACAGTCTTATTCTTTTGTCTCATTATATTGTTCTTTTAATATAATCACCAGCTTGGGCTGTTGTGCTGATGTCACGTTACCAGGAAGCTGGGGGCCTGGAAAATACATTTTGAGCCTACTGCAAGTGGCTAAAAAAGGTATTATTTTACACAAACATAGCCAAGTTAGATTGCATAAGAAGTTTTTTTGTCAATTAACTATGTACATTATTGATGGAGGGGAAAATTGCTCATTTTTCTTTGCTACAAACTCTTCCTTTTTCAGTTCATTAGAAGCTCATTTTTCCTTCCATGTCCATTCCTTCCTTCCATTCCTTCCATGGCTTCAATATTCACTGAAGAAGAGCTCTACCCGTGAGAGGAAAGCAATTGCGTAGATACAAAAGTAAGTGAACTAAAGAGCAAGGGAGAAGGCAGCAGCAACTCGAAAGAAACTTACAGTGCACTGTGCAGAAACTGAAACATGTACTAGGTTATCCAAAAAATCCCAAACAAATTAAAAAAAAAGGAATGTGTGGGATACAAAACAAAAAGTAAGGACCTTAAAGACAGGTCTGTGTTACCACTCTCTCAAAAATATTCTACATCTGCATACTTAGAACTCACTAGAAATTAATGTGCTCTTTTGACATTTTTAAAGAGACTCATGGCTCAAACTGATCTTACTGATGTGTATAAATTCCTGATGAGATGGGAAATAAAGAACATGAAGCCATAGTCTTTTCTGTGGTGCCCAGTGACAGGAAAAGAGGCAATTGCCACAAAATTAAATACATGAAATTCCAATTAAGGAAAAGGAAACTTGTTACTGGAAAGTTGGTTGAACACTGGAACAAACTTCTCAGAGAACTTGTGGAGTCTCCATCCTTAGGGATATCCAGAACTTGTCTGGACATGGCACTGAGCAACCTACTTTAACCAGAGGCTTAGAATGGATGATCTGCAGAGGTCCTTTCCAACCTCTGCTACTCTGTGACTGAGCATAAAACAATCAAATTATAAACTTTTCAGCGTACAGACTACCTCTGTGACATGATGTTGAGTACTATTCAGTGATTTGGGTTCCCTGGCTCCAAAATCATGCAGAAAATCAAAAGACTCACAAGAGCCCAGCATTTCTGGTGCAAAGTAGTCTACAAAGGCTCCCACATGTAGGTATTTCATTGAAAGCAACAGCACACGAGTCCAGAAGATTGTGCCTGCCTAGATAATCGGATTACCCTGAAAATCAGTATTACACATTTGACAGCTACATCTTTCTCCATTCAGGGGGACTTAATGGCTTAAAAAATGCTCAGTCCTCTTCGTGTCTACAAAAGAAAGGAACTCCACGATGTGAAGTACAAACAGCACATGCCTCTCTCTGAGATGTGAAAGACTCAAATTCAGCTCCCACAATCAGATCCACCTTGTTACAAGATGGTGATCCACACAGGGCTTTCAAAAACCTCACAGCAAACTCCTGAACAGGCTCCTTAGATTCACCATGAAATAAATCGAAGATGCTATCTGAATTCAGATTTCAAGTTTTCTCCTCTGCCCACCCTGTCATTTTGCTCTCCTACAGACACAATGTCCAAAAAGCTTTTCTGCAAGATGACTGGATGAAGAAAAAAGAGATTGCTTCTCTACAGCACCTTGCAAAGAATCAGGGAAACATGCACACTCAGCCTCACCCTCAGTTCAGGTAATAAGTGAGCAGCAAATGAGAGAGATGCTGAGATTAAAACCAGTGTGCTCTGCATTTAGAAAAGCGTCTTGTTATTTAGAAACCAGCACTCCAGACCAAAGTACACACAAATGAACTCAGAGGCTGCAGGTTTCCCATCACTGTACTTTGAGAGCTGTGTTGAGCCATTTGCCTTACTGGCAGCCTGGACACGAAATGAAAATGAGCCAATAGCATCTGTCTGCTTCTGCAAGACTCTGCTCCTGGAAAGGCAAATGATGTTTATAGTATGTGCATGAGGTAGGAAACACTAATGGTAGGATTACATGAAATGAGAGCTGAGAATAAGTGCCTCCAAAAGAGAGCAGGCTAAAAGCACTGGATGCTGTGGCACTAGCTGCTTCCTACTTATTTATACCTCTAAATTATACATGGGAGAGACATTTAATGTTAAAAACACACAAGCATCACAATTCTCTAGCCAGAAAGCTTTGTACCCACAAAGTAGGTACAAACCTTTATCTTCAAGGTTTAGAGTCTAATAAAAGTAAATATGAAAACGAAATCTACAGTTAGCAGCTTACAATTCATAAAATGCAGGCTACCAGCTTCTGCTGGAAAACAGTGCTCCGCAATTTGAAAGAGATGGAAAACTACTCTCTGGTATTAAGAATTGTGATCCTTGTAGCCCTAGCAAAATTGCTTCCCCTAGTTCTGTTCTACATTCTTGATTTATGTTAAAACTCAAAATGAAAATCTAAATAGTCATGTTCATTTTTAGGTGAAATCACTAGCTTTAAGTGACAAACAGAATCTGAATAAAGAAAATTACATTTTGAAAGCATACTGAAGTTTTTACAGGGTCTGATCTGAGATCTACAGAAGTCAGTGGGAAAATAACCCACTGATTTCAATAAAGTGGGCGGTTGAGTAATACAATGCCCCAAGCAATCCTGTTTTTTCCCAGAGTATTTTATCATTTGGCAACACAGCAATCAAAAAGAATCATCAGGCACAGAGGATTCAAGTGCTTCAGAACTGTCTTTTGGGGCCTGACCCAAACTCCACTGAACTTACTAATTGACTTCAAATGTGCATTTCTCACGCCCTGAAGATCTTATGTGCTTCTATCCTGTCTCCCATTATGATATGAGATCAAGTTACACAAAATGCAGTAAGAGTGAGATTTACAGAAAAGGCTGAAATGATGTTGGGTGCTCAGGCAGAAGAGTTTTTAAAACTTCCTGTTTAATTAATTGTTCAGCTTCAACAGAATGTAGGTCATGGACCCCTTCAAGGAATGACACTAACTGAGGTGAGCAATTATTTTTCTTTAAGAAATTTTTTGTGGTTGGGAATTCCCAGTTCAAGGAATTATCCTATCAATTGTTGGCATCAAAGCTCCTTTGCTTGTGAAAAGCAAACCCATTCCTTCTCATTGTGCAAATGAGGAAAGATGGGAATTCATCAGGAGGTCCTGATTCAGCAAGTTAATTAAATTCATATTCCAGGTGCTTAATCAGGAGCTCACTAAGAGACCTGGCTTGCCAAGGTCTGAACAGAGAGCACAGAGTGATAGCAGATAGATAGCCCAGACAGAAAGCAGACCTATCTTTATCAAAAAATGTGTGTCAATGACTGAAAACCAGTGATCAGCCACAGAAGATGACGGTCATTGCCCTCATTTCCTCTGTGAAGCAACATCTTTTTCACTATAACATTTTCACAGCATAGGGTCTTCTGTAACCCCTGTCACATTGTTAGATCAACCTCACTATGAACTGATTTTTTCCTTGTGTCTAACCTTTGTTGCTGCTGTGGCCATTGCCTTGGCCTTTCTCTGGGCATGTCTGGGAGCTTACTTCTCATGAACAATCAGTGCTATCTTAAAATGCAGTCATTCAATTACTTACCTTTGACCACTAATATTATCAGTCATATCTCTAATCACTGCACAAGACCCTCCTCCTATTGGCATTAAAAAATTATCCTGGTCAACATTATTATAAAGTTTAAATGATCATAGATAATGGAGACAAAATGCCAGCTGCCAAAATTAATTTGAATATGAATTACTGTGTAAGGAGAAGTCAATAGGCTAGTTAGACCCCACCACAGGATAGTTTGTGCAATTAAAAATACAGTTTTTCCTCCTTCCCTTTGATTCTCTGAGTCATAAAAAAATTAACGAGGACTTATTTAAAGTTACACCTATCAAAGTTTGATAAAGACCTTTGCAAAATGAGCAATAAACTGTGTAAGGAAGATGGATCTGGAGAATCCACAGCAATGCTGTTGTGAACAATGAGACAGATCTGATAATGTAAGTAATCTATTTGGACAGAAGGGGAGAAGGTTCAGAACAAAGTGCCAGCAGCGTAAATGGAAATGTACACACACTGACACTTCAAAGGGACTCATTACCACAGAACCAGCTGCTTCAATTATAACAGGAGAAGGGAAAGTCACTGGAAAGAAATTGAGGCATCTAATGGATGACAAAACACTGTACAAGAGTGTGCTACACCTATACAAATTTCAGTTAAGAGAGGGAAAACCCCCATGATAACTGGAGAACTGGGAAAAGCTGGATGTGACTAGTTCTGGATGCTCTGAGTGATCTCCACTCTGCAATACAAAGCACCTGGAAGAGTCAGTCATTAAAATACCTATATTCTATAATCTCTACTAGAAGTGCAAATCTAAGATCCTCCCTTGCTCCTGTAATATGTAGCTAATGCCATCAATCACCTCTTACTTTGTGGAGTTCCCACTGTCTTCCTGTTACAATGCCGTAATATACAGAAGTCAAACATTAATTAATACAAATGACAGGACAGTGAGCAAATACAAAATCAAAATAACTTTCCTAGAGATAAATGCAGACAACACCCCTACTAGAAAGCAGTATTAAAGTTTATTACTGGAGAAGCAGCAGAGATCTTTCCCCAGAATTAACCAAAGTCTGCCTTATTTACATTCCCTGGATTTTTACCAGTCACAAGGAGACCACAAGGCTGGCTTACAGGCTGGTTACCCATGGTGTGTATTTTGTCCTGTATATAATATGAAACCTTCTAAGACAGTGTGGTGTCTTAATAGCATAACAGAAGGGATTTTGTTTGTAGAAGCCAGAGAGAAAACAGACTGACTCATCTATATGACGATATACAGTAACAACTAGCCCCACAATTGTCCTCTTATCCACAGTCTTGTTCCCTTATGCCCTGTCCAAATCCTTCACTTGCAACTCAATACTGTCAAGCAAAACCATTAAATAGTCCCAGTGTTCCTCTTCTGAACCATGAAAATGACATATTTTATCTCAGCAAACATTAACAAAAGTGGCTTCATTCTTAATTTCATTGTGATTTGCAAAGCCATTAGAACTGATGTTCTACAGCCCTTTCTCACCATTATGAAAAATAAAAATGTATTTAAAAATAAGGGGAAAGAAATGCAACCAAAGTTCAGTGTGTCCTATAACCTGACTCCCTGAGCTGATGATTTATGAGCAGGACTGAATAATACGAAACCCCAGTAAAATTCAGGCTGCCAAAAAAGTAAATGATTTGCCTGGTGCTTTGGCTGCTGGGTCTCAGGAGTGTGCTGTATTGCTGTGGAGGTGATACCTGGAGCACAGGCAGCTGTAAGCACAGGGATTAGGCACGGATACATGGAAAAGCTCAGGGCCACTGGATACACTTCAAACACCATATTGAGGAGTTTCACACACCTATTACATGCAAGCCAGGCGTGGTTTGTGAATTTAAGTGACACGTAAGCCAAGTAAATCACAGAAATGTAATTGAATCTCTAATCAACAACTTCAACGCTACTAGCATGTGTTACTTCTTTGACAGCTTATCACTGGAAGTCACTACAATTTTCTTAGGTTTGCCATTTTTTTTTGCTGCTGGTACTATGTGATATATCAAATGAAACACAGGAACAGAAGTTTATTTACTCCAAGAATACACATTTGCTGTTTTTTTTTAAAATCAGTCCTCCCTATTAGGTACTGTAGGGAAAATAAAAATGTCATAACAAGAACTGAAGCTTTACAATATAGTTACTTAATTGAGCACCTTAAATAATTGGATATTTCACTATGCTTCAGAGAAAAATAAGCCTGGAACAAAGTCAAATAATCCCAGCACTCCAAGGTGCAGCAGTCACAATTCTGCCAACAGCTGAGAGCCTTCAGAACACATTTGAGGAGAGTAATTCTTAAAATAATTAGTCAGTTCTGAACACCAAGAAACATTTATAGTCTACTATGTTAATGCTTGCATTATCATCTGCACGTACATAAAATACCTTTAAAATTACAATTACCCTTTATCCACCTTGCAATCAGCTAGAGGAGAACTATAGAACTGTTCAGATTGAAAAGACCCCTTAGATCACTGAGTCCAGCCATTAACCAGCACTGCCAAGTCCACCACTAAACCATATCCCTAAGCACCACACATCTACACATCTTTTAAATACCTCCAGGGATGCTGAATCAACCACTTCCCTGGGAAGCCTGTTCCAGTGTTTGACAACCATTCTGGCGAAGAATTTTTTCCTAATATCCAATCTAAACCTCCCCTAGTGCAACTTGAGGCCATTTCCTCTTGTCCTATTGCTTGTTCCTTGGTAATGAAGCAGCAGGTTGTATTCCTCAGTTATACTCAATTACACCCAAGTATGTATATAAACACATGTAATGCTTGGAAGAGTTTATCCATTTACAGATGTAACATATTGCAAACTGCTAATTTTCCTCAACAGATGGCTATAACGGCTTTTCCTGCAGCATAAAAATGATTCTGCAAGAGAAGATGCTTCCTGCTGCTAATCCAAAGATAGGCATATCAAGAACAGCACTAAGGAACAACTTCCCATCAACTGTTTAGTTCTTGCATTTGGAATACAACCAGAAGGTAGATTTACTACAGGTTAGCTCAGGGCTTCTCAGCCGTGTGAGAAAAACTGAATTTACTACACAGGGTTGTTCTTGGGGCCATGATGAGCCCAAAACTGGGACAGAGCTTTAAAGTCAAGTTGCTCCATCAGGTAGGACAGGAGCGGAAGAAAGGGAGCAATAGACAGTGCCACAACCAGTTGCTCTCTCAGTTCATAGTCACTCCCCCTACATGCTTGATGCCTTTCTCAGCAACAACCAGAACTCTTACAGCCTCCCAGGACTCTGACATCCAAGGGGCAGCCTGCCCACCCTCAGGGGGCTGCCAGGCAAGGAACAGCTTTGCCTGCTGACTGGAGCCAGTCCTGAGTTTACTTCCCCTGCAACAGAGGTTTGGGACAACAGATGGGGTTTGTACCACTAGTTTAAATCAGAGCATGAGCCTTTCTCACCTTCTCGTCATTTACTTACTTTCTACTTCCTTCTCAAGATCCTTGCTCAAATGTTTGAAGAGTCACCCATGAGACTTAGGCCAAGCACACATTGCCACTGTCTCAGCTAAATCGGCCAGGGATACAATCATGTTGCAGCTCCAGCTGTAGGCACCAGAAAGTACTAAAGGAGCAGCAGCTCAGCCAAATTATATTTATATGAAGACTGTTATTTTCATTCCTAGATTCATTTCTACTAGCTCAGTCTGACTTTCCTCTGCAAAGCTATATCCTACTCCCAATTTGGAGTGTTTTGCAATCATAGTACCCCCACACCATGACAGATTCACTCTCCAGAGAAGTCAGTAGCTATTTTTGGTATCAAACTGATTCATAAAAGAATTGCAGCATGCTGTCAGCAAAAGGTCCTACCAGTGCCAAATGTACCGCTGGTGCCAGTGTCGCGCCACTCCTCTGCTGGCGTGTCCATGCTCCACGGGATCTGTGCTCTACTGAGCTACCAAAGACGGGTCCTACTGCGGCAGGGCACGGCGCAGCCTCACATAGATCCTAACCTGGGCCCTGGAAGCAACAGAGCTTTGTCAGCAATGTTATAGTAGAGCTACTTCCCCCTGACACAGTGCCAAGGCTTCGGCTAAACATTACTTTTGGAAACAAGCTCTAGAAAACTAAGCCACCAAGAGTTTTCAAGTGTTTCTCTCCCTCAGGAATACGTGGGATATGAAAGATAACTTTTTTGTCAACAACTAATACAGATGAGAAGCAAGACACTTGGCATGTCTTTTATGAAATTCTTCTGACACAAGGTTTCTAAAGGGAACCTACGAGGACACACGAGGGCTGTGTCTTCCTTGTGAAATCTGCAAGTCCTCATCAGTCTTTGGTAGCATATACTGACAACAAAAAGGTAAAACAATTCAGCTCTGCTGGTTGTTACAGAGTTTGGAGGGAGAAGGAAGGGGTTCTCAGTTCCTAAAACAAAGCACACAAAATAATGGACTCACATCATCAGTATGGATGGAAGTCCTACTGACAACCACCACACACAAAAAACACCATAACACCTGCTGATCATCAGTGCCTGGTAGGAGAACATTTTGTGAAGTTCACACTAGGCAAGCAGTACCCCCAGGATTTGGACATATATTGCACAGACTTTAACCTACATTCATCTGTCTTTGAAGAAAAAATTTACACGAAGTGCAATAAAGTCCATGAACCACCCACTGACAGAGAGAAAGCAGTGCCAATAAGCCAGCAGCGATGTCACTCAAGGGACAAGAGACACAAGAGGCTGGCATTAAAGTCCCAGCCTGATTGTTCCACTTCACAAACACAATCATGCTGGTCAGATTATGTAAGGCATAGTTCTGTATGAATCAAAAGTTTGAAGGCATTCCAAGGCTTTCTCTCCAAACCTGTGAAACTGTTAATTCCCTCCCTCACCTGCCCTCTGTTGAGTATGACTTCTCTCTGAACAGGAACTTATCAACTCTCTTACATTGCTTATTAAAAGACAATTGCAAAGCATCACGGAGATAGGGAATGCCAAAGCAGGGCCACCATAACAGTCCACTTTACATGGTGGTGGAAAACCTCAGAAGATGACAATAATTGCCCTAAGGATAAATCACAGCAGCATAAGCAAAGCTCAGGAAGAGAGAAAACAAGCATTTCACTTGAGCCTGGCTTAGGGAGATGTCCAAGCTGTCAGCTTGTTTGAAATACCAACACAGTTGCAAGCTTTATAAGCCTAAATAAAAGAGCTGTCACTGCTTCACTCAAAAGTGATGCTGAGAAGTTTTATTAAAAATAAAGGTGTGAATTCAAACTACAACATAGGGTTGTGCCTGACTTTCCCTCCACACTACCTACATGCGCTGCACTTGACCAACAAGAACTTGTCCTGACATGTTTTTGGCCTCACTGCCAAGAGACAGAAACATCAAAACAAGCCTGGTAAACTTTGTTATGCTTGTGGAGAGATTAATATTTCCTGAGACACAGAAGAGTAGAAGCCTCAGTAGATATCCGATGATGCCAAAAAGGAGTGGTGATAACTAAAGTGAGTTCCAAGTATTCTGTGAGAACTGACAAGAACTAAAGAAAATGTAAAATTTAGAATATCCTAAAACCCGATCATTTCTCCGAGCACAAAGCAATGTCTTCCTTGTCAAAGTATTTGTATCTGGTTTAAAGGATAGCCATCAGGCTCCTCTACACCTACACATTTTTAGAATTAGGAATACATTGATAATAACCAAAACACAACTGTACCAACAGATGATACTCAAATTGGTCTTTGAATACTTCAACCATAAAAGGCATTTAATATGCACTTTGCATTTATCTGTGTTTTATTCCAGATCCAGAGAAAATAGATCCAATAGTCAAAGATATTTTTTCATAACTTTAAAAAATGATAAAGTCATAATTTGATATAACTACTGGTCTAATGCATGAACATGTTTCACTGTACACAAGTGTAAGGTAACTCCAGAATTAAGAGATTTGAAAGGCCTTCATGAGTATGGAATGCAAGATCTTCACTTTTGTTCCTCTTAACAGAGAGTAGAACACTTGTTTTTTATTTTCTTCTCTAGTCAGCAGCCCCCATAGGCAAACCTGCTTGGAGAGGAAAGGAACAAACAAAACCCCCATACAAATTAATAATAGAGAACATGGGTTATAGTAATGCATGTCCTCACAAATCAGTCCATTCAATGCATGTCCATCAAAATCTCACTGACAGATCTTTAAATGCCTCTTTACAACTGTGGTATCAAATCCAGCCTTGGATGCTCATGGAAAAGATGTACTAAAAGGTTCTAAAATATTGGAAAAGATATGCCCTTTTCAAAGCACTTTGCTGTCTCAGTCATAAGCACCATCTGTCAATTACAAACATTATAGCAATTCAGATCTGCCCCAGGGAACGATGGATGACACTCTTTATGCTCCGGAGCCAAAATGCAAATTTTACCTATAATTTCTGCCCTCTACAAAAATTGGGTTATACAATAACGAGGTGCTTGACTGCTGTTGCATTGTCAGTAATGAGACGGAATGCACAGTCATACCATTTAATGTTCTCAATTGCTTCAGCTTGGGAGTAAATACATCAACAAAAACCAAGCAGGGATATTAACTACAGAGTAATACATCAAAGTAGGATGTTAACTTGCTGATGTTACATGAAAATGATTTCTATATTTCACTGAAGAATTCTTCAAATTATTCACTTGTGTAATATGTTATTAAATGAAGCACATAAAAAGAGACATCTTAAGCATTAGTTTAATTAAAGGTAGAAATAACACTGACAAATATTTAATACTTACTGGAGGAAAACTACAATTCTTCTCATGAGATTTTTACCACGAGCCAGAAAGCCTGCCATGAAAGTACATTTCCTACCTGTGCTGGCTCTCACTTTTGTCTTTTACAGGAACAGGGGCATTTTGCAGCATGCTAAGGAAACTGTTCCAGTCAAGTGATTACTGCAGCATTTCTTCTTTAGCTGTTACTTCAGTTATGAGGTTTCAGCTTGCTTTTTCCATTCTTTCTCTTTTCAGCCTCTGAGTAGCCATGTTCTTTCCATCTATGGTAAGTAACCTATGACCACCTTTTCAATTTTAGGCCTCTTCCAAGGTTATATTCCAAATGAGACAGGCTGCCCAAGAAAAATCTCAGAGCAGTTTAAATATACCTACATCATGTTTGTCAATGATACCAAAAGGGAGCTCTTTAATTCTTGGTCACCGACACTTGGACATCTGACAAGATACTGTATTGCTAAAGTCAAATTGCACTGTGTCTTCCATAAAGTTAACACAGGCAAAATATGTAATAAGAGTAATTTAGGTTGAAAGGGACCTCTGGGGGGCTCTGTTTCCAAAGCCTAGCCCAAAGCAGGTCTGGTTCAGGTAAGTACTGACAGTCTCCAAAGATGAAGATCCCACAGCCTCTCTGCGCCTCTATTCCGGTGTTTGACTACCATCTCTGTGAATATTTTATTATTTCCTTGCTGTCACTTATGCCTGCTGCCACGCATCCTGCCACTGTTCCTCCAAGACCCTGGCCCCACCTTCTCTGACAACAGCACTAAAACCACATTCCCTTAGCCTTCGCCTGCTAACACTGAACAAAGCTCGGATCCCTCTAGAACTCCCGTTAACTTCACTGACTTACATAGCTGGTGCGTGTCTGGTTAACTCAGGTAAAACAATTCAGGACTAAAATGGAAAAATATCGCTGCCATTTCCTGAATATTGTGGGCAGAAGACAGGCTTCAGGATACCATAGTTACATTAAACAAACAGCATATTCCAACTGGGAGCTGCATCCATAAATGACTTCACAGGGAGCCATTTGCAACGTAAGAATACTTTGGCAGGTCAAACCCTATGAACAAAACTGCAAGCTCTTGAACATCTCATTTACACACTGCCTACGGAATAACTATTAATACAGAGACAAACATCTTTGATGGGGGTGTAGTACTTCCCATGCATTCCTTTAAGGGACGCTCAAGAAAGGTAAAACAAATTACTGCAAGCTTAGTCTGGTTGTTGTAATGAAGTTTCTGAGCAGAAAAGTGGCTTAGTAGAATGCAGTGATAAATCACGAGGACTACTGAAAGCTTATCTTTCACTAACTGGTATTTTTAATTCCTGGATAACTCCTTTCAGTCAGCAAACACATCTGAACTCAGACAAATGATATTTGGAGATTTTTTTTCCCCTCAGAACTTTGTTTTTTGCACTGAGATGCACTGATTTCACTGAGAAAATTAAATATTTATTGTTGCTTTTAGCTACCAATAGTTCAAAATGGGTTAAATTTCTCTTTGCTGTATTTTAAAATTAAAACTTTAATTAAAATCGCTGTGCAATTTCAAGGATATTAACCTTTCCCATTTCCTCAGCTTTTTTTATCTGCTGTCCTGTACAATTTGTATTTCTCATTATATGGAACTTAGCAGTTTGCTAGAAAAATTTCTGTCTAACACTTCAAATCTGCCCATTTCATAAAATTGTCTAGGCAAGCCAAAAGAAGTCTGGAAACAAACATTGAAACAGACTCCAATAAAGGCTCTTTGTTATCAATATCAAGGGTTTCTTATTTGCCACATATGTTTCAATATTTAACTTTGCTGGAACTTGCATTTCTCTTAGACACCATCCTTGCCTTTCCTCAATAACCAAAGAGGCAGCTCAGACAAAAGGTTGTATTTTCTATTGCCTTATTTCCAGTATTCTCACCTTCAATTTATCTTTAAAAATTGGTCCGTTTTCTACTTTTCAAAACAATAGCCTCAAACTGCCCCAACAACAAGATAAAAGCTCCAATTTAATTTTGTTGTCCCAATCTACAAACAGAGAATACTATTAGACAGAGGTTCACATAGACATTTTCAGTAAAAAAAAATAGAAAATGCTTCCTCAAAAACAGCTGTAAGTAAAAAAAATAATAAAAAAAAAAATCTGTATTTCTGATTACATTTACTATACACTAGCAAAGGTTAGAAGGGCACAAAATCATCTTTTTAATTTGGCTGTATGAAAACTCAAAATATTTTGCTCAATTTTGCTTAATTATTGCTCCATTTCTCACCCACTGCTCAGGCATTTCAATTTTTGCCAGCTATCAAGTTTTTTTCTTTAAACCATGCCTTTTGCAGTGGTATATTTCAGGAAGTGCTAGTCCTTCATTTATAAAGATCTAAAGGCAAGAAATCTTTGATATTGCCCCTCAAGGGCTGAAAACCTCTAAGCTGACATATCAGAGAGCCCAAACAGGAGAACTCCTCCCTGTTCTGTTGCTCCAATGCCTTATTCATGTACAATCCAAATACACAACAGTGCATACAAATACCAAACAAAGTGCAAAACTGCCTTTCTTACCTTACAGCCAGCAGTCAGTCAGCTTACAAGAGAACAACCCCAAATCTCTACAGGAAAGAAGAAACCATTTCAATCTAGCCTGGCTTAGCCAGTAGTCTGACCTGATTTTACCCAGTACTGCCAGCAAGAGATACCGAGCCCTTCTTTGCATTTAAATAATACAATGTGTTTTGTTCTAAGAGGCTGGAAGTGGCTGCCCAAAGTGTAAGCTGATTTAAACTCCCCCAAAACAGAATGCTGAACTGTACCTGCTTCTCACCTACATGCATGCCCAAGGACCTGACATTCCCAAACAGCAAATAACTCAAAGTTCACCGTTTCCCACCCTGCCTGTCTGTTAATGAGGATGGAGTGGTCCTGCTTCTGTCCTGGTCTGCTGCTGTTGGAAGACTAGGCTGGGGAAACCACTGACGTACTCTTCACTGGTTTTCCACCATTCTAGTCTCTGTCCATCCTAGTTGTAGGCTTTTTGCTTTATTTTCCTTTACCACTCACCTCTGTAAGAAAGCCACAGCTGTCACTGAAGGTCAGACCACACAGAAACAGGTGAATCTCTTAAATAATTAAGTTTGGCTTGATACAGCACTATGAATATCAGAACTCAAACATTTAGGCAGGACAGTTTATGGTGGAAAGGGTATGGAAAATGGAAGGTACATATTAGTTGGTAACTTGTTGCACATTAAAACTTGTGCCTGTCCAGTTAGTTCCTACCACAACTCCAATAAACAAAGTCCCAAACACCCTTGTCTGCTTACAACCACACCACAAAGACAGCTGAGAGTATGGTGTTCACCAGTGACCCAGCTCTTCCTACTGATGATGAGGAGAAAAGACAGGCATCTGTCCTACAAACTGTATTTTAAAATAAGAGAAAATATCTTAATTTATCTGTCTATTGCCTGGGAGACTCAGTGAGGACCTCCAAGTAATTACCAACACAGACAATGACCCTGCCTATTCAAAGACAGAAGCACAATCTTTACAAACCACAAAAGGTAAGACCAAAGTCCTTCTCCCATTTTTGCCTCAAAAAGAAAGTCCAAACCAAAACCAACACAGCTCTTGTCTTCAGGGAGGATATTACCAGATCTAAATACAGTGTCACCGTGACTGAACAAGCTCCTGTGAAACTGGGGAGGAGCTACTCTTTTCCCAGCAGCCAGTGTTCTGTCCTAAGGGTAATATTTGGAATCCTCATTTTATGCTCTACTGCCAACACAGTAGCTGTACCCACATGCCCTTTAGTTAGAACAGAGGTATATGGCACAACTGAAAATCTTGCCGATAATCAAAACGGACCAGCTGCTTCCCTGCAAGGTTGGAGTGGCTGGGAGTTCCACACCCAACCCACAGCCGCTCTGACCACAATCAAAATCCTTGCAACCTCCAGAGCCAGAAGCTTAGGTCTGATATAGGCAGTATTTTTCCAAGAAAAGCACAAAATACTCAAAATGCACATTTTGATGGCCTTAGCTCAGTTTTCTGTGGTATGTAGTGGAATTACTGTCACTGTGGCAATAGCACAGTCAAATGCCATGGGGGAGGTAAGAAAAGGACACAGACCAATAGAGATTAATTATGAACACAGCAAGGTGTTCCTGCCCTAAAAACACCCTCACTGGGAGTTCAGACACGTAACATGCTGCAGGATGGAGACTCTGGAGAAGACAGAAGCCAGTGGTCCCCTCAACAAACCACAGGAAGCAATGGTTCTCTTGAAACCCTTTCAGAAACTGTCTACCTCTGACTTTCCTTTTCTATTTACTTTTCTTTGCCAAACTTATCAGAGCTCTCTGTCACATCTCCACCCTGGCCAGTTTCCCAGCCTTTTTCGGCAGCACTGCAATGTCACGCCTATTGCCAGCTATGGATAGCTGAGTCTGCTGCTCTAGAATGAGCTCTAACAGAGGAGAGGTGGAATGCAGAGGACACGCACAGTGTGGCACTGACGTTCTCTGTCACCAACACGGATAGACGCTTTTTGAGTTGGGATAGGATTCTTTCAGCTGGCAGGAGAAATAAGAAAGTATATCTGAACTACTGAGTCAAATGTAACCAATAAATTTCCCTGCATAAAGTCTGAAGCTGCTCCAGAAAAGGGTGATGATTACTAGAGGTGACCATAATTATACCAAGCTCACCTATCTTCACTCAAAAAAGGGAAGAAATGTCTCCACATTTTCCTTTCAGAACAACAAGGAAAAACTTTAATAAAAGAGAAAACCCTCTTTCCATGAGATTTTGATCATAAGTCAAATCAGAAAGAAGAAATAACATCCACTGGCTGGTCACGAGTATGCAATAAAAATGGAAATCAGTGTTTATGGAAGAATGTTGTTTGCTACTTAAATTCTATTGAACAACAAATACACTGAGCGCATTACCACCTTCTTCATGGACATTCTGCAAACACAGAGAAAGACAGTAGATAAAGTATCTATTCAAAACTATTTGCTCAGATAAAATAGTCTTATGCCTACTGAGTAGTATTTCTTGAGTGTTTCTGCAGGATTCAAGTGGCTCTCCAAACCAGAGCCTTCTTTCATACACCAAGGTGTTCTGGTGAGTTGCATGATTCTTACCCCCAGCAGATGTGCTGTGCTGTTTTGGGCTGGGATAAAGCTAATTTTCTTCACAGTGGCCAGTATGGGGCTGTGTTTTGTTTTGCAAAAATAGTGTTGATAATAAGAGGGAAGCTTTTGTTATTGTTGAGCAGGACTAACACAGAATCAAGGGCTTTTCAGCTCCTCACACCACCCCACCAGCGAGTAGGCTGGAGTGAACAACACTTTGTTGGGAGGGGACATAGTCAGGACAGGTGACCCCAGCTGACCAAAGATATATTGCATACCACGTGGCATCACACTCAGCATATAAAACAGAGGCAAAGAGAATGAAGGCGGAGGCATTTGGTGTGATGGTGTTTGTCTTACCAAGTAACCATTAGATGTGATAGAGCCCTGCTTTCCTGAGGATGGCTGAACACCAGCATGTCCATGGCAAAGGGTGAATGAATTCCTTGTGCTTTGCTTTGATTTGCTTCTTCTGTCTTTTCTCAGCCCAGGAATTTCAGTCACTTTTACCCTTCCAATTCTCTCTCCCATCCCACCAGTGGGGAGTGCCCAAGGAGCTGTGCTGGGGTGGAACCACGGGAGCTTCTGCACACCAAGAAAGCACATCAGACCCTCACATAAGTCTGCAACATACATATGGAAGTATTAAGCACATGTAAGAGGAAAGGCTGTCTTGCAGTAGCTGATTTTTCAACAGATCAAAATAACTTTATGCTTTCTTTTACACTAATATTCTTTAATTAAAAGATAAGCAATACAGCTACAGAGTTCCAAGATACTCTATATTTTCTCAAGTGATATCCTAAGGCTTAAATATTGTGAGTCTTCCATCACAATTACACACAGCTTACACTATCAAATGCTCTGGTCTTTGCATTTCCCTTGATTATAGAAGGAATTGATTTTTTACCGAATTTTAGATTCTTCACACCACTTTAAATTGCATTACTAGATGGCAACATAAATCTTTACTGTTTGGGATGTTTTTTCACCTAAGGAGAAGTCTAAGGAATTGCATCAAGGATCCCACTTGAACAGTGAAGAACACAAATATTTAAAAAACAGGAGAAAAAAAACAAACACAAAAACCAACCAACAGACCTCCTAAAACTAAGGAAGCTCTACTAAGTCATGCTTCTATGTGTATTCCTATCAAGGAAATCATTGGAAAAAGAAAAAATTCAAGTCCAAATTTGGTCTGAATTTGAAGCCCACTCTAAAGTCTACTGAAGACAATGTAAAGATGTCATTTACATCAAAGGGCTGTGGAGTCCCTGTATTCACTTGCTTTTTGTAGCATTTGATCTTTGCTTCAGGAAGGTCATGGACTGAATCATTTACAAACCCATTTGTTCTCAAAAAGAGTGGTAAAATTGCCACCTAAAATGGCAAAAGCTCTCTTGTTTCAGGACTGTCTCCTCGCAAAGGACAGTGCCATAACACACACAAACTAGAAGGCTCAATTAAGGCCACATGGCATATTTTGTTCTGGCATTTCCTGACCCTCACGTTCTTGGCTTTGCTTTTCACAGCAGGGAGCTACATGAAATACGGCACAGTTATTCAGAAAGTGGACCGTAAGCAGACAGCCCATTCCAACCAACACGTGGCAGTACGAAACATGGGCATCAACAAGGCAGAGGAGTTTTTATTGCGCAGGTATCTGCTGCTCGAGGTGAAGTGGAATCTCACAGCAGCAGTAGATATTCCTGTCTGCTACAGGCCACATTAAAGTACAGGCTGTGACAAAACACAATCCTGTACAAAGAAGATTTGCTCATCCACTCTCAGTTCATGTCACATGGGAGAGCAATTACTCACAGATGATGGTTGCTGCCACAGGCGTATAATACTTGGACCTCCGCAGCAAGTACACTAAATGCAAAAATTCTTGTGCCAGAAAGCACAGCAAGAGCAGCAGAGGTGACGGGAGTCAAGCATTTTGTTAACAAAGGTTTTCTTTTATTGAGAACTCTGCTATAAATTACAGCTGTAGAACAATTAAAACAAAAAAAAAGGAAATCTTAGGTCCCATTCCAGACTGTAGCACAGTCATACACTGCTCCTTTATGCATTCCTTCCTGTTTTCTGACACCTCTGCCTACCCTGTCTCAATTTCTGCCCTTCATTTGAGCTAACATCACCAATCTTCTTGTTCAAGAATTTCCTTGTTCAAGTAGCTATGTCTTAAGTGCTTCTCAACTCTCTCTGCTCTCTCCACCACAACAGTTCTTTTAGTTTGGGTTTTTTTGATCTCTTTTTTGCTGTGGGGTTTTGGGAAGAAGGAGTAGAGGTGGAAAACACTTGGTTTTTTTGTTTGGTTTTTTTTTTTTTTTTTTTCCAAAACAAAACACTTCCTTGCCCTTTTGGTTCCCTCATCCAAATCATCCTGCTCAGGAGGCTCCCTATCATCTTCCTACCCAACCCTTTAGGACTGTATTTCATGTATCTGAGCTCAGAGCTTGTCCTTACCACTTGGATTTCACAGCACCAGTCTCTCCCCTGTTCTCGCTTCCTCATCTGAGCTCTTTCGAAATCCAGCCAGTGTTGCCTAGCCCTTCCAAATCTTGCCTGGTGTACAGCTCCCCTTCCTCCAAAAGCTAGTCTGTTTCTCCTCTCAAACAGCTCTCACTCATTTTTGCTAAAAGAGGAAAGACCAACATGAACTAACTGGTAACAAGAGACAAGGAGAAAACTGAGGTACTCAGCAACTTTTGTCTCAGTCTTCACTGGCAGTCTCTCTTCCCATACCTCTAAAGTGGATGGACTGCAAGACAGGGAGTGAGGGAGCAAAGTCCCTCTCACTGTAAGAGAACATCAGGTTCATGACCACCTGAGGAACTTGAACACATTAAGTTTACAGAAGCTGATGAGATGCACCCCAGAGTCCTGAGGAAATTGGCCGATGTAGCTGCCAAGTCCCTTGCCTTGATACTTGAAAAGTCATGGCAGTCAGGTGAAGTTCCAGGTGACTGGAAAAAGCGAAACATTGGACGTATTTTTAAAAAGGGCAGAAAGGAGGACCCCGGGAACTACTGACCTGGCTCAACTCTGTGCCTGGGAAGATCATGGGACAGATCTTCCTGGCAGCTGTGCTAAGGTACATGGAAGGCAGGGAGGTGTTTGAAAACAGCACACCAAGGACAAGTCCTGCCTGACCAGCCCAATGGCCTTCTATGATGGAGTGACTGCATCAGTGAACAAGGGAAAGAGCTGTCGATGTCAACTATCTGGACAATCTGGGTCCCCCCCAACATCCTTCTCTCTAGACTGGAGAGATACAGATTTGCTGGATGGACTGTTTGATGGATGAGGAATTGGCTGGATGGTCACATTCAGAGGGTCGTGTCAACAGCTCAATGTCCAGATGGAAATCAGTGACAAATGGTGTCCCTCGAGGGTCCATATTGGGACCAGTACTATTTAAAGTCTTTATTAATGACAGGGACAGTGGGACTGAGGGCATTCTCAGCAAGACTGCAGATTGACACCAAGCAGAGCGGTGCAGTTGACATGCCTGAAGAACAGGATGCCATCCAGAGGGATATCTTAGGACCTGGACAAGTTTGAGAAGGGGGCCCAAGTGAGGGTTCATGAGATTTAACAAAGCTAAGCACAGTCCTGCAACTGGGTCAGGGCAGTCCCCGGTACCAATACGGGCTGGGAATGAAGGGAAAAGCAGCCCTGCTGAGAAGGACTTAGGAGTGCTGGTGGATGAGAGACTGGACATGAGCTGGCACTGTGCACTTGCAGCCCAGAAAGCCAACTGTGTTCTCAGCTGCTTCAAAAGGACTGTGGCCAGCAGGTCGAGGAGGTGATTTTCCCCACCCTACTCTGCTCTCATAAGACCCCACCTGGAGCACTGCATCCAGCTTTGAGGTCCTCAGCTCAGGAAAGACACAGTTTTGTTTGAGGAGGTCCAGAGGAGAGCCAAAAAAAGGATCAGAGGACTGGAACAGCTTTCCCGTGAGGAAAAGCTGAGGAAATTCCCTCATCTACAATATAGAGATCTTGTTCAAAGACAAGACTAGTCTATTTTATTTTACAAGTATGAAAATGTCACTCTTTGGAACCTTACTTAAGGGATACTTCAGCTTTCCTTTGCAGTTAGAAGCACAAATTCCAGCATAAGTTTTTCAAAGGCAGCAAGCAATTCAGAATGGAGCAGTGTAGTGTGAAGTGTCAGGAGACCTCACTAATAACTTCTCTTTAATGTAAAGTGATGCAAAACAGCCCAACTTCATTAAGCTCATAGGTGCTGAAAACAAAATGCTGTGAAACCTGCAGCAAGAAAAGCATAAATTCTGAAGAATTACGTTTTAGGTTATTATCAGATTATGTCTCTATTAAAGGAGGCACTTGCCTCTCCCACCTAATGTATCAGAAAATAACCAACCCTTTGGTGCTTATCAGTGCTTTCATTCTTTAAAATAACATTTATACTTGCTTTCAGCATCCACCAGGAAGAACTTATGCTGACATAAGTACCTGAAATAATTTCATGTGACTCATCAATTTGCACAGGACACTGTAAAGGCTCTCCACATTCTGAAGAAATTAAATGCTTAATTCAATCCACGTGACTTTCTCTGGGTTTTCTTAATTATTCATTTATCCATGAGAACAGAAGGTTGCAGGTCTGGAGTTATATATAGACATAAAGGCAGAGAACAGGACAGAAGTCACTTGCCTGTGTTTGTTTATTTTGCTGGGCAAACTTAACACCTGCACAAAGTGAGAAAGTTGTTAATATATATTAACTCTTTTTCCCCTCCCCTAATTAAAAAAAAAGTCACAAGCAAACAAAAGTATTTAAAACAAACAAACACAAACCACAAAAAATAACCACCTCCTCAGTCAAGTGATAACAGTATATAAGTGCAGAGGATCAGCTAAAGCTGGAATGGTCACAAGTTTCTGTAATGGCACCTGGCAGCTCAGTCAGTACCTCTCAGCCCAGTTCACAGGCTTATCTACTGATAAGCACTGAGTGATCAATCAGTCCCAGTGGGGCACAGAGCAGATCAAATGATGGTGACAGAAGCTATCTAAACCCTTCACAATCATGGCATAACTCAATAAATCTTTGCAGTGTTAAGGTATTTGACAGTTTGGCTTCTTCACAAAGGCAAAAAGGAGCAGCTCATCCAAATAGTTTCATCATGGTGCTTTGGCCCTGGCAAGATCCCCCTTGTTAAAAAGCTGGCCAGAGGAACAGACATCTTAATCGTTCACAACTATTCAATGAGCTGTATTATTAGTTCTCAAAAATGTATTGCAGCATCCTTCAAAGAGACCATGACAAGAGGAGATTTAAAAGAAAACCGTGATTTGTTTGTTAGATGCTATGTTATTTTTTTCTCCTTAATATTACATTTCAGCCATTGCATTCATCAATAAACTTAGCAGGACTCTGCCTGACATTTTTAAAAATGCAATCAATTATGAAAAGTCATGCTGTTTGAGAAAAATTCATCCCACATTGAAAATATGAATTTAGTGACTCTCCAGGCTTTTAAGGTAATCTTATTATCCACATAATAATGTCCAGGGGCATAATAGTCTCCAGAGGCACCAGACCACTGTGTTAGTCACAGTGGAGTAAGTCTGTAGCAAAAAAATAATTGCCTTGACCTTATCTGAAGTTTTCTGATGGTAATATCTGAAATGCAGCCTTTCAGCCATGAGTGTTTGTTTGCACACTCCTTTTACAGTGGCTGAAGGACAAATGGAATTCTGGCCTCTGCTTTCAAGTCCACTCCCACCAAAAATGCTAACCCACGGAACTTAGACCATCACAGGCCAGTCTTCTCACACAAATCAAAGCAAGCATATTCTTGGATAATCTGGATCTCCTTCCTAACAGGGGGGGACTATTACATTAAAAGAATATTATTTCTTTTTTAATTGTGCACAAAAAGCAAACCATGCAGTGAAAGAAATCATGGTTAAAGTGTAGCCCTGCACCCACATGCACCCATAGTTGCTGTATCTTATTTCAAAAGATCAGCTGTTTTCTACGTGAAACTGTTGGGAGCTCCTTTCACCTGAAGGGAAAGGAGCCTTATCAGCACAACTGTGCCCAGGTTTAAACCTTTATGCAAACAACTCTTGCTTAGAAGAATCTAATTCCAATCTCTTTATTGCTCACCTAAGGCATTTGTTGCACTTGATAGGCTGTGGAGGAGGATAGCCAGATTGATCCCAAGATTATAGGATTGAAACTAATGGGAAGTGTTATAAAATTTTAATATATGCCATCTTCCAGACAAAAGGAGACTCCAGGGAGAGCTGACCTTTGAGTACAGAAACCTTAATAACATGTCAACAGTGGGGTTACATTTTCCATACAAAAACGAATGACAAAATTAGGGAGGCTGCACTACAGTTGTACTGTCTAGAAATAAGATGAGGCTTCTGCTAGACTTCAGTGAATTTGTAGGTTATATAAAAGACTGACAAAACAGAAAGACATATAAAATGCTGATATAGTCGCCACTGATTCCAAGCAAATCTGTGCCAAACAACAGTTCACAGATGATGCAAGTGTTATCTCATCTTAACTTCTGATTATACACCCACAGTACTTACACTCTTTTTAGCAGCCAAGCCCTCCTTCAGTTTGTACCTTTCCATTCACAATCATTATTAAGGGGGAGAAAAAAGCAACCACCTGCTTGAAATAAGCAATATATTCTTCACAAACAGAATTTTATAAAATAAATTTAACAAATAATTTTGGCCAGAGGGAAGAAAGGTCAAGAGTCAGAATAGCTTAAAATTTCAAGGGAACCCTGAAGTTCATCTAGTCAAATCCAAAGGAAGAAATATTTAAAAAGTCTAAAAGCCTAATTGTGAAATTTCAGAATCATTTTGCAGGTGAAAGTCTGTGATTGATAACATGCTTGTTTTTTTTCAAATTTGCCTTTAAAAAGCATAGAAAGATGGTCCTTTCAAACTGATCCTGTCCTGTTTTATCCCAATTGCTCTGTTCAGAAAAACA
This sequence comes from Dendrocincla tyrannina, assembly GCA_035047865.1. Taxonomy (NCBI): domain Eukaryota; kingdom Metazoa; phylum Chordata; class Aves; order Passeriformes; family Dendrocolaptidae; genus Dendrocincla; species Dendrocincla tyrannina. The sequence goes on from JAWWMP010000081.1 coordinate 42,654,503, forward strand.
TTTGACAACATTATTCATCATTTTCCACCATCTCTTCATTATGGGGCTCTACCCAGTGATATCCACAATGGCTTAATTCTTTCCACAACAGATTTCAATCCTCTAACACATTTGGCAATAGGAATGGCATTAAAGAGAAACACAAACCCAACAACAACAACCCCAAAAAAACTCAAACGAAAACAAAATGAAAAAAACTCCAAACAAATGCTACAATCCTCAAAAGTCCCCTTCAAAAAGAAATTCAGTGTCTTCAGAGAAACAGCACTGAAGAAATAGAAAAGTGTCACAATGATCAATAGTTCATTTCACATTAAGAATATTTCTTATCTGTCTGCTCTACAGAATACTCTGTAGCATTGTGCAGTACTCTCAGCGGCTTTTATTAAAAATTCAGAATATAATATAGCAGGTTTATTGATTCTTTTTCTGGTGTTTGAATTTCCTATGACTGTGTCTGGCACCCACCAAGGAGGGGATGACAACTGACCTCAGGTAATAAGGGAATTACACAAACATATATAAAGAATAGGCTGTCACCCATAACCGCACATTTAAATTAACACTGACCTGGAAAATACTTAATACATTAGAGAGCTACTAACAGCAACAAGTGGAATAATCAGCCCTTTGCTACAAAGCCACACCAAGAAAACAGTACTGAGAAAAGTGCTTTTATCTCAGTCATGCTTACAAACATTCCTGAAAAAGCATTGGAAAGAAAAGGTGCATGTTTACACACAGCTTTGGAGGAAAGCCACATATTTGCCTGTATTTACCAGCTTTGCACTGGTTCATGAAATTATGATGACCCTACACGAAGTCTGTATAGCAGAGATATTTCTGTCTTTGCACTGTGTGAAACCATTTGCTGAGGTTTCCTGTTTACTTTCCAGATCAATTATTCAGCCACATGTGTCTGCACAATACGAGAGTTTTTAAAGCACACAAGGCTTAATTATTGTCTTAGGTTAAATAATTAAACTAGGATTGCCAGAGTGTTTATCCAGGCATTCACATTTAAGAAAGGCTGCTGGAAAACAGGTGAAATCCAAATATTCTCCAAACAAAAGCATCTTCAGGTAAGGAGGGTGGTATTAACTTTGAGGAACCAATATTCTTTCTGTTCTGCCAGATCTCAGAGTCACAGTGAAAATTAATAAAATCATGAAGAAGTCCTTGTCACACAACAGGCACCTGGAAGATCAGTTCTGTCAGCTCTATTTAGGACGCCACAGAGAGGGATATGACATTTGCTGCTCATCCTGAGAACGAGCAAGAACTATGGGCTTCAAGAAAAATATTAATATAGATGCTTTATTAATTAAATTCTTCTAAAAATGTTACTTTTACTGATTAATCTATCAAGACCACAGAGCTAAGACTGACCGCTCCATAGCAGGTTAAAGTAGAGCTCTTCCATGTTTTATGTGTTCTTTGCAGAGAAGTTGCTAAATGGATTTTGGTGTCCAGCAGCTCAGCACAATCTCTTGGCATAATTCATTTCGTTTGTCCTTTCTGATCTGGGACTTCTCTAAGTTCTAGAGCATTTTAAGCCTTCCAGCATGCTGGCACCACTACAGTCCCCCAGAAGAATGGTAGTCTCAAAGATGAAGAGGTTCTAAGAAGCCCATAGAAACAAACTGCATATTGTTTGCAATTATACACATTCTTCTTTCTAGTTAAGCAAGAAATAACATCTCTAAGAGGATATCACAATTACAGTTCAGCTCCTTTGCTCCTGTACCCAGCCTTTCCCTCCTGTGAAGGTCACAGCACAAGGTGCAATGGTGCACACCTCAGTGCTGGTCTAGGGAGAAATTCAAGTTAATTAGCTTTCAGGTCTAAAATTAGCTGCTAATTTTATTTCTTTAATTAAAGACAACACTAAATATAGAGTTAGGGACAGCCCCACACTATTTGGTGCCTACTTTCTCACTAATTGCTGGTGGATTTTGTTGTTGTTGCTTTTGTCTGTGTACTATGCTGTGGTTGCAGGATTCTGGCAGTTCACAGTTCAAAATGCAGATTTTATTTTTTTTTTTAATTTTCTAACTCTTGTTTTCTCACATGACACTTTTGCCATCTGGTTTTCTTTATAAAATACTCAAATTGAACTCTTGGAGCCCTATTTTCCCAGAAAAAATTTTTTAGCTTAGTGAAAATTGGTAGCACAGTTTTTAATGCCTCATAGGAGTTCAGCTGGAAAAAGTTTTTCATTCTTTTTTTTCTTCTTCATTTTCCCCCTTATACAGCACTGCAAGCACATTGTAAAGCAGCAACAATTTGGAAGGTTTTCCAAGTAATTTCTTAAAATACCTAATTCTTTCATACTTTCATTTCCTATAAATGAAATATGTTATGAAAAAAAGTTGATTTACAGTAAGTAGCAGCAGATCTCCTGGCAAAACAATCTCACTTTCCAGTTATATCAAAACAAGGAAAACATTGAACTGATGTTGTAAAACTGATGTTGTAAAATTATGAAGAGCTGAGAATACCCAATAAGCCAGAGTCTTACTGTAAGGTGTTTGCTTTAATAAGGAAAATATTTAACCTTTGGAAGCACTTACTGTGGATGTAATGAACTGACTGTTAGGAAGTATTCATAACTTCTGTCTTTTTAAAAGCCTTTCCTTTCATTCAATGATAAATCATGGACTCACTCTTAAACTTAAACATTCACTTTCTGATGCAGAATATCAAACTTGTACACGGGGATCTTTTCTGTCCTTAAGGTAAGGGCCGGTTGCAGAATCAGAAGTTCAAGTCGCTGTCTTTGTCAGGGGGTGGGTGGTCTCTTTGTGTTGTATTTTACATTTGTTATACTGGATTATGCTGAATCATATCTGGATTTTAGTCTTGGTTTTCCAGAGTAAAACACTCTTGCAGCTCTTGGGAGAAAATGAAGTTGAGGAATGGGAAACTCAGTACATTGCGCTGCTTAAGTGTTAGACTAAGGAAGATCTGATGATGTAAGAACCCAGATAAAAACTTCTACAGTGATTAATTTTCTCATCTCTGGCAGCCATAGAAACAGATCCAAAAGCCTATATTTCTAGCTGCTACTCTGTTACTCTGTCTACAGAAAATTGGATAAGATGATGGGAAAACAGGTCTCCCCTAAAGACTGCTAGTTTGTAAAGTGGCAACAGATTTACGGATATAAACATAGGTATCTATATATCTTTCCTCTCTAATGTCTTGAAGCTTTAGTTCAGAAGAGTTTCTGCAACTCTGTTCTCCACTCCCTGTGCTTTACTGGTTACAGTAAAGTCGAGTGAGACCACCTTAGAGTCAGCATTTTGTTTATGGGTCTGTGCCGCACAGGGCTATGGGGAAAAGTGCCAAAGGAATTTCTCAATATGTTGCCAGCAAAACTTTCAAAAGCATCATGAAAACAAACATGTTTAAATCAGGTCTTTTTGAGGGTATGTTGGGTAGAGAAGATGGCTAGGGGGAGGGCACTAACTATTTGTTCACCTGGTAATAGTATTATACATGGCAATGGTGTCCCATTTTAGACTTACCCTGACCTGAATCTGTCATCTGGAAGAAAAGGCTGTTTTTAAAGAGCATGGAGTCCAAATAATGTTTTGCCCAGCCGCTCCTGCACGTTGTTTAATTCTCCTTTATGTTAATGGATGTAAGTTAAATGCAAACTGTAGTAGCTGAATTAATGTTATGACTGATGGGTGTTTTAAAAAGAAAAAGCAGTTTTAGAAAGGGCTGTTTTTAATTTGTGAGATTATAGTTTGCCAGTTTCAGTGAGTTTCAGACCTGTCAGATGCTGTTCATGAATCAGAAAAGGAGACGGGAAAGCTGTTAAAAGGTCTAATTCTAAAAGACAGAAGACATGCATGATGAATTTTAAATGATGAGGTAGAGCTCTGCTTCAGGTCACTGGTGTTTATAGGAAGGTTCATCAGTGCTGGGCCCTGGAGGGAATTTGCTGGTGGCAGGAGCTTCTTATGCATTTGGGTATCCAGCTGCAGAAGGGATAATCTGCCCCTGGAGCTTTCCACTGGTGAGTATCTACATGGGCTACACACAATGCCACACAGGGAGGCTGCTGCAAGGTGTGGCGTGTGAAGAACCTGTGACTCAGTAATACTTGAGAGAAGTACAGTAACTCGAGAAAGTGTAGTGTTTTGCTGTCTATTTAAAAAACCCCAAATTGATCAAATAATAACAACTAAAAAAACCAAACAAGTCCTCCCAGCCTGAAAAATCTCCGTGTTTCCTCAGAATTGTTTTTCTCTCCCTTCCTCCCTGGTTCTTGCTTTGGCCTATGCCCCAAAAAGTCTGCCATGTCCCCTGTTCAGCAGAAGTAGGGGCAAAGGACCAGTGGTTACCCCTGATGACCCTGTCAGTGTGGCATATGAATGCCCAGTGTATGTCAAAACCCACCTTCTGAGCTCTGTGCAGTATTTGAATGGCACACTCTGAAAGCCTCAAGTGTTGGTATCTCATCTCTTCTCGTTCAAAGCATATCTAGATAATGATGATAGAATATTATGTGGCTGGTACAGTAAATGTTGTTACTAATGCACTGCTCCTAATACTATTGAATTGCATTGCCTCTAGAATAACAATGGGGAGAATTGCTTCTAATTCACACAGCACTATGATTCACAATATGTGCACGTGTGAACTGACCTTTTTTTGGCTCTGGCAATGCACTGATTGCTTTGCAGCCCTTTTATCAGGGCATCTTGAATAGAATCAGGAACTGTGAAGTGGGGGATTTGAAAATGGGGATCTGGAAATACTGGTGCAAATATTGAAAAGTGGTAGAGAAGAAGGAAATTCCCAGAAAGTCCTTGCTTTGACCATATTTCCCTCCATGTGTATCCCTGAAGTGCTGGTATGTGGGCATCCCAGCATGTACTGTCCTTTTAAAGGAGAACAACTATTCAATTATCATCCTTTCTATTCAATCTATGTGCATGCTTTCTCAGTTCAAGTTCAGCCACCTCTAGCTCACTCATGCAAGTTCTTTTGATTAGTTAATTTATTGCCCTTATTGAATGTCATTCTGAAATTAAAAGGCTGGCACATGAAAGCTTCAACAGAAGACCTTTGCTGGGCCTATGTGTTGAGCAGTCAGTCCTTTTAATCAAGTTACTGAATTGTCCTGGTCCATCAGGCATGAGTCTCCTGAGCCTCAAGGAACTTGGATGCAGGAGGAGGAAAATGTTAAACCTATTCTAATTTAATAACCTATGTTCAGAAAAGGGTAAAACTGCTGTTTAGGTAAGTAGATAATAAGTTTAAAGGAATTACTAAGTCTGGAAATATGCTTTGGCAATTTTTCATGGCAAATTGAAGTATGAAGATAATGCAGTTCTCAAGGTTTTGGCTCATATGGCTGATTTTACAATTCTGCATTACTCTGTAGAACAGGGCAAAGTTCTGTGCAAAAGTCATCCTAGGAAGTTTATTTGCTGTAGCTATTTGAGACAGCACTCTCAGCCCAACAGACTCTGCAATACAGGGGCTGTGCACCCTTCTGGGGAAGAAGGGGACTGTGTTGTCTGGTGCTGTGAAGATGGAAAAAATTCTTGCTGAGACTCCTAGATTAGATATAGAATGGATGTCTAGGATAAATATATATATATCCATGAATATAAACCACACAAGAGACACTGCAAAACACTCTAAGGTCTCTGAGTCACGGCTTGTGTTAACACCCTTTCATAGATAAATGTTGAAACCTGACTGAACAATTGCTCACTTTGGCTAAAGTTGTTGCTGTAATACAACACTGGGTGGGAAATACCACAATGCTGAGAGGTCAAGTGGTTAATTCATATGTGGCCTCTGAAATGGAAGATCCAAAATTAAGAATCGTCTTTTCAGCACATCAGTTGAAGAATGTGTCTTTTCCTTACCACTGGTTTTAATCACCAGGGTGATAAAAAAAGAAAAAAAAACAAACCCAAACGTAAATAGGATTGAGTGATTTGCTGAAGCTCTGTTAGGAAGCTGTGTTTGAGTTTCCCAAGTTCTGCTTCACTGACCTATCATTCTCACTTTTTGCTATAAATCAACTTTTTTTAAACAACATTTCATGCATAGAAAAATGAAAATATGAATTAGGAATTTTTAAAAATTATTTGAAAATACTTTCCCAATTGCTGCTACTTCACAATGCGCTTGCAATGCTTTAAAAGGGAGAAGATGAAGGAAAAAAAGAATGAAAAACCTTTTACAGCTACACTCTAGTGTGGCATTAAATACTGTGCCATTGATTCCTATTGAAATTAAAAATTAATTTTATCTGGGAAAACAGGGTTCTGAGAGTTCAAATTGAGTATTTTATGAAGGAAAACAGATGGCAAGCATGTCATGTGAGAAAACAACAGCTAGAAAATAAATTAAAATCTGCATTTTGAACTGTGAACTGCAGTTTGACTGCCAGAATCCTGCAACCACAGCATAGCACACAGTAGACAAAAAACAAGAAGCCACCAGCAGTTAGCATCTTCTCAAGCCAGGGTCCCAAAACAGCATGGCTGGGTTTGTTGGGTGTTCACAGGGTTAAATCTTTCTTACATAGATCTGCATGCTTGAAAATAGCTTTAAACTTGTGCTGCTGGACACAGATAGCAAACTAATGCTGCATTACCTGATAAGGGGAAGCTTTTATTAAGCAGAAATTTTTTAAATAATAAAAGCTGGAGGAGGTGGAGCAATCAACACAGTGCTTTTGTTTGTACTGAAAAGACTTGCTGGGACACCAAATTTAAGAACTCCTCTACCATAGTCATAATAGGTATAAATCAAACCAGACTTGCTAGCATAGTTTAGACCACCTTGAGCACTTTTATACACCTCAACCTCTTCAGCCTGTGTTGACACAAGATCGGGTTTGAACATCTAGCAACACCCAAATCTACAGTAAAGCTTAATTCTTAGAGAGAGCAACAGGAGTATCAGGGTAAGCCCAGGAGACCACAGACCCTCTCCACCCACCAACCAACCCAGAACATGAGCTCAATCCCTCCAGTTTCCCACCAAGGCCCACACCTCTAGGCAGGTCTTACCTGCATCATCCTCCTGCCTGCCCCCACAAGCTTTCAGTCCAGCAAACTCTGCGGTTTGGCAGCATCTTCTTTCTTCCCTTCAACACAAAGCAGCTGCTTGTCTTCTCAAACAGTAATCAAAGGTGATGCTAAGTCTCAAACATCATCCACTGCTGCAGGCACAAGTTTTAAAAATACCATGCAGACAGTATTTGAAGTAAAGGACAGGTTGGGTATTGCAATATGGTTTAAGTCACTGTCTTCAGCACTGTTCCACACACTCCTTTGGCTGCCAGGCTGGAAAACGCTGAAGCTCTAAAGGTTATTAGATTATTGTTTATGACAATGGGAGTGTGAAAATTTGTAGTCATGATAACATATCCCACTTCAAGAAGAAAGTGGAACACATGATTAAAAAAAGGCTTACACACAAAAGCTCTGTCTGTCCCTTTATGCAGCTGAACAAAGGAGCTTTCTTCTCTCCTTTCCTACTACCTCATTAAAAAAAATTAATCTCAAAATACAATAAAGACCAAGAGGAACAGAAAAAATACTTTGACAGTTTTTTTCTACGTGCATTATACAAAGCAATTTTTAGCCTAGAAAGAGGTACTGCAGTTTACCTAAACTGACTCTTGAGGGTATTTTACTTAGAATGAATGTTTAATAGATGTTAGCTCAGTTGAAGAAGTAAGCAGCTCATGGAAGAGAAATAGCTCTAAATCTCTTCATAAATAGTAATTTTTCCACAAGGGCTTCTACATGGAATAAAAGCATACCTGCACTACTGATATATCACAAGCCAATATTTCTGCCTGTCACTTCACTTGTTTGACTAGAAATTAATCAGAATTTTGAGATCAAGCTTTCTGCTCTTTCCCTCCAATATGCACAAAATGCTTTTTTAGGAGCAATGCATATAATTGTGTGCTGGACTGGAAGTTCAGACAAGCCTCTTCTGGTGCCTCAGTGCCACAGATCCCTTGTATGATTGCAGAGAAATCACATAACCCTGCTGCCCCTCAGTTGCCAGTCAGCAGGGCTGGGGTAGCATTACTTCCCCTCTTTACACAGGATCTGAAAAAGCACAGCAGCAATGTTTGTGACTCATTCACCATGGCACAGAGGAGCAACACTTATACATTTGTAAGAATTCATAGGCTGGTTCAAAGGGGGACTTCAAAGGCAGTTTTTCTTTTTAATCTCCCCTTCCTTTTCTTCCTGCTTCAACCTTTCATATTGCCTCTTCCTTCCCAGGGGGTTAAAATCTGCTCCCAAACACACACCTCACATAAGTGACACTGTGACAGGGAGTGAAGGCAGGCCTGTCACCGGAACTGCTGCCCAGCCATCCCTCACACCTGAGCCCTGCTTTCCCCAGAACACCTCAGATCCTTCCTACAGGAACAAGAGCAAAGAAAGCTGAGAATCATCACCTGCCCTGGCAGATGACAATACCCTGCGCAACAGCAACAGTGCTTGGAGTTTCCAGTAAAGTTGAACAGGACGGGGGGAGAGCTACTAAAAATGTTTATTCAAATAAACAGCTCCAATCCACAGAGTTTCAGCCCCTGTCACACCAGTCTATTCGCAATTTCCACTACTTCGCTAAGTGCTTTCAACTAGAAATTGAATGGCAGATTTGTTCCCAGCACTAGTGCTGTAAATACCTGGGTGGTGACTCCTTCAGCACAGAGAGAGAGCCAAGTGACAGCTGGAGAAAGCCATGTTGCTAAATTATACTCATGCTCAAAGTTTATTTAATCTTTTCTGTTTAAGGTCTGAGTGCTTCTCTGCAAACTATTTAAAACAGGTATGGCCACAGCCTTCCTAGTCCCAAGAGCCTCACACCAGCATCCTTATACAGTTTCAAACCATTTACCCAAGCCACTTACAGAGAAATCCCAGAGATCAATGAACAGGAAAAGGATGAATCATACCTTGGGAACAAGTAATTTCACCCCACATGGGGCCCTTTCAGACATTCACCATCTATATAAGCCAAAGTGTGCAGGCGAGCATATTAACAGACAATTCAGGTAGGACTTCCTGCAAGGAGCTCAGAAGTTCCAGCCATCTCCTGCCCTACTGACACCTTCCAGACCTTCTGCTCCCAAGTTTCTGCTGCTCACACACGGTTTGTCCTGCAGAGGAATCCTGGCAATTCACTCTGCATGGTGGATTACAAATCAAGCAAAGCAAACGTAACTACCCTGCCCTTTACAAGGTTCACGAGACATTTTACACTGACAGCTAATGCATTACCTTTTCCACAGAGGTCAGCCCCTGTGTTTTCCTCAACGCATGGCTATTAAGAGCATTTAACACCAATTGTTCACTTATTCATAAGCTTTTGGCTGCATTCTACTTTTTCCTCCACTTCAACACAAGTGACATGAACTTCTACCTTATTTTCCAACTGCAATTCCACTGAGTGGCTTCCACCTGCTTGCAGTATCCATATTCAGATTAAAAAAAAAACCAAAAGCCCACCACAAAATCCATACTTCACAAGTTCTTTGCTATCAGAGCCAGGGGTAGGTCACCTCAGAATCAGTTTAGAGAAACTGAATTTGTGGTCTAATGTATATCATCACTAAGCCAAGCAAACCACAATCGATAACAGGTCATGTTCAACCAAAGTTTCTTGGCAACAGTGGCATGAAAAATGTTAGGGCTACTCTTCCCTTCCTTTTCCCATATGTTTCAGAAACCACCGGGCACTGCCCCCTCTGCAGAACTTGTGCATGCTGTTGGAAACCTACACAGAAGTAATTTGTGAAAATTTCTGGGGTGCAGCTCATACTTTGTCAGTGAATTTAAGGAGAGCAGTTCCACTGCAAGTCACTTGCTTCATCCATCTTCCCTCATTCTCTTGAACTGCAGGAGAAATGGACCATTTCAAATTGATCAAACACTCAACATTCTCTCTTTGCTACTTTGTCCAAGCCCAATTTAGGCTCTAGGCACAGTTTAAAAACTGCACTCTTTATAAAAATTAGTATCTGACAATGGATTATCACTGAGAAGTGGATGCAACTACATGAAAGAAATATTCACCTGCTAAATGCGTTATTAAACTTCACTATTTCCGCAATAAAACACCACCAAGATGTAAGTGCAAATAAAATTAACTCTGGGTAGTCACGAGAATGATTATATAATAAATATTTGCCCACATTGAAAGGAATTGTAGGAGGTAAAGTAGTAAAATTCAACTCTGCTTTATGCAAATTATTATCCTAAATTCCTACAGAATGCATTTGGCTTCATCATTATCACTTATAAAAGTCATGCTTCATCTTGCACTTAGTACAAACCACGTTTAGACTTTAATGCTATGTAGGTAGTATTTATGTAAGAAAACTGTCAGGACCAGAATTGTTTCAGTAAAAGAAGGACCCATGTAGCTTAATAGGTCAGGAAAACAAATCAATACATTAACATCACAATTACCAAGGTGCAGAAACTAAAGATTTGCCTAAGGCAGGAAAAAACCCCATCTCCGCTGTGAAATTTGTGAACACCAGTAAAACTTTGGTTAAACTTTGGTTCAAAGCAAATCCATTTCCATTGCAGATTAGAATAGCTAGCTTTTAAACCTCCCCTGGTCAACTCTACTGAGAATCACTGCTTGCCTTCAAGTACACCTCTTTGAGCAGCTAATTCCAAAAGGTTTCAAGGATGCTTCTTCAAAAAAGGTTTTACTGAACTTCAAAACAACTGGTATCTGACAGTCTTGACTTCTTTTTTTTTTTAAAACAAACCAAATGTATTTACTTAGGTGACAAATTCAACCCATAAATAGGTGAAGGTACTACAGCCTCTGTGCCTATTCATAAGTAACAGTGGGAAGTCATTCACATCACACTTTACATATCTCTATGTAAGAAGTACAAGAGCAAGGGCAAGAGCAGGGGCACTTTTCAAAGAAGTCAGACTAGCACTTAACTAGCAACTCACAGGGGCCACTTTTATTGGCCAAAATAAATATCTAAATTGAAACAGCAGAGATAAAAGAGCATTAATAAATAGCCAGCTTACTAAATAGGACCATTACCAGCTGTACACTATCAGAAATCTTAGTTCCAGGAAAAAAACCCACAAAATCAAAACCACCCCGAAACAAACCACATTATTTTCACAGTTTGTTATCTTTTGTTAACTCATGTGATGTTATGTCAGAAATGTGTTGGTCTCCTTCATGTGCTACATAAATATCCACAATTCAAGAGAGCTTTGTCTCCTGTGTAGAAAGGATGAAATCTATTTGAAAGTCTACTTTCTGGAAGATTTTATAAAATCACAAAGGATGTGGCTGAAATATCACTTGTCCCCAAAACTGAATTAGCTATGTCTGAAAACTTCATTGTAGGCATTCTCTGCTCTTCAAACCTCCAGATGACTGAAATCTCAATTATTTCAGAATTTTTTTTCCAGTTGCACTACTACTGTTCCAATTAGAAATTTTTTCCTGGTGTTTGACCTGATTTTCCACTGCAGATAACAAATGTTCCAAATCTGTAAACTTACAAATACAATAAAACATTTCATTTCTTTCCTGATACTCTCTTCCTTTCCTGACATTTAAGACAGGAATAATTCCAGCACCAGTGAAGGTAATGCAAGTTTTGCTTTGCATTTCACAAGCATCAGAACTTTACCTGCTGCTTTTTCACTAAAACCCACTTGTGATTTGTAATTTTTGATCCTTCTATCCCTTGGGAAATACCACAAGTATATTCTTCCCTCTTCATAAAACCTGTCATTTTTCCTTCTCTCTAATTTTACCTACTGTGTCACCCTTTCCTAATTATAAAATAGCCTATAACGTGGCAGGCCAGTGTACTAAGACTCACTCTCAGCCCATTGCTCCTTTACAGCTCTTCTCAACATCTTGAGCTTTGCCCTCCACTATTTCCTCCTTGTCTTTTGATAGCTTTTGTGCTATTTTTTAAAAATTATAGAAATACTTTGGTTGAAAGAGATCTTTCAAACAGAGTCCAAGAGTTACCCTAACGCTGTAAAGTCCACCACTAAACCATGCCCCTTAGTGCTACATCTATGAATCTTTTAAATACCTCAACCACTTCCCTGGACAGTCTGTTCCAGTGCCTGACAATCCTTTTGGTGAAGAAATTTTTCCCAATATTAAATCTAAACCTCCCCTGGCACAAAAATTGAAGAAGTTTTCCTGACCATAGACAATCCGCATCAGCACCACTTGTCACTGCCTAAGATCAAAGAGCCCATTATACACCATGTCAGTGCCAGAAATGTGTACAAAAGCACACTAACAGGTAAAGGTCCAGTGCAGAGAAGGCTAAAGTTACAAGGCTTCCCCTGCAGACATCCAGTTATTTTGAAAGCAGCTGAAATAACCTTGCAGCTAGTATTCACTATGTGTCCTCCTAAGGGAATCAGCACAGCTCACAGTGATTTCACACCTCAGCTTTGTGTGAATCCTCCTCCTAGGGGTTCAGCTGTCTGTGATCCAAGGCCTAGTTTTGACACAGCAGAACTGCATAACCTTGGATGGAACTTCTAAGAAAAGTGCCAGCTTGCAAGAAAGCTGTATGACAAAACTAGAGGCACTATAGATAGGAGTGGTAATCTGCAGCTAGACATAAGAGCCTTGAAACACAGGTTGTTAACAGTTCAAGGACTTCAGGAAAAAAAAACAAAAACCCAAACCGAAATAACTATGCAAATCTATAAATTTATAATGGGGAAAAAAAAAAAAGGCAAGGCAGCAATACTGAGAATCATTCTGTCCAAGAAGCACTAGAAATCAAACTTTCCCAATACTGGTGACTGTCAGGCCAGCAATGGTGCCAGGACGGGTGTGGCCACACATGAAGATCTGGGATTCTCCAGTGAAAGGACATGGCCATACTGGAGAGACCAGCAAAGGACCACAGGGATAATGAAGGAATGGGAGTATAAGTTCCTCACACAGGAGGAAGGGTTGAGAGAGCTGGGACTGAGCCTGGAGAAGAGAAGGTTCAGTGAGGAACTTGCCAATATATACAAACACAGAGAATGAAGCTGGGCACTTCCCAGTGGTGTCCTGTGGCAGGACCAGAGGGGATGAGCACAGCCTGAAACACAGGTGGTTCCTTCTGAAGATCAGGAAACACTTTCTCACTGAGAGTGACAAGCATTGGCACAGGTTGCCCAGAGAAGCTGCAGTTTCCCTCAGTGGAAAAATTCAGAAACCATCTAGACACAGTTCTGAGTAACTGGCTCTAGGTGGCCCTGCTTGAACATGGGGATTGGCCCAGATGACCTCCAGAGGCCCCTTCCAAGCTCCGCTATTCTGTGAAGTACATGTCTTACCTAGAGGTAGCATGTTAATTCTCTGCCTGATGTCTTACTAATCCTAGCTATCTACCACACATCTCAGTCAATAAATATCTTGCTTTCACAGTCTCTTTGTGTACAGTAGAGGATTAACAAAGCAACCAAGAGGATTACAGCTAACTGCATTAGCTTTTCCCCGTGGGAGCAGTTCGCAAGATCTCCATCTAACAGGATCTGTGCTGCTGACCAAGTACACAAAATATTAAAATTCTGTTATGATTGCACTGATGAATTCAAAAAGTTTATCCTAAGTCCCTTTGAACTAGATGCTTTGAGTACAAAAACTGGAACATCATCTCCTTTACCAGCCCATGGAAAACATGTAAGAATTAATCACCTAAAGACTACTTTTCCAACTAAATTACCCTTGGAATTTATTTTATTTAATGTTGCAATTATTCTTATAGACTCTTTTGAGTTGATGAGGAAGCATTGCTTCAGCTTATTCAGATATCTCTTCCTTCAGCCCATAATAGAACACAGTCCATAAGTAGGACTATTAAACACATAAAAAATATTTTCTAGTGTAATCAGTCACTTCCATATCATTATTGTCAATTAAAGTAATTACAGAAGTGAAACAATATTTAATTCAATACTAAGGGAAAATCTCAAAAATACTTGTTTAAACATTGTCACACCTTTTTGTGTATACTTTATTTTAAATCAGCCATGCATTACAAATCCATGTTCAGAGATTTTTAGCCTCCTATATCTAATTATAAACTGCATCTGACATTTCAAACTGCACTTACAACCTGCATATAATGAACATTTACTTTGCTTCAACTCCTAGCCCTTGATACAAACTATCTGAAAAGTGAAGAAAAAAAGACTTTGAAATATATTCACCAGTTTCCTCATTTCTGACTACTCTGGAGTCCTACAGCACAATTCTTTCTTATGGAAGATAAGATTTGGATGGATAGGAAAAGGAAGGACTGATACTGTCACTGTTCCTATAAGGTACACTTGAGCTTTTAAGATATCAAATAAAAAAATAACAGAAATATTTATTTGGAATCTTGACCGAAGTCACAAAGATAAGCAAAATTAAAATTACAGTTCATCAAGATGAAGAGAAAAAAGGACTGCAGAGAAAATTACATGTGCCTTAAAAGTTTCTGCTTGATCTTTCTTTGCTTGACTGTTGCCACCTCCAGCATTTACTGTCAGCCCCAATGTACAGGGCTGACACTGGATTTTATACATCTGCAAAATGACAACAAACAAACAAACCCACCCACCAGAAAAACCCCCAGCAAACCAAACAACCAAACAAATAAACAAAGCCAAAACCCAACTGCAGCCCAGCAAACCTCCCTCTGTTTTTTTCACACAAGTGAAATTGAGCCTTAGAGCAGACCTTCAACACAGGCTTAAGGCTTTCTGCAAGTTCATAAAAAACATCCCCAAGAAGTTACAAGCTGCCTGCAATCCGTCATAGAGAACTGGAACCTACCTAAAACACTGATAGGCAGCTAACTCAAATTCTCTGTTACCCTTTCCCTCACTCTTCTCTCCTCCTTCATCTACACACTAATTCCATACAACTAATTGCACAGATTTTTATAGATTCTTTTTTCTTCCTTCTTTCTTTGATCCCTATGCAAAGATGAGCTTGTCTGGCCAAATGGCTGGCAAGATCTCAAAGTCATTTTCAATCTTTCTCAATGAATCTTAATGATCCCACAAGATTTTCAACCTAAACAAAAAGCCAAGTAAAACCATCTGCTTTTATCAACATACAATGTATCAGGGCAACATTTGCACCAAGAGTACATGGATGATGCACAACTCCATCAACTCATGAATGCAAGGGTAACAGCAGCAGCAATTAGCATAAAACCAAATAAGAAACAGCTGTCTACATTACTTAGCACACTGTTAGTTGGGGGTTATTCATTTGTCCACATTTCCCAGGATTTCACTGGCACTGACTTCAAAGTGCCAGTCACAGCCCCCACATTACTGCACACATATTATCTTATGGCAGATATTTCACAAGACATTTTTAATTCAATAAGCAAGTCCTGCATTTTTCATAATATCCAGATGATTGACAGAGTCCTTCTAGACAGCAAATAACATTACAAATCCTAGCCCTTCACATTATTCTGAGCCACAGTGACAAGCATTACTAAAGACAACAATCTTGCTTGAAAGCTCTAGACAAGATAATATGGGAGAAACTCCCTCAAGTAAACTGTCAAAAAAGACTTAGAAATTAATTCCTAATGCTGCCCATGTCCAAGCTGAATCCCATAGTCAAATGAGTGGCTTTTGCCACCTTTGAGAAGAGTGTCTTGCCCTCCCTACATGCACAGGGAATGTCTGTCTTGCCACCTGATCACTGACAATCCATGCAACATTTAGTGATCAATTCACAGCAAATAATTCACGGGAGGGAATTACAGAAGGCAGTAGATTAGAAAAGCAGCTCCACAGCTTGCAGTCTTTTACATCAAGAAAACTTTTCTTGCTTAGTGCACACCTGCTTTCCATTTGTTCACTGTTTAACTAAAGGGAATCTTATTCTGTACTAGCTTTACTCTGTAACAGCTGTTTCCAGACTTTGCTGATCCAAGAACCAGAGTCATTAGCAAATTAAATGCTGTAGGTACTCTCCCTGTGCCAATCACACATTTATTGACAATAAATCAGGAATCAGTCACATGGGTGGCAACAGCTGGGAGTCATGGGAATCATTATTCTAGCCACAAAAGGTTGGTCTGGACAAGGACCCCCTTAGCATCCTATCCCGAGGTGTTTCTTGCACTCCCTTCAGTCAGGCTACCAAAGAAGCTTACAGGTATTTCATTTCCAATTTTGGAGAGCCTGGGCTGGCAAAAGCAGGGAAGGTTAGTGCTAAGAATAGGGCGGGGGGAGCGCACTGAGCTAAATTAGGAGAGGAATCCCCTTCTGGTCCGACCAGCTCCCACCCGTAACCAGGCGCACAATGAAAGGGCTTTGCTGTGGAAGGACACCTTAAAAAGCCCGACGCAAAGCAGTCCCTCGCTGCGAGCGGCAGGGCGCGCAGGAGGGATGCGCATCCCCGCCCCGTATTCCTGGAGGGATCCCCGCTCCGCGGGGAGCGGGAGGAGCCGCCACCGCCGCTCCTCGGGCGCCCTCCGGCGGGGACAGGGACGGGGATAGGGACAGCCCGGGCGTGGCGAGACCCCCCAGCGACGCCGCTGCCCTCGGAGGTCTCGGGCACAGCAGGCGAACGGAGACGGGGTCGGCACCGGCGCGTCCATACTTAGTCCCGCTTATTGAACAAGTTATCGAGGTCTGACACAAAAACGTCATCTTTGGGCAAATCACCTTTTCTGCAGGACACGGTGGAACTCCCGAGGCAGCTTACCTGGATGCACCCTTTGTATAATCATTTTCTCAAGGAAATAAATGGGAATTGGGTCATTTACTGCATTAGGTTTCACTCGGTATTTCAGTATTGGAGAGAAAGTGAGAAGCTCTGGTAACATTTCCCAGTTAAGCCACTTGCAATGTTATGTTTCCATTCCTGCCTGTAGTATGTATGGTCCCACTCCTTCATTTTTGGTGTTCGGATGGTCTCTGAATCCATTCCAAGTGTTGTACTCAGCTGCAGCAGATGCTGTAAGGACAGCACTTCTGCATGCTCACAGCTGTGATTCAGCAAAGCATTCAAGCTTATTCACCAAAACACTTGGGCATATACCAGTTTTTAAGGATGCATGTAGCCCCTCTTATCTCTGTGTAGCTTTTTCTAGGCCATAAATGCCACTTTGAGACTTACCTGTCTTTAAGAATCAAAGTTGTTGGAGGACATGCATACCACTTAGAAGAAGAGTATGTTCCTGAATCAGAGCTAGATGGCAACTTCACAGCTGTGTCGTGCTTGCAGTACAAAAGAGCAAGCAGAAGCCAACTAACACAATGCTGTTTTCTTAAAGGCAAAACACTACAAATGGCTGATTAGTGGGAGACATGAGGCTCTTTGGCTACTCAAAACTGAATTTACACTGAACAAACAAACCCCTTTCCTCTGACAACAGCTAGCATCAGTGGCACATGCAACTGCATAGGCAAAGGACGCTTCAGTTCCAAGGGCAGACTAAAGCAGAGCTCCTCAGAGCAGCATGCCTTACTATACAAGTTTTGCTGTCAGGCATCTTGCAAAAAACCTACAGACATTTAGCTGCTCTTTAACATTGCATGTTGTGGTTTTAAAGAGCAAAAAGGGCTTAAACTTTGAGTCACAAACACTTAAACCCCAAATTTACCATTTCCACAGCAACCTCAGCACAGCCCTTTGTAGGCATGTATCTTCATCCTCAAGTTAGAACTTCCTGCTTCCTTAAAGACTCCAATGAGATACAGCAGATGACATTAAATTTTAGATTGGCTAATTATGTGAAGTGTTGCTGACTAATGGTTGCATCGGGAACCATAATGCTGACCGCTGGCTATCGGTCATTCAAATTCCACCACTCTAACAATCCATAAACAATCCATGTGTTGTTTTCACATGGAGTCTACTAGATGATTTTAAAACATTAAAATAATAAACCTAGGAAAAGCTATGACAGCATAATAAAATACCAAACACTACTTGCATGCAAAGACTAGAAAGGCATATAATAGAAAAACACATTTTAGACTTGGAATGTTGTCAGCCAACCATTGAATGCAATACCTAGAAACAGCTGCCTTTTATAGTGTACGTCAAACAATCTATAGCAAAAAAGGAAGACAATCCAGATCAGATTGCCAATCTAGACCTTTTTCCATCTGGCTTCAACATCTCTGTCTTTCAAATTTCCTGAGCAATTCGGCAAGACACTTGGTCTGCCCACATCCATGGTACTTTTCTAATCCAACCCATGAAGAGAAATCAGCAATTGTGATATATGAGCCATAGCTGCCATAGAAATGTCTCCTACAAACCAACACTGAACATTCAACACCACCATGTGCATTTCATTAGCTCCTCTGCATATAGAGAGCTCCAATCTTTGGCACACTGCTAAGAAGGTAAGTTTTTCTGTCCAAGGTATAAATGTCCAATCTCTTGAGCAGAATTACTTACCATAATTCACCTTACTTTAGTGTTTCAAACTGGGGTATGTTTAAGCACCCCATTTTAGAAAAATTTCTCCTCAAAGATTAGGAGATGGACAGTTAAGCATGATATCTCAGCTACCTGCTGGCTACTGAGCTACACAAACTGATAATGCTCTTCACGTGTATATTAAGAGTCTCCTTTTGAATGTTATTAACAGCTTTCTTGAATACTTTTAACTTTAGTGATACACACTTTGTTTCCTATCACCCTAGCTCAGAAAGGCTGTTCAGCATATGCGTGAGTTCCTGCCCCACTAAGGATTATTTTAAGCCTATTTGAAGCTTTCCAGTAATGTGCATTTGAACTCCACAGACCACACTACAATGCCTTTTCCTCATTTGAATAGCTAGTTTGATCAGACTTTCACCACCTGAAATTTCAAGGAACCAAGAACAAACTTGGGAAATGCCAACTTTTGAGTTTTTCTTACCTGAAACTAGCTACAGCACAAAGAAAAGCATTGGGTTTTTTTAGTTCCTCCCTCACCAAGTCTGGTCCTATGTTGTTGCTACTTAAAGTGCAAGAAAGTTTCTATTTTATTTTGCTTATTTTCACACCTTAAAAAATACCAAACAGTTTGACAGAAAGTCTTGCAATTGCAGCAGCAAGAAAAGTTTCACAAACAACTGACTGGATTTTGTAAACTGCTTACTGTCAGGTATTCTAGCACCACAGAAAAAAAATACAGAACAGCAGTAACTGACTAGTCAGCTCACATGTGTGGAAATTGCAACCTCCAAGCTTTTCTGGGAGCAACACTGTTATCTGTAACATTTCTGCATAATCACAACAGCAAGCATGTTCTTTGGTGGAGAGATTATGATTACATGCATGCCTGTACATCTTCGATTACAGCTGAGTCCCTGGTTCTTGACTAGAGCTTCTGAGGCTCAACTGCAACACAAGCAAAATAAAACACGTTCAGGATGAAAGCAATTGATCTGCCTGCCAGAAAACACATGGAGCATTTCTGAATTGCAATCTCTGTCTCCAGTGGGAATCACCTGCTTCTAGTTTAACCGACGAGTTTACTCTTCTTTAAGGCAGGCAAGAGTCCTCCTGCTCCCTCGGACATGTCCCGTAGAGATAACTTAAAGCAGAGCACTAAAGCTAATTTGACTTGCAAGTACTTCAGGTGGACCAGCGAAAACAAGACCCAGATGCAAAGTTACCTAACGGAGCCCGTACTGCACAACTACAGCCAGTTGTGTAACAAACCTCAGGACAATTTTGCAGCTCTTAATCAGGTAAAACTCCCCGCTGATTTCCACGAGGGAGCTCTCATCAATCAAAAGCTGTGAGAACTGAATCCGGTTTTCTCTCTTTTAATGAAAAGGTTTATTTTGAGCTATGAGAACATCAGATTATGTGAACTCAGCAAACCCATAACGCTCACTTTAATGACATAAAATGACATGTCCTGTGTTTAATCTACCAACCACAGAAAATAAGCTCATCAGCTGCCTGTATTTAATAATGTACGGGAAAAACAGAAACAACACCTAACCTGACAAAAAATGATTTCACAAATAACGGACCTGTTCTCCTGACAGCTAAAAGATGGAACGGGCAGGGAAAGGTCCACGGCTCTTTCATTAAACTCCATCCCCTTTGGGCGAACGGGGAACACCAGCGTCCTCGCCCGGGTCCCTCCCTGAAGTTGCGCCGCTCCTCGCGGCAGCCGGGAAGGGAATCCACCCGCGGTGCGTCCACAAGTGACCGGCGGGGGTCCCGCGATCGCGACTAAAGCGCTGCGGGAAGAACCCTGGCGGAGCGAGGGCGCGGAGGGACGGATAGATGGATGCGAGGCTCCCACTTCACGTGAGTCCCGCTCCGCTCCGCGCCCGGCACCACCGCCCGGAGTGGGCACAGCCCGGAGCGGGCTCAGCCCCAAGAGGCACAGCACAGACGGGCTCAGCCCCGTAGCGGTACAGTCCGGAGCGGCTCAGCCCCAAGAGGCTCAGCCCCGGAGCGGTACAGTACGGAGCGGCTCCGCCACAAGAGGTACAGCCCCAGACAGGCTCAGCCCCAAGAGTCAAAGCCCGGACAGGCTCAGCCCCGTAGCGGTACAGTCCGGAGCGGGCACAGCCCGGACAGGCTCAGCCCCAAAAGGCACAGTCCGGAGCGGGCACAGCCCGGCGTCCCGTCCCGCCGCCCGCCCTTACCTGCCCGCCGAGGGCGGCGACCCCCTTGTCCCGCGCCGGGTCCCTGTCAGCGGAGGGCGGGAGAGCAGCAGCGCTGTCCAGCCGGCAGGGCGAGCCCCATGTGAAGCAGAGCGAGGGAGCCCGGCGGCTCCACCGGCGCGGCCGAGGGGAGGGGACGGAGGGAGGCGGCGGGAG
>JAWWMP010000081.1:42675417-42686140 GCA_035047865.1 Dendrocincla tyrannina
CGATCTCCCCGCTCGGAGCCGCCCCGGCCCGGCCGTGCCCGAGGCAGCGCCCCCTGCGGGGGGCGGCGGGCACCGGGGATGCTCCCGGGGATGCTCCGCGGCTCCTGTGCGCATCCCTGCCCTCCTGGCTCGGAGCACCGAGCTCGTCTCGGGTGCCCTTTCGGCGCACCCGGGGAGGAGATGCGGTTTGCTCGCACTGCTGAGGGAACACCAGTATAGGGTTAACTAAGTCCAAGCATTATTTCCAGTGAGCCGACTGCTTCAAGGTAAATTCGGGCTGAAACACTCACATGCGGGCAGAAGTGCAAATGCATCAGTGCTCACAAGCCGGGGAGGCAGCAGTGCCAGCCTCCGAGAGTGAAACAGGCTTGGGTGGTTGCTGAGGGGCCACTGCTCCTCCTGGCATCGGGGTTCTCGCTGACTCTGCAGTGCCTCGCTAGGGAGAAGGGATAGGATGGCCCCAACTAAGCAAAAAGAGAGTTCCTGCAGTCAAAACACAGCACAAGGACTTGGGATATCAGGATGCACTGTTTGACTTTGCCCACCCGTGGCAGCCACTCAGTTCTTGATCTACCAAGCAACTGTGGCAATGCCGAAGTGTGTTCCCGTGAAAAGTCTGGCTAACTTCCCAGAAATCCTCAGATTACACAGGGAATTGGATTTACACTTGTCAGTTAAACAAGTGCCCAAATATTTGTGGAGTACAGCATCTTTGTGCCATAGCTCCCCATCTGTATAATCTAATTTCTCTTCCCTACCTCATAGGAATCTGATGGAGATAAAAATTCATAGACCTTTCTGAGACACCAATTTGACAATGAGAGACCTCCTGGAGCATATCCACTGAGATATAGATGCTGCAGTTTCACTCCATCATCCCCTAAACAGACGTAAAGATATAAACACAAAACATTTTGAGAAGAAGGTATCTCCAGTGATGCAAATTTTTCAGCAAAGGGAAGGAGTGCAAGACAGAAAAGTCAGTCTTATGCTGTGAATTTCATGTCAGGTGTTTTTTGAGCTGGCAAATCCTGGTCTACTGCTCCTGAGCACTGTGAGATGTCAGAGAAGAGACAGGCAAACACATTTGCTAGCCCAAACCTGGAACACTCATCACAAGTCTTCCAAATAAAATATTATAAGAGCCACCTCTTGAGGTGTAGCTGAATCCTTCTGTCAGAACCCTCTATTCTCTAATTAGAGTCTTCATCATGATACTGCTGCAAATATTAGAATTATACACTGTAAACCTGATTTTTTTTCACATTGCTGATAAAGTGCAACAAAACACAGCATTTTAAGGAGCACGTTATGCAAAAAATCCTGCTGATCAGTAATTTGTTCACAGCATTAAAATCAAAGATTAGTCATTCTATTTATGCATTCACTTAAAATAAACTTAAATTACTTTTATAGTACAGTGGGAATTACTCAAAACTCATCAAAACATAATACACTGGAAGATTTCACTTGTGTTTTCTGCTTACCTCTTCTCTGTTACTATTTTTATAATGCTGTGTAATTTTTTTTCCCCTTATGGCCCCAGTACTTAACAGCATAACCACAAAACTAATCAAGTTCTCCAGGAAGCCAAGATTTCCCTTCGTTTTACTTGGATCTCACAAGTCTTTTAGCTTAATGACAGCAGAACCATATTGCACAGAAATGCAAGGGTGAAGCCTCCAGGGAAAATCTGTGTATTAATACAAACCCAGGTTGTGCTGGGCAAGGCTGCTTGACTCCCAGACTCAGCGTGCTGTGTCATGGCTGGGAGCTGTGGCAGCACACTGGAGCTGCTTCCTGCTAGCAGGACGCAGCCTCTTGCACACCAGGATGCTGGATGTTTAGCTCAGCTCTCTAGAAAACAGCAAGAAACACAGGATGCCCTGCAGGACTAAGGGAGACCTCATGCATCTGTGGCTTTGGCAAGACTTCCGCAAAACGTATTTGTGGTCTCGCTGTAGGCTGTAGCTCACCACGAGGATAACCTACAGTAGGGGGCTGTGGGAAGGAGCAGGATCTAACCTCCATCTGTGTTTAGCTGACTCCAGATGAACATGAAGTGTGAGCTTTCTGTTCTCTATCTTACACTCCAGCATTTAAATAAGACTTCTCATTCCAAGCACGGATCCAATAAGGGCCTTGAATCTCACCCTGTAGTTATGTGCCCACACAGCTACATGCCTTGACGTTCCTCTGCCTGCTAATATTACCTGCTAGTATTGCTAAAGCACGCTTAATAGAGCAGAGAGCTGCTGTAAGTACCTGTGTCCTCCTGCGGGTGGCATCAGAATACCTTGAAGTGGACCGAGGCGTGCCTAGGAAAGAGAGAGGAGAGGGATGATACTGCTGCTCGCCAACAGCCAGTCCCATTACAGTGCAAGGCTGCTAAGCAGCTCACACAAACCAGCAGATCTTTAAACTGAACGAATGATTTAATGTAGTAAGAATTAACTTGTGTGTTAACTAAGTGTAAGCACAAGCCAGTATATCAAAGCCTACAGATTTAAGGTGTCCACCCACTTGTAACCAGAGCAGGGTTGTTCTGTATTATTAAACTATTGTGTTAGAACTGCCATGCTTGGTTTTGATGCTTATATAGATCAGGAAAACCCTTATCACACTGAGACAAGTTAGTGCATAATCCCAAGCCAACTCTGAAAACACTCAAGTTCTACTCAAGTTCTAATGTCCAAAGCTATATGGGTATAACTACTGAGCAAATGAACGCCTTACCTGAAGAGTATCTTGTGCTCATTTTACAGAATTTTCATGCTTTTTACAGAATTTGTTCATGCCTTGTACTGTTCAGGTGCCCATATGTCTAAATTGCACTGTCTGAGACCATAACCACTTGTAAATGGAGGAAAGCATGACCTTCAAAAACAAAGGAAAAATGTTTATTTTTTTCCTCCCCCCCTCTTCTTTAAAAGCATTTTAAATTACACAAGTTGGAGCTTGCTGCCCTTGCAAGCTTTGATTTATTCACCTGACATTTATATCTGACTTTTCTACCACACTTGTACTTGATTTTGCTTAGGAACTTCATTGACACTATTGCTTGCAAAAAGCCTGTATTAATTGCCTTAGGGATCAAATACTTGTTCTCTATAGTAACTAGTGAGCTGAACCCTTTTGTTTTAAATCTTAGGTATATGAAAGAAGGCTGAGGTTCAAACTATCTGCCTTCTGAAAAACTGGGTTCTTTCAGGTTGTTTCCAGGAAATGAAATCATATATACTGCCCTAAAACTCACCTCTGATCTATGCTGATAGAGTATTAATTCAAGATTTCCATTTCCTTCTGTGAAGTTTTTTCTTAACAAAGTTATTATTAAAAAAACCCAAACCATCAAGATTTGTTCTCCTGAGATTTAGAGTTATGAATCTGTGTATACAACAGTCATCATGAGTAGGTGGCACAGAGACTGTTTCTTTTCCTGTCAACAGTGATGTTATTCTTAGTTTTGTATGTGGTCCTTGCATGTGTCATAGATAGGCACAATTGATACACATTGGCAACGCTGATCACATTCCGGGATGAGCTGATCTCCCAGTCCAGGAAATTATCCTAAAACTCTCATCACATTGGCAGCAGAATTTTAACCAACAGTTCCCAAGAGCCTCTGCCAGCACATTGTTGCCTTTAGAGGACTCAAAGCTACTAGACATATTAGAGAAAATGAGAATGACATAGGAATGTGAGATTGCACAAAGCCAGCCCCGCTTAGTGATATCAAGTCAATCAACAGAGAGGACAACAAAAATAATCCTTCCTCTGAATAAAAACATTTGTCACTGCCCAACACTTAACAGAGGAAAATTGAATCCTCTCTTGTCCACCCCCAAAAAGTCACAGGGGCTTTCTTGTGGCTACCCTGACAGTGGCCACCAGTGATGCCAGAGAGCTTCTCCCATCTTGTAGCAATGCAATGCAACTGTCAGAGGACTGCAATGTGGAGCTTATGGCAAGCTTGCTTCCAGCTGTGCAGTGTAGGCCTTCAGTTCCACTGATAGCAGTACCTGTCTGTGTGGTTCTGGCCTGAAGGCTTCACTCAGCGTTTGAAGAACCACATAGCGCAGCAGAGATCAGAGTAAGCAGGCAAACACACACCGGGCACAATTAGCAGAATCTATGGCCATGTTCAGACTTAGTACTGCCTAAAACAAAGGATTCCATTACAGAAAAGGACCTGTAGCTTCTCTGTAGGCTCTGCAACTGCATTCAAAACACTCTCAGCTACAGCTACTGTATATCACGATATACATTGCACAGTGGTAAGGACTTACCTTACTGCTAGTCCCATAGTGCCACATTCTCCATTTTTGATGAGTCTTCGTGTCATCAGACAAGTAGTTAGGAAAGGTTATTCCTCTCTGCTACTGCAGTATTACTATTTTGGCTCCATTTACCTCTATATAGGTCTTCAAGCTCAATACAGGCAGCCAATATGATCTTTCACTGGCCGATAGACTGGTGATGCAAAACCTATCCAACATGTAGGATGCTGTCACAGCATCTGGAAACACTGCAAACAGGCATTGGTCATGGGAATTTCACTATCCAAACAAGAACGAGACAGCTACAGCAGTTTGAAAAACTTAATTCATCTCCATGGCCACTCCATTGACAAAGCCTCCCTAAAAGCCCTGACAAAATGGATTTCCCAAAACAACTGTGTTCTCCCTTTTACTATTACCTACATGGATTGGGATAAATTAGGACTTAAATTGTGGCAGGCCATGCAAAACTGAGATCCTTTAGCCTCACAAGCATCTATCTCACAACAATTCATTTTAGGAATTTTGTCTAAAACAGAGGAGAAATTTGGTCATTTTTGAGGAAGAGACAGTGAGGGATCGTGGTCAAAGCACGCAATTGGCATTGGAACAAGATAGAGGGCCAGAACCCCGACTTTAGACCTGGCCATGTCTTCTTCACAAAGCCAAAATGATGCCTCTTTCCCGTCCCTCACACAAAGCCAAGATGGCACCTCTTTCCCATCCCTCAAACACAGCCAAGATGGTGGCTCTTTCCCGCCCCTCACATAAGGACAAGATGGTGGTTCTTTCCCGCCCCTCACACAAAGCCAAGGTGGTGGCTCTTTCCTGCACCTCACACAAAGACAAGATGGTGCCTCTCTCTGGCCCCTCACACAAAGACAAGATGACAACTCTTTCCCTCCCCTCACACAAAGACAAGATGGCGGCTCTTCCCTGCCCCTCACACAAGGACAAGATGATGCCTCTTCCCTGCCCCTCACACAAAGACAAGATGGCGGCTCTTTCCCACCCCTCCAGCTCTTCCCTGCCCCTCACACAAGGACAAGATGATGCCTCTTTCCTGCCCCTCACACAAAGACAAGATGGCAGCTCTTTCCCGCCCCTCACACAAAGACAAGATGGCGGCTCTTCCCTGCCCCTCATACAAGGCCAAGATGGCGACTCTTCCCTGCCCCTCCAGCTCTTTCCCGCCCCTCACACAAGGACAAAATGGCAGCTCTTCCCTGCCCCTCACACAAAGCCAAGATGGTGGCTCTTCCCTGCCCCTCACACAAAGACAAGACGGCAGTTCTTTCCCGTCCCTCCAGCTCTTGCCCGCCCCTCACACAAGGACAAGATGGCGGCTCTTTCCCGCCCCTCACACAAGGACAAGATGGCGGCTCTTTCCCACCCCTCACACAAAGCCAAAATGGCGGCTCTTCCCTGCCCCTCACACAAAGCCAAAATGGTGCCTCTTCCCTGCCCCGCACACAAAGCCAAGATGGCAGCACTTCCCGCCCCTCACACAAAGCCAAGATAGTGTCTCTTTCCGGCCCCTCACACAAAGACAAAATGGCACCTCTTTCGTGCCTCTCACACAATGACAAAATGGCGCCTCTTTCATGCCCCTCACACAAAGACAAAATGGCGCCTCTTTCGTGCCCCTCACACAAAGCCAAGATGGTGCCTCTCTCCTGTCCCTCACACAAAGACAAGGCAGCCACTCCTGCCCCAATCCCTCTTCAAATGGCCAACATTCCAACACTCAAGGACCTGGAATTCGTCAAAGCCTTCCCAGTGTTTTACCAACCCAATGGCCCACCAGTCTGGGAACCAATGGCTATCCCGGTCCTGAAAGGTGTTGAACAGGCACGGATGGAGTACGGTTTAAATTCACCAAGTGTCATGGGTGGTTTAGAGTCCTTGTTCTCTGCATGTTTTCACACCCAACGACTTAAAACCCTTATTTAAAGCCCTGCTTACGCCTAGGCAAATACCATTAGTTGGAGATGAGTGGAAGCACCTCATCACACAGCACACAGAAAGCCAATTTCCCACCACTGGCGCTCCTGTGCTCCATACTGTTAATTCGCTGTTTGGAGATGGCCCATGCATTTCCAATCAAGCGCAGGCCAAGATCCCCTTAAATGAGTTAACCATTTCCAAAAATCAGGCTCTGCAGGCAATCAAAACGGTGGCTGAATCATCTGTCCACACACCTTCATGTACTAAAATCCCACAAGCACCCACTGAGCCCTTTTCAGGTTTTGCAACTGCAAGAAGCCACCTCTAGGCAAAATCCAGACCCTGATGCCCAGGACGCCCTTTTCCTCGGATTGGCAATTGAGCAATCCAATGACGACTGCCAGCCTGTGTCATTGAATAAAGTTTTCCTTATAGCAATGGTAGAACGGGGAGGAATTATGGTAGGCCTCACCTAATACACTTCGGTGGTAATTTGGCAAGTATATGTTGATATACCAATGCCTTTTCCTCGTACCAGCCTCTTGTGTGTTTTGGCAGCCCACAGTGCTGTTTCTGTGCCCCCTCCACCGCCCTCGGAGCAAAGCTGAGAATGAGAAAAGGTTCTGGCCTAAACCAAGCTGAGAATAATTGGTCCATCACAACCTTTTTCTGAATGAAACATGACATTTCATCTAGAAATAAAGATTCAGTTTTGTGGGGGTTTTTTTTGGTCCATTAGTTAACAAAGGGTAAAGATTACACTTTGGCCACGCTGTTGCCAGTGTATGCTCGGTCATTTGCCGTGCTGGCTGCTTCCTGACAGATTTTTAGCTGCTGTGTAGCATGTGCATTTCTATTACTCTGTGAAACAGCAATTGATTATTCCAGCCTCAAGCTATTTTCCTTGGAATAAAGAACCCTAAAGCTTGTTTAACTGTAAGAGTCCCCCACTTTCTCTCAACAATTGTCAGAGAGAGAAAAAGCATCTTCTGTTAGAAATAATGGTTTGCTTAAAAACATTCAGGTCCTTTTGTGCTGAAGGTTCACACACAGCAGGAGATTATCTGCGTTTCAGTAATAAAAAGTCCCTACTGCCAGGGTTAAAGGTGTTTCTTTGCAAGGTACCATGGTTCCTGGCAATGCTTAGAGCCCTGATATCATAGAAGATATTTAATAACCCATATTCTGTGTGTCCTACTGATGGTGATTTTTATTTTATTGTTTTTGATGAGAATATGAATAAGGAGGTCCTGTACCAAATGGGAATTTAGCAATAAAAGTACATTCAGAGCCCTGAAATAGCTTGTTATCCTTGCCATTTAAATACATTGTTAAGCCTGTTCTCTATAATAAGGTAATACTTTAGGAAGGTAAAAATCAGTTTTTCCACCATCACAACCGAAAATTCCTCTTCACATATCCTGTA
Organism: Dendrocincla tyrannina; assembly: GCA_035047865.1. NCBI lineage: Eukaryota > Metazoa > Chordata > Aves > Passeriformes > Dendrocolaptidae > Dendrocincla > Dendrocincla tyrannina. The sequence continues at coordinate 42,683,071 of JAWWMP010000081.1, forward strand.
GGCAAGAAACAGAGGAAAAGCATTATTTCAGTATCTTCTGATGCAAAGCTAAGACTCCTAATTGCTCTTCACAGTGTTTGATAGAAAAAGGGGATACCTTAATGCAGTTGATAAATTCCAGTTCTATTTATAAGGTTCTTTAGTATTTCACTGCAGAAAAATGTTAACTTGTATAACTTGTTCCTGCATTCTCATTATTGTTTTATTTTAAACATCAAAAACAGCTTTCCTAGACCAAAATTGCCTCTAGTACAACTCTCCTATAGTCATGCCATTAGGAAATGCCCTTTTTTTAGCAATAATTACAGAAACTATTTCTTCCATCTTCTTACCCTTTGCCATGGAAAGCCAGTTTTGATGTCCAGGGCAAACAAAGAGAGGCCATGAAGGTGGTGTTCCAAAAAGAAGGTTGGCTTCATGACTGGAGAAGAAAGAACATCCTGGAGTATTCTCTCCTTTTGACTGGCAAACCTAGAAAGCCTTTGAGGTTCCCTGCAAAACAGCTGGGAACAAACGTGGAGAAGAACATCATTGTACCAGCAACCCTTGCAAAGCAATTAAAGAATCAGAACCATATTCACCGATGTCTGCCAGTGATCGTTTATAGAGTAGTGACAATGACAGGATTTCCTGCTTCCTTCAACAGCTGACCTAGAAGCAGCCACAGCCTGGCTTTCATCTCTGGTTTGTGCATGGTATCAGTATGTTCACCTCAAGTTTCATTACTGCCCATGGCTGCTTTGGCTCTTTGCCCCTCACTCTTTAAAGGGACTGCAGGTGTCCTGGAACAGGTAAGAGAAGGCACATTTCCAGTGAAGGAGCTGCCGAATGGACAGCTCCAGGAGCTCATAAATGCATTAACAGGAATTCCACGATAAATTCAAGACTGCTGAAAAATGAATTTTCTATGTCTTAAAACACAAGTTTTAGTTCTGCTAAACTTGAAGTTAAGTTCAATTTTAGTCTTGCAGAAGCTGGCCTGGACATCAGCTCCACTCCTGCAAAGCATAAATAGCTGAAGATTAATTGCTGAAACCAGTATCACAACAGGAGCCAGGGATGCCAGCTGAAACTGAAGTCCCTCATGTTGGGATTTACAGGAAGAAAACAAGCTGCCAGTCCCTGTGCCAAAGAAGATGACTAGATAAGGTGGATGCAAGAGGGCAAGCAGTGGCACAAATTAAAAGTGTGATTTACTGAACGAATTTGTTAACATAGCCAAGAGAAGATGAATAGCTTCTGATAATACCCTTCCCAGTTCAGCATCTGGTGTGCAAAACTCCCATGAACAACCAAACAGTCCCAACTCACCCACAGCAAACATTTAAGGCAATATGAGTAATCTGGATTGGGATAAACCCCAGACTTTCAGAAGAGATGCATAGAATTACCCCAAAAACACACATGTACACAGTGTATTTTTCACAATTGGTTGGCCAAAACTATAGCAAGGACAGGGTGAGGAGGTGTCAGGTGTAAACAAAGAGGCCTGAGCCATTCTGCCAACTGCTGTCTGCTGTGGATAGTGCTAGGAGAACACTTACCACAGTGCCAAGGGTGGAGGAGGCCTTCAGGAGTGATGAAAACATGCACTAGAAGTATTCACACAAAAGCTGCTTGAAATGGGTTATTTGCAGTTATTTTAACTAGTAACACGTGAAGTAGGATGCTGACCATTTTTTCTGTTGGTTTTGTTCTCCTAGCAACAGAAGTGCTTTTCACAGACATGAGCAACAGAAATTCAAACAGAAGATAAAATACGTCAAGTGAAACAAGAATGGGGTGATCCTTGCAGGAAGATTCTTGCCCTGTCAGATTAAAAGGGCTGCTCTGAATGAGGAACAGTCATAGCAAACCACATGACAAAACAAGGGCTCAAGAAAAACCCACTCATTATACCTGTAACTGCACTTTTCAGAACTTATTTTTAAAAAATACTTGTTTAGGAATGCAGCTTGTCATACAGCACAGCAAATCCCCAGCCCTCTCTGACAAGATTAGGAAGAAATTTTGCCTATGCATAGGTTATTCCACATTAATCACCCGTCCACTGAGGCAAGGTTAGAATTCACGAAGATAAGATGTCAGAATAAGATGAAGCATTGGTCTGATTCAGCATGAAAAGTTCTCACATGCTGTTGCTTAAGGTTTTCCCCAAAGTGCTGACTTTTATCCTCCCTGACTTTAACTTATACACCAGTGTATTAAACAAAAAAAAAGATTGTTCTCTTCCTTTTTTTTTAGACAGCTGCGCATGCATATATTTTTTCAGCCTGTAACAGGGCTTCCAAAAAAGTGGTCTGTGATGTTTCAATGTTTCAGCTGTTTTGCGTCATAAATAAAAGGATTGAGGAATCCTTAGATTTCCTACAGAAAGGCTTTCTTTTGTACTGTGGCTAACGCTGCTGAGCTGATATTTTTCTGTATAGTTGCTGAAGATGGAGGCTGAAGGTAACGAGAAAAACTTCAAGGGCACTGTGATTTATACCTAAGTTTTAATGAGGAAAAGGTATCTCCTGATGTGTCCCTTTTCAACTTCTTTTTTTTCAAGTTAACAAACTATTTCCAAGAGTCTACCCTGACTGACCTGAACTGTTCCCTGTGAAGAAGACATTCAACCATCTGCTAAGAGCATTTTTATCTAGCACCTTGCTTAAATCAAAAATGTTAGCTGAAGTACTAATTCATGACCAAAGGAAAAGGGGGCATGTGCACATCTGTGCCTCAGAACAGTTCTGATGCTCCATGCAGGAAGCCTACGGAAAAAACCCAGAAATCTGTGGGTTTGTCTTTTCTAGGCTCCTTTGTTATCTTCTCTCTATGTGTCTTGCATCTCTGCACCTAGTATGTCATCAGTTTCTGGTTTTTTGTTTTCTCTGTCTCCTCAACCTCCCCATCTACCAACTCTTCCATCTCTCTTCCATAGGTTTGGGTCTATTTTCCTGTCCAAACAGTGTTCAGGACTATCAACATTATCATTAACATATTTTATCATTTTATTAACAATCTTTCATTATGCATCTGCTGTACCTCTGAAGCCAATTAGGAAAATAATTACCTCCCTGTGCCT